>OX438663.1:5221203-5729184 GCA_949316385.1 Globia sparganii | reverse complement strand
GGGATTGTCCGATAGGGTTACCGCTACCCCGGAACATTAAGGGCTAAGGAAGGAACACGGGTGGGTTTTAGTCAGTAAGAGTCTGACACTCCCTTCCGCTCCACCCAGAGCGGGAGGGGTCATTTGATGATTTCCAATTTTCCAATCCACGAAAAAAAAAAGACGTTGCCATGGTAGTTACGCTTCACAGCCTAGCTCATCGGCGTAATGTTGCTTGCCTACAGACTGTACTTCGGAGAGTGTGCGCAGGAGCTCCACAACCTGTTCCCACCATCGCCCTTTTACTACCGAACAACCAGGGACCCAAGTCTGCTATTTTTATAAAGTCGTCATTCCAACATGATCCCATTGTCATTTTGCTAAAAATTTGCAATCTGCTAAATTCATAATGGTCGATCATTGGTCGGTCAATGGTCTGAGAAAAACTACTACTTTTCATGCTAGATTTCATTTAATATATATTTTTACAAATACATATTAGTGTTTGCAATCTGAAGTAGTAAGAAGTTCATAAATAGCAATAAACATTACATTTATTCATTTGTCATTATTTTATTTTATTTTATTTTCTTTATTTAGGCAACCAACAGCGATACAAATAGTATTTTACAACGTACGTATGTCTCCGTGTACGTGTGTCGTCTCGTACGTATGTACGAGATTACCATTTTAAGCCATTTCTTTCAATGGAGTGTCAGTGGTTGACCATTGGAAAGTCATAATGACGCCACTATATTAGTAGGTAGATTACCAAACTTGTCAAAATCAACAATTTATGAAATCAATGATAGACCATTCTGACACTTATAATAGCAGACTTGAGGCGCAGGAGTCCTACTGTCCTACATACTTAGCTAAGAGCATTGGTGGCCCAGTAGTAACGGTCGTGAGTTAAGAGTTGTAGGTTCGAACCCAGTCACAGATAGCGAATAATGTGATGTTAGTGAGGAATTGAGGATTGCTTCTTCTTTTTAACCGACTTCAAAAAGGAGCTTCTGTATTCGACCCGTATGTATGTTTATATGTCCGCGATCTTCTCAAAAACTAATGAACCGATTTTGATAATTCTTTCATTAATGGGACCTACATACTTTCAGGAAGGTTTTAGTATAATAATACATTTTTTATGCGAAGTTTTTGATGGTTCTTCTAGTCGGTGTCTTCAATTCGTCTATGCACTAGTGTTAATTGAATTTGTGTGGGGTATGTACAACTAAAAAGTGAAAAATAAAAACTTTTTTACAAAAAAAAAAACAACCTACTTCCAAAAAACACAACAAAGTGAAAAATAACTTTAAATTCGGAAGTTGGTGTCAAAAAACGAAAATGCGGAACCAACGACACCGACTTCCGAAATGAAAGTTATTTTTCACATTGTTGTGTTTTTTTTTTTTGGAAGTCGGTTGTTTTTCTTTATTCTGCCTGTTGTAGGACTTTCGGGTAAAAATACTGCAGACGATGATGAGGAAATGTGAAATTAATAATAATAAACCATTTATTATCAGGTAACAAAGACCCATGATACATACCTTAACCTAAGTACCTATACATTATATACGGTGACTGGTAATTAGTGACCGATACTTAAACACGTGCTTGTACTCATGATAACAAACAACTTTTACTATGGGACCAAACCTGAAATTGTAAATAAAATCTGCTGTTCAGTCATTTATGTTCGCCTAACTGGTCAAAATGTAGGTACTGAACAGCTGATTTTTTTTTCGCGAATTCAGGTTTGGTCCCATAGTAAAAGTTGTTTGTTATCATGAGTACAATCACGTGTTTAGGTATCGGTCACTAATTACCAGTCACCCATAGTAACAATCGAACGTCGTGAGCGTTGAATAATATTGTATGAGAGCAGTGGTGCCGAGTGATATCGGTTCCGACTTACCGAGTTATAGGTCGTAGGTTCGAACCCAAGCAGGAGATTTGCTTTGTGTAATTTATTTCATCACCACTGCTCTCAAAACAGTGAAGGAAAACGTCGTGAGGAAACCGGCATGTCCTAGAACCAAAAACTCGAAGCCATGTGACATCTACCAACCCGCACCCTAATTACGTAACACACTATTACTCTCAATTTGAATCATTTTGAAGCTTATTGCTAATCCATTGCTCCATATGTTCGAAGATGTGTCTGCTCAACAACGTAAATAACGCAATGAATGTTGTTGATCTGTCAAAATGAAACCCATTGCTATTGATAGTGTGTTACGCAATTACCCTGCCGTACTGGGCCCGCGTGGTAGATTACGGCTTACTATGTCAGAGAGGAGGCCTGTCTGTTAGCAGTGGGAACGTTATAGGCCCCGATTCACAAACTAACCTAAATTTAAGTTCAGTGCATCTTTTTCTTTCTATTTCTTTAAGAAAAGGACAGAAGATAAATATTAGTTTAGTCCTGTCAAATTAGTAACCGCCTGACGTAAATTGACGTATTTTTAGTAGCCAATTTTTTAATCACGTCTAAACTTGTCTATGGATTATCTAATTTGACAGGACTAAACTAATATTTTATCTTCTGTCCTTTTTATAATGAAATAAAAAGAAAAAGATGCACTGAACTTAAATTTAGTTTAGTTTGTGAACAACAGAATCGGGGCCATAGTCTCATTATGATGATATTTAGGTAACACGTAATATATGGTCCTACTTTATAAGACATTTGCGCCGACCCCAAATAGGTAAATTGGGATAAGGGCAAGAGAATGAAATGATATAATAGTAGGGTCCTGAGTGGTAATTGCGTAACACGCTATCAGTAGCAATGGGTTTCATTTTGCCAGTTCAACAACATTCATTGCATTTTTTAGGTTGTTGTGCAGACAAATTTTCCGAACATATGAAGCTATGAATTTGCAATATACCTACTTCAAAATGATTCAGATTGAGATTGCTAATGTGCTACTCAATTAGGTGCTGCTATCTACATGATTATAGATTCCAAGAATACTTAATTGCGGTAAGGATGTGTCATTCAACCGATCGCAATAAACTCAGACGTAATTAACTACTTAAGTTGGAATAATTAAAGTTGAATATTTGAGTGAACCCTACTGAAAACTAAAGTTCTAAATTTAAAGCCTTTTTGGGTAATTTTAAGTAATTTCAGGAAGCTGAGTTATTTTTTTTATTAAAACAACATTCAAGGCAATCATGTCGGCAGCGGGATTGTCCGAAAGGGTTACCGCTACCCCGGAACACAAAGGGCTAAGGAAGGAACACGGGTGGGTTTTAGTCAGTAAGAGTCTGACACTCCCTTCTGCTCCACCCAGAGCGGGAGGGGTCATTGGATGATTTCCCATCCACAAAAAAAAAAAAAAAAAAAAAAAAAAAAAAAAAAAAAAAAAAAAAAAAAAGGCAATCATGTCACAAAACAAATCATGCAAAATACCTCATAAAAAGATGTAACGAATTTTTGAAACCTCGCTGGCAGAATACATTAAAAAATCTTTAAAAAAAATTAACTACAAAAATCGCGGAACATACATGGGGTATTTTTGGATACCCCCCGGTATGAGGAATCTAAAAAAAATTATTGACGTCACTACTTGGACCACCCTGTATAATTATTATAAATAGATTAAAGTTGATTTTTTCCGTGTGTCTGTGTGACCACGTTGTTTTTCGAAACTACGCAACGGATCGGTTTTCAGCATCATGTAGGGAATTTATTACGGAATGTTTTGGTGTGCGCAGCCAGTAATACTATAAATTCGAACGTACCAGCACATCAACCTACCCTTATCTGTGTTCTTTAATAGATTTTCAACTTTACCACAAAGAACTAAGGTTCATATTCAATTGCGAAAATTTGACAGATTGGGGTAGCTTGATTTGCTAGCCTCTGTACCTCTGTCTTTACGTTACCTTTTTACGCCAATACCACTGAACGTATTTCGATAAAATTTGGCAAGGAGATATATGGTATCTTGGGGAAGGACATAGGCTATAATATACTTTTTTTCCGTTATAAGGTTCCCGTGGGATAATTTCCGATATCCACAAAGGCGAAGCTGCGTGCGGAAGCTTATAAAACTTAAAGTACGTATTTCACACTGCCCCCTCCTGATTGCCTAGTAACACGTGGGATTATTTGTAAAGTACCTAGGTATCTAAACATAGCAAGAAACCACAAGGCAAAAACATAGTACCTATTTAAAGCTTGAGGAAAACCAGACGAATCTAAGGGTTAAGGAAGTTGACGTTCCGTTCAGGAAACTTAACAAATCTTTATAACTTGTGACGTGGAGTGAATTTCAAAGACTATCAATGTTGTTTAAACTTAGATACTTAAACACTCAAACGCATAATTCATTATTTTATGTTGTTAATTATTCCGTGCACAGCACGAACCAAAACAATAGTTAATGGGCAAGTTTTAATAAAATATTTGTGGTACCTACATAACCAGGAATACCTACCTAAAGAAATTAAAAATACAAGTGAGCCCAAAGGTGTGTCTGATAAATTGAACTTATCCAAGTGATCGTTACAACATGACGAAACATCACCTAAGATTAGCAATCACACTAATATTATAAAGGCGAAAGTTTGTGAGTGTGTTTGTATGTTTGTTACTTCTTCACGCACAAACGACTGGACCAATTTTGATAAAATTTGGTATGGAGGTAGCTGATACCCTGGATTGACATATAGAATACTCTCTATCCCAATATTTTCACGGGATCGAAACTTATACGGATAAAACCGCGGGGCGTAGCTAGTCATAAAATAAAAATATTAATTTACAGCTGACCATAAACCTGATTACGTTCGTCGAAGGTCTGTTAACATACCAGGACATCAAAGAACAAGAGAAGCATATATGAAGCATATCGATATTCCGACAACTGCATACGTGTTTGGAAATCGTTAAAGAGATATAGGCCGGGCAAATGGACCGCAAAATTAGACATTTGCAACAATTGAGTCACCGGCTTCTTGAAGTTCGCAGGTAGCTGGGTTCTGGGAACTGGGAATCTGGGATAAGATGATAAAACACAGACACAAAATAAATAACCCTTGCGCAAGTATTGCGAAGACGGCTCTCTTTTGTAGTCAAAGGGCAATGGGTAATATTGTATGGTTACCCAAAAATAAAAATGACTATAGCACAGATAATATAATACTCTAACTATAGTATTATGAAATATGTCTGTGTTTTATATCCTCAGGCAGTTGTTTAATTAGTCTTAGGAAAGCATGTCTGAACTCACTTGGAGAAAAAATATACCACCAGTGTGAGGAAGTAAGATTGATTTATTAAAGGGAAATATTAAAGTTATCCTCTCAAAACTTATTGACCTGGTAATGATTGACACTTTTTGAAATTAATGAACCTCCAAACATTTTTTGAGCTTCTAATAATGCTCTTTTTTTAAATTATTGAGGCCCTTTTTAACTTTCTTTAATTTTATGAGGTGCCCAAAGAAAGCATTGCAAATTGGGCACGCCACAATTGCGGCGATAAGTCCCCTCTTTGAGGTGTGGCTGGAGGGGCGCCACGGCGTCCTCACCTTCCGCCTGACGCAGGTCCTCACTGGACTCGGTTGCTTCGGGAGATTCCCGTTCCGGATAAGACGGGAGGAAACGCCCGGGTGTTAGCATTGCGTGGATCGCCCTGAGGACACGGTGGAACATACGGTGGAGGTCTGCCCAGCTTGGGCAGAGCATCGCCGCGTCCTCACGGCGGCGATCGACGGCGGCGATCTCTCGCGTCCGGCCCTGGTCCAGGCCATGGTACGGAGCGAGAGTGCATGGGAAGCCGTCACCTCCTTCTGCGAAACAGTAATGCTCGCGAAGGAGGAGGCGGAGCGCGTGAGGAAGGGGCCATCTTTGCGCCCTCACGCGCCTAGTCGCCGCAGGAGACCCCCTGGGCGTCGGTAATCGATAGCCGATTCCCGGCCACCGTAGGCGCGGACTTGCGGACGGCGAGCCGACGGCGCGTCGTGTTCCACGCGCGCCTCAAAGAGATGTCAGCACTAACTGACGGAGTCCGCTAGGGCCGATGCCTGCCAGGATCGCGGGCTGTTCGAAAGAGATACCGTCGCCCCTGGCACAGGCAACTGAAGGAACACGGCTGGGTTTTACTCAGTAAAAGTCTGACACGCCCTCCCGCTCCACCCAGAGCGGGAGAAGTCAATATGTATCTGCTCTACAACGTAAATAACGCAATTTAAGTTGTTGACTCTCAAAATGAAAGCCAAATTATTACGGATAACACACTTGTCATGCAATTACCCCGCAGGTAATTGCTGTTACAGAGACTATACTTACTCGTAGACGCACTGGTTCGAGGCAGTTGTGTGCATGTGAAGCCATAACGTTAGTTCCTTAGCTTGACACCCTAATGGAATTTGGCGCACGCCACCACCAACACACACCTTATGCAATTTGTCGCCAGTCATCTCTTTGGATTGCCTAGCCAGATTGTAGTACCTAATCCTGAGAAGTTCAGACAAAAGATCTAAGGGGAAATTCTCGTAATTTTAAGAACGTTCCCAGTCTGATCTCAGTCTCAATCTGTCAAAAAATACTTCAGATTTCCCTACATTTTGACAAGTTTTTGACATTTTTGTTTGTCGTCGAGATGAGGCTGCGACTAAATTTTGAACGTTTTAGATTACGAGAATTGGCCTTCTGATCTCAGTCTAAATCTGTCAAAAAATACTTCAGATTTCCCTACATTTTGACAAGTTTTTGACATTTTTGTTTGTCGTCGAGATGAGGCTGCGACTAAATTTTGAACGTTTTAGATTATGAGAATTGGCCTTCTGATCTCAGTCTCAATCTGTCAAAAGTACTTCAGATTTCCCTACATTTTGACAACTTTTTCACATTTTTGTTTGTCGTCGAGATGAGGCTGCGACTAAATTTTGAACGTTTTAGGCCCGTATTACAGAACGTCGCTCAATACTCAAGCATTACTTAAAGCTAGATTCTAGCCATTTGATTGGTTGAAACTAGTTTTAAGTAATGCTTGAGTATTGAGTGACGTTCTGTAATACGGGCCTTAGATTACGAGAATTGGCCTTCTGATCTCAGTCTTATTCTGTCAAAAAATGCTTCTGATTTCCCTACAGTTTGACAAGTTTTTGACATTTTTGTTTGTCGCCGAGAGCCGACTAGATTTTCAACGTTTTAAATGACGAGAATTGGCCTTCAGCTATTGATAGATGAATTGATACATAAGTACTTAACATTGATCAAATTCATCTATTCAGGGAGAGCAATGTGGGATGACGCTGACCGTAATGCCCCTGTCAGCGTCCTCCCACAGATACCGGGAGTTATAGTTCGATACACCGATCGATATACGATCTAATACACACATGGCTAACACTCCACATGATGCTATATTAATCCAACGTTTCCATTATTTATTTTACCCGCATTCCATCCATACAAAATGGTTCTGCTCAGCCCCATAAAGCAACGAAAGCAAACCAAGAGCCGACCAGACGCGAAAAAACTAAATAAACACAGAATACGCGCATCAAAAGTGCTAGAGTAAGTTATAAAGAGTATTAAAACTAGGGCATATAAGCCACACTGTGGAGAGAAACTACTGATACATATTTTTCTTAATACATAAGTACACAAACATCCGTCAATGCCGCGCTGCAGACTGGATTTTAGCAGCCCATTTTTCAGGCGGTTTTCTTAGCGTATATTTTAGTAAGTGGGGCGCCACGGGCGGTAAACATCGCAGTACTATGCTAGTTTTGTGCATATATTGGAGATGTAGAACAACTTTGTTGCGACGAGTGGGATTTGACTAGGAATAGCGCACTCCATCAGTTATCGCGACTGTGAGAGGCAATTGAAATACATTGTAAGTAATGGGCTGCGTTTACCAATCGACCTGCCAAGTCTACCTACGGGATTCACCTCTCAAACTTTCAATTTAGTCATAGTTAGAACACAGATATATATTATAGATACACCTAGGTAACGCAAGAGCAACTACTTCGCGTGCCAAAAATCGCACCAACTTACGTTCAAAAATCGTAAGCCGCCACTTTCGCGCTCACCGTGAAAAGTTAGGTGAAGTGAGCTGTCAAGAGTATCAATCCCTAGCATCAGGAAGACTCTGACAGCTCACTCCACGCTCACTTCACCTAAGTTTTCACGGTGAGATGGTTACAGAATCGCACTGCTACTGTTGACTGGGTGTGGTGGCGTGAGTAAGAAAGAGCGCTTGTGACGTCATAGTAGGTAGTCAAAAAAAATGGCACGCTTGGTTTTCATACAGATCGTGATACTTGCGATATCTAGGTCTATTTATATCTGTGGTTACGAAGATGCTCATCACCTCAGTTCGATACATTATGTAGGTACCTACTTTAACTGCTAATAATAATTATGTGCCAAGATTTGCATCTAAGTATTGCATATTGTTTCCAGAATAATTTCTGCATTTACCTACCGCAGTCACAATGTTAGTAACATTTTCCCATGGCTTATTAGTCGATTTGCACGAAATTACTCGCCGCGACAATTTGAATTCTAAGCAATAAAGTATAAAAAGAAACTTTTTACAAAAAAAAAAAAACAATCGACTTAAAAAAAAGACAAGTAAAGTGAAAAATAACTTTAATTTCGGAAGTCGGTGTCGTTGGTTCCGCATTTTCGTTTTTTGATACCGACTTCTGAAATTAAATTAATTTTTCACTTAGTAAGTAGTTTTTTTTAAGTCGGTTGTTTTTTTTTTTACTTTTTAGTTGTAACTACCCCACACAAATTCAGTTCACACTACTTTCTATGTAAATGCCAGTGTCAGGAAGTTATTAAAACATCATCAATAAAAACTAAGTGGAAAAAAGACGTACTTAAGTATTATTGAAGCTACCTCAAAAACTACCCAAGCAAAGTTCATCTTTGGGACCACCCCTGAAAGATACATATAAAAAAGCTAAGAAGTTATAACAAGTTAAAGCTAACAGTTCATTTATCAAATTAAATTTCAATCGAAAACATCATTTCTTACTAAACTGCAACTAATATTTGACGACCCTGCATACGCCTAATACATATGTCTGGAGTTGTCGAATCGCCCACAACGAGTCGCCTAAAGCAAAAATTATATGTATTGTTTAAATTTAAATGTGACGATTCGCACGTTTCGGGCGAGCAAATTAATCAAAAGTCGTTCCTTTATGTTTCGTCAGTTAAAAAACAAGTAAGTATGTCTATAGAATCCATTGCTTCTTATTCTTTTATGTACGAAAAATTTGTCTGTTCAACAACGTAAATATAACGCAATGAATGTTGTTGAGTTGTCAAAATGAAAGCTTACTGCGTTCTGACAAACTTTTATACCTAGAATAAGTCTTATCCTGAGAATAAATTTTGAATTTTTGACAGTTTTTCCATACTAGAACTGTCAGATGTCAGTTTTATTCCACGTTTAAATAAGATATCTGACTTTGGTAAAATCAGCCCAGTGTATTACGCAATTACTCCGCTGGTTGCTCCTATTCCTTATTAAAACAAAAACCTGGAATAAACATGCCTGTAACTTGCACAAAATTATGCAAGTAGCCTGCATGTGATGCATGGTATTCACCAATCAGAAGTTGTCATGGCACACGGCATGCAAGCGACTTGCATACTTTTGTTTAAGGTGGATGCTCCAGGTAGCCCGCGAAATTCAAATTTTCTTACGTTTTTTGCAATTTGCAAGTCAGTATTAGGTTATATGGTGATCAAAATTTGATTCGCGGCTGTAACAAGGAAGTATTTAAAGAATTATAATTATTAAAGTCATCAATACAACTCTATAAGATCAGGTAATCCTAACATCATGGAATTGTCGTAGTTAGGATTATCTGGTCACATAGAGTTGTATTGATGACTTTAATGATTATAATTCTGTAAACTCATAATTGTTACGGCCGCGGATCAAATTTTGATCAACATACAACCTAATACTTACTTGCAAATTGCAAAAAACGTAAGAATATTTGAATTTTGCGGACTGCCTGAAGCATTCACCTTAAGTTACAAGCAGGAGCAGGTGTATTCCGGGCTTTTTTATTTTAATAAAGCTTACCATTTGTTCACAACGATTAATCTTCATTAGTCTTCACTGGCTCACTGCTTGTAACAATTTGCAAGTGTCGGAGCAAGTCAAGGGTAACAATCTGTCAGTCTCCGCGTATACTTGTGATGTGGTGTTTATTGCGACATTTTGAGGAGTTTTCAAAAAACAACAGACAACTTTACTCGTATTTCTGGAAATTTCGACGGGATTGGGGCGACCCGCCCCGATTTCGCACGGTTTTCACGACTAGCCAAAACATCGGGTTTTGCTTATTATAATTTAAGTTTAATATCAATGTATTATACATATAAATATACCGGAATAAATTCACTAAACTGTAGTGAAAACTGCATCAAACTACGTTGCGTAGTTTAGAAGAATAACGTATCACACGGGAACACACGAAAAGCGACTTTATTTTATAAAGACGCGAAGAAATGCCGTTTGGTGAGAGACAAGTTTATTTTTAACTTGTTGCTGCCCGCGATTTCGTTCGCATGCCATTAATACCTTTTGATTTTCCTTCTTTTTATTCTAAAATAAAAGTAGCCTAAGTTACTCCTTGTAACGTCAGGTTAGCTGCCAGTGAAGTCCCGTCAAAATCAAAATCGGTCCAGCCGTTTCGGAGATTAGCCGGAACAAACAGACAGAAAAAAAAAACAAAAAAAATGAAATGGTTTTTTTTATTTAAGTACCGTACATAAATAGCTGTTACTTTGACATTACAAACAGACACTTCAATTTAATTTATTTGTATTATAGTCTAAATTTAAAGTACCAACCAATTTCGTTCTTACAAAATATTAGCATGGATGGTGGTAAAAATAATAGATCATGCTTTATTTGACCTGAGTATATCATTGCGAGCATTGCTGGTCCATGATAATAGCCCCGATTTACGAGTTAGGTCGTGGATTTGAACCCAGACATACTCTTTACTTTGTGTAAATAATTTCATCACAACTGCTCTCAAAACGGTGAAGAAAAATATCGTAAGAAACCGGCATGTCTTAGAACCAAAAATTCGAAGACATGTGCATAGAATCTACCAACCCGCACTGGGCCCTAATTCACGATGTCCACTTAACGATTCCTTAGTCCTTACCGAAACCATGTCAATTCCTTAGCTAATCCCGCCAATCTCGAGTTGATTTCGCGCGGTTTCGTTCATTTATTTATTTATTTATTTAATACTTCAAGCACATACATGTACAAAGGCGGACTTAATGCCATAGGCATTTTCTACCAGTCAACTTACAAACAGTAGTAGGTGCAATCATTAGAGGAATAAATATTTTAAATATAAATATACGCAGAAACCTATTTAAACTATAAATATAATATACACCTAATTACATATAAATATAAGCACAAATAAGTATACATAAATAAATGAATATACTAAAAAGAAATAAGACAAACAATGAGAAAAGATTAGCGTTGTGATGATACTGCCAGCTTCTTGCGAAAGTGCTCGCGAACCTTAACTCATTGTGTTCATAGAGAATTACGGCCCTTGGCCCGAGTGGTGGATTACGGCCCACTCTCTCTCGAAGAGAGGAGGCCTGTGTCCCAGCAGTGGGAACATTATAGGCTACGTACCTATGTATGCTATATGTATATCATTGCAGACATTGCAGTCCAAATCGGCCAAAAAAACGTAATAAAACATCGTTGTCACTTTTTAACGTTAAATTATAGTTTCTCTTTCTAAAAATCCAGCAAATAATTAATAGGCAATTATTTAAAAAAATATAGGTACGTACTTCCGACACATTCCAAAAAACAAATGACCAATCCGTGGGTGGTAAACGCTAAAATATACTCGGTAACAATAGATCTATATATATAAAAAGAGAAGTCCTGACTGACTGACTGACTGACTGACTGACTGACTGACTGACTGACTGACTGACTGACTGACTCATCAACGCCCAGCCTAAACCCTTGGACCTAGAAAGCTGAAATTTTTCACAGAGGTTTTCTTTATAATGTAGACGAGGAATAGGGAAGGAATTTTCGAAATTCAACCCCTAAGGGAGTTAAATAGGGGATGAAAGTTTGTATGAAAACTCTTATTCCTTGGGTTAATAAACTTGAAACTTGGCACGAATACTTATCTAAGTAAATTATGAAAATTGGTCTTTTTTGTTTTTCTAAACTACCTTCTAAAGGGGGATGGGGGGGTGTCAAAATTTGTATGGAAGAATTTTAATGCACGGTCCGATTAACTCAAAACTCAGTATTTATACTTAATACCAAAAATAAAGAATTACGTGTATCAGGATTTTTCGAAAATCTACCCCTAACGGGGAGAAAAGGGGTAGTTAATTTTACAGGGCAAATTTTACTGCCTGGCTTAATTAACTCAAAATTTGGTATAAATAATCTGTGAGTCAAGTAATGAACACATCCAAACGATTTTTCAAAATTCCACCCCTGTGGGGGTGAAAAGTGGGGATACAGCTTATATGAAAAATCTTATTCCTTGGGTTAATAAACTTGAAACTTGGCACGAATACTTATCTAAGTAAATTATAAATATATATATAGCATTTGTTGTTTTTCTAAACTACCCCCTAACAGGGGATTGGGGGGTGTCAAAATTTGTGTGGAAGAATTTTAACGCGCGGTCCGATTAACTCAAAACTCAGTATTTATACTAAATACTAAAAATAAAGAATTACGTGTATCAGGGTTTTTCGAAAATCTACCCCTAACGGGGAGAAAAGGGGTAGTTAATTTTACAGGGCAAATTTTACTGCCTGGCTTAATTAACTCAAAAATCGTTATACCAATTTTTGAGTTAATTAAGCCAGGCAGTAAAATTGGCAGGCGATAATCTGTGAGTCAAGTAATGAACACATTCCAAACGATTTTTCAAAATTCCACCCCTGTGGGGGTGAAAAGTGGGGATACAGCTTATATGAAAAATCTTATTCATTTGGTTAATATACTTGAAACTTGGCATGAATACTTATCTAAGTAAATTATGAATTTTGGCATTTTTTGCTTTTCTAAACTACCCCCTAAAGGGCGATTAGGGGGTGTCAACATTTGTATGGAAGAATTTTAACGTGGGGTCTCCGATTAAGTCGAAACTCAGTATTTATACTTAAGACCAAAAGTAAAGAATAACATGTATCAGGGTTTTGCAAAAATCTACCTCTGACGGGGTGAAAAGGAGTAGTTAATTTTCCATTTTACTGCGTGGCTTGATTAACTCGAAAATTGTTGGACATAATCTTTGAGTCAAGTTATGAACACATCCCAAACATTTTTCAAAATTCCTCCTGTGTGGGGTGAAAAGTGGCGAAAAACTTTATACGAAAAATCTTATTCATTTGGTTAATAAACTTGAAACTTGGAAGGAATATTTTAGTAATAAGAAATGGGTCTTTCGAAAGTAGACCCCTGACGGGTAAAAAAGTGGTAATTCGATTTTTAAGGCCGGTATTATAGTGCGTAGCTTGATTTACTCCAAAAAAATGGTATGAGTAAATTTAAGCTTCAAACTTGGCACAAATACTTATCTAAGTAAATTATAGTTTGTCATTTTATGTTTTTCTGCTCTAAAGGGAGATTGAGGGTGTCAGTTTGTATGGAAGAATTTTATCGCGCGGTCCAATAATATAAACTCGGAACTCAGTATGTATACTTAAGACCAAAATAAATAAAAAAGTGTGACTGGGTTTTTCGAAAATCTAACCCTAACGGGGTGAACGGGGGTAGTCCATATCACAGAGGAGTATTTTATTGCGTGGCTTGATTCAATGGGAAATTGGTATAAATAATCTTTGAGTCAAGATATTGAAACGTCCCAAACATGTTTTCAATATTTCGCCCCTATGGGGATAAAAACTGTGAAGGTGAAAAGGTGGTCTCTTATTCCTTTGGTTAAGAAACTTGAAACTTTTCAACATTTGCCTCAGTAAATAATAAAGATTGTCACTTTTAGGGGTTTACTACTGACTTACTTAAAATAAAAAAGCATGAGTTTTAGGGTTTTACTTATTCGACTCCTACCGGGGTGGAAAAGGGTAATAAAGTTTAAGGAGTAGAAACTTCAACTTCCATTAACACAAAAATGGGTATAAATAATAATTATATCATAAAAATGGAAACGTACCAAATGCAAAAACAAGCCCTGTCGTGATGAAAAGGGAAGATAGTTTATTTGAAACATCTTAGGTAGTTTAACTAAAATATTGGCCCGAATACTTATTTCTTTAAATAAAGTAAGTACCTTTCAGGGGGAGGTGGAGAGGGTGTTAAATTTATTTGAGGAAAGTACGAAACCCACGCGGACGAAGTCGCGGGCAAAAGCTAGTTTATTTATAAAAACAACTAATGATCTGTTACACGTGTACCTTATTTCTATCGGGAGCAAATCGTGGTACGTGAGTTCCAATAGTCTTGGAAAGCTCATGTTGATTCGGACTTATGATTACCCGCTAAAATCATATGATGGGTAAGGTTAGACATCCTCGTCGCTCAAGCGGTCTGGCTCAAAGAGGTGGCACGCAGTATGCGCGCCTTAGAGCACTTGGTGATGGGGACCGCTAGGCATGGTGGGCTGATACCAGTCTGGGGTGCGGTGAACCCCTTGGTGATGGGGGCCCCGACTCATGGTACTAAAAGGATCAGTAGGGTTTTGGTCGGTAGGAGTCCGACATAACCCTACGTTTTTCCCAGACGGAGGGTATACAGGAGGATTTTAAAAACACAAAAAAAAGGCAGACATCCCTAGAGTGTATAAGACCTGGCCCTACCGAAAGTGTTGAGGACAGTCAACGAAGCTAGCACTTCTGGAGGGGCTCTGGAATCTCTAATAGAATGCGAAGCCATCACTTTTGGAAGACTTGAAAATCTTCGGTAAAACGCACTTGAATTGCAGTTCCTGGTTACCATTACATCAGTGGTGACACTGGAAATATGGGAGCAGCCGTTCCTTATGTGGTATCTAAAGGCCATAAAGGCGTTGTAGGTATTTACATTATCAAATCTGCCGATCGATTCTGTAAAAAACTCACCGTGAAAAGTTAGAGTTAGAGTAAAGAGTATCAATCCCTAGCATCAGGATGACACTGACAGCTCACTCCACGCTCACTTCACCTAAGTTTTCACGGTGAGATGGTTACAGAATTGCACTGCTGTACATATAAAATCTGTGACATCGTTTTTATTCTGAAAAACTAATACCGCATCGAAATTCGTTGCGTAGTTGCAGCGGATTTCGATGCGGTTTTCACAATAATTTGGATCGTAAAATTTACGTTTAGAGGTTTATGTGTAAAGTAAATTCTTCTTCTTCTTGTCGCTGGCACGACTATACAGGGTTAATTTTCAATGACCACTGTCAAATTAAAGGATGTGGTACAGACCATCAAACTAAACAACTTTCTCCATGGGACCAACATCGTAATCGCGAATAAAAATTCAGCCGTCCCATACGTTTAGGTCGAGTAGGTATTGAAGTTTTCTATGGGACAGTTGATAAATTTTTCGCGATTACGATGTTGGTCCCATGGAGAAAGTTGTTTAGTTTGATGGTCTGTACCACATCCTTAAATTTGGCTGGTCATTGAAAAGTAACCCTGTATTTTATATCTTGTTGGCCCAAAATTTTGCCACTTCCATGGCGGCGCTGTCAGTAGCAGCGCAGAGGACACTCTGACTGCATGTTACGTGATATCTCCGACAGTTGTAAATTGATTTTAAAAAACAAAAATGCGGAACCAAGGACACCGACTTCCGTAATGAAAGTTATATTTCACTTTGTAGTGTCTTTTTTGGAAGTCGGTTGTTTTTTTATAAGTACTTAAATGATTAAATTTACTTACCTACATTTAATAATCTCGATGTTTTGTCAAGCTGTAAAAACCTTGCGAAGCAGGGTCGGAGCACTACGATGGTATCCGCATGGGCCGCATGGTGCCGAGATATACATAGATAACGCAAGAGCAATCTACTTTGCGTGCCAAAAATCACACCAGCTTACGTTCAAGAATCGTAAGCCGCCACTTTCGCGCTCAGTCCTTTGTACTGCTGGCTGGGTGAACGTGAGTGAGAAAGAGCGCTTGTGACGTCATAGTAGATAGTAAAAAAAAATGGCACGCTTGGTTTTCATCAAATCGTGATACTTGCGTTGTCTAATCTGTGGTGCCGTTGATTTACCAGAGGACACAAGTCAATCTCATTCACCTAACTAAAGCCGTTAGTTCCACATGAAAGATGTGCCCAATATAATCTTGGCAGCTGATTAAACTTCCGAAATTAAAAATATTTTGATAGGTATAATTTATCGTTTACATCTGCCTGCACCAGAATGTTACTGGCCATTATGTACTGATAGCTATACCTAATGATCACCGTCATGGGCACCGGGAGCGAGTGCAAGAGGGTGCACTTGCACCACCTTGGTTTCAAAATAAAATCATCATCTGCCTAGCCTTTTCCCATGTTGGGACCAAACCCAGTTTAAATACCTATCCCTTGGTAAGACTTCAGGGCTTCTCACTACCCGTAACGACTGTCAAAGATCCACGAATGACAGCTGGGACCAACTGACAGCTTAAGGTGCAACGCAGACGGCACACTTTTTGTGCGATCGAGTCTGCGGCACACAAAAAATCTGCATGGCGCGCAAAAAGTCGGTCGCGGATTTTTCACAGACTCAACGCACACGACGCACATCTTCGATTATTCTGTCGGCAGAGCTGTAGGGACGTAGACGCTATGGAAATCGTGCAGAGATCGCGAAGTATTATTTTGATAATAAATCGCGCCATGATAATAGATCGCGTGCGTTACGTCCACCCCTAGCAAATGCAGATTGCCGACTTTCAGTCTATACAAAGTACTCTTTGTTGCCGACTAAAGTGTGCGCCGTCTGCGTTAGCGCGCGTTGAAGCAAAGCGGAGCGGCGCGGCGCGGTCTGCCCGAATTACACGGATTTTTTGTGCGCCGGACTTTTTGCGCGTCGTGTGCGTTACTGCATATAATTGCATAGGTTCTATTTTCACAGACTAAAAAGTGCGTCACGGATAGTCTGTCGTCTGCGCTGCACCTAACGTGCTTTGCGAGGCACAAGCTTTTCTGCATAAGTCGACACGATGTAAGAGTTAGTACTTTTATAGGCACACCCTGCAAACAAAATTTACAGTCACTGTAACCACCTACCTCTGTTTAACCCTTAATTTGGCAAGCACCATTTTTATCAAATTTTATAAAAAAATGTTTATTTACCGATTATTTGAGATGTAAGGGAATACAAAAAAATACTGAAAAAAATCATTTTTCAGTAATTACGCGAAAATCATATGTGTCTTTTTTGACACATTGCCAAATACGGAGGAATGTATAGTCTTTTGGAAGTGTGTCAAAAAAGATACAATATCAAATCAGGGTTATGAAATAAAATGACAAAAAATGCTTAACATTTTATTTAAAATGACAAAAAATGTTTAAATTTTTATCTAAAATGACAAAGAATGCTTAAATTTTTTGTTGAAATGACAAAAAATGCTTGAATTTTTATTTTTTCACATGAAAATCGTAGAAACAGTTTCGTTTTTTCGTCAGACATAACCGCACATTACATTTAATGCACATCACAGTGGACTGTCCATCTTTGCATACCCTGCAACGTCCTCTACTTTCAAGGTTAGGCAGATGACCCATACCGTCATACCTTATTTCATCTATTGGCCGGGGTTTAACTGGTTTCTTTATTTTCAGACTAGGTCCCGCTACATCAGACCTTTCTACAACTTCTTGGGAAATTAGTGAGAAGTAAATGTGACATCGAAAGTCTTTCAAACTCAACACTTTCTTTAAATTTTTTTGTGCACAATGTCGTCGATACAATAACCAACCGTTATTTATACTAATATCTAGAATTTGGGCAAAAATGCCCATGTACCATCTTCTGGTTTTCATTTGAGTTCTATATAGGGCTATCAGCATGTCAGATAAATCTACGCCCCCCATGTGTGTATTATAATGTCTGACGACTTTGGGACAATCGATATCTATTTTGGCTTTGTGGTCCTTTGAATATCTCTTTATTTTGGTAACTGGATAGGAATCTGCAAATGAGCTTACTAAAGTGACCGGTTTGTTGTCGAACCATTTGACAACGGCATTTTTATTTTCGTTGCAGACAATTTGAGAAAATGAACCGCGGCCTTTTTTTTTCATCTTTTTATCGTCGTCTATTACATTTTGGCATCCACGTAAACGGTTCGATTTGATGGTACCGAGGCTAAATATTCCCAGCTCATTTCTCAAATAAACCACCAGCTCTAGGGACGTATAATAGTTATCAAAGTATACAAAACACGGTCTGTTTTTGATAGATTGACACAGTGCCACAACTACTTTACCTCCAAAACCCAAAGCTTCTTCTCTATCCGTAAATTGTATGTTGCGAAACGTATCGTCGCCACCATATAGCAAAAAATCGTAGATGTAACCCGACACACCGGATCTGACAAATGCTTTGAAGCCCCACTTCTTAGGTTTCTTCGCATTGTATTGACGACGATTGCCAGCCTTTTTACCTTTGTAAGGAAGAGTCATCTCATCAATACTGAATTGATTTTCTTCTTCAGCCGAAAGCAAGCAGTTTAGGCGAACTTTTTCAACAACAGGTCGGACCTTTTGAAACCTATCCAAACTTTCTTCATTGCTATCAACAAAATGTATATATCTGCGAATTAATTGGTACTTTTTTAATGACATTATATCTGCAACAGGTGCATATCTTAATTGTGTGCTCCAGTAATCTAAATAGCATGGCATTCTAACTACTCCCATAATAACATGGATAGCAACGAATTGTTCAATATCTTTCGCAGTTACATTGATGGAACGTCCTATTTTTTGTACTGAATACATATTGGTCTGGGTTACAATATCGCTTATTATTTCGTCGGAAAAGAATAATGCGAAGTATTGACGAGGTGACGGTAGCTCAGCAGGTGGATGAGAAAATGGCATTGGTTCAACAGTTGCCCCGTGAATAAAGCGTGTCTTTTTCCATTTGAAATCTATAGTTATGCGCTTAATTCTTTTCGCCACTAAACGGGGGCGGTTGTTTCGTTCACGCCTTACAGATCTTGTGGTTATCTGTTTTTGCCTGTGTTGATATGTGTTTGGAGTTGGTTGCAAGCTGAGGGGTGACTGTACTGCTGGTGAAGGTAATAGTGGAATTGAAGATAATGATGGTATTGAGTTGTAATCGGTTTCGTTTTCAGAAGGAAATACTGCTTGTAACACTGGAGAAAAAGGTATATCTTGCATCATAGAAGAGGAAGGCAAATCTTTTGTGATCGAAATAGTGGGGGCGTTTTGTAATGCCGGAGACATAGGTGCATCATGTTCAGATCCATCACTGTCGAGTAGGTTCATCCGATCTAAAGAAGAATCTAG
Organism: Globia sparganii; assembly: GCA_949316385.1. Taxonomy (NCBI): domain Eukaryota; kingdom Metazoa; phylum Arthropoda; class Insecta; order Lepidoptera; family Noctuidae; genus Globia; species Globia sparganii. Next base: position 5,709,695 of record OX438663.1, on the reverse strand, counting down.
AGAAGGCGTTGAGGAACTACAGAAGGTCTCATCTTCTGATGGAGTTATGTTAATTTCTTCACAGTCTGTTGTGTCACTGTCATCAGATTGTGAATTCCTTGCAGGGATCAACGCTAAAATGCGCTTAGACCTAGCTCGTTGGAGTACCTACAAACAAAAAGCAACACATGCAACCAAACCGAAACCCAAGCAAACTGAACACCATGCACGACGTAGCTATAGCTTGGTAAGGGGGGTCCCCCGTCGACTTTCACTGCCACAGCGGGGGGGGGGCGTGCCTCGGAGACTGAGTTTAGGTACTTGCTTGATGCCAATGGGGGGGGGGGCGGATTTAGGTTTGTACTAAAAATCTAAATCTCGAATTCTTGATATCAATGGGGGGACCCCCTGACCCCTTATATACGCCCGTGACACAATGATTTATTATGTGAAAAATTGCAAAATAAAGACAAAAATTATATCCAAATAAAGCATTAATTTCAACCTAAGGAGCCTCACATACAATGGGGTCTCACATGCGTCTGATTACGATTTTTTATAATGTAAACACCATAACATACAAAACATGCGATACTTGGTTAACTTTTGGCAAAGTAACTTTAAAGACACATTGTAATAAAACATTACTTATGAGGGTCCTTGGCAATGTAACTTTTAAAGCACAATGTTGTAATTCACTACTTAGTGGGCTCTTTGGCAAAGTATCTTTAAAGGCACGTTGAAGTTTGAAAACATATCACAGCTTGGAGAATACATTTCTATACTAGATTTTCATTTAGATCGTTCGTATATATCAATACACATATAATTTAACAAAAAACTGGCACTGTTACATGTAAAAAAAAAAAGAAATCAATAAAACTTACAGCTTTGTTGCTCCTCGTGCTCGGCATTTTTTGAGTTTGACGTAAATAGGGATGTCCAGTCGTTCAAAATGCAACCGACTTATGTTTTCTAGTGATGCGCTGAATAAATCTTTAAGATCAAATCGATCGATTCAAAAAAATATGAATATATAATGTTACAGATTTTTTTAAAGTTGCCGTATCTTTAAAGGCACATTTCCAAATTAAGGGTTAAGCCTCTCTCGTGTCTCCAAAGTTCAAGAATTAGAAATAATAAGTTTAGAATCAAATGACGCTCGGACTTGTACTTTCGTGCAATAGGTACCTAAGTAGTTCTAGAGACTTGATGTGATCCGAAAAAAAAATACCTACCTATGTTCTAAGTTAAGAGGGTTTAGTTTTCGCACTACGTCCTTCAGGTGGGCTATGGCAACCGTCGGTGGTTATTCCAACAAGCCATAAAAAACCCGACCAGCCACAACAAAGTAGGTACCTATCGTCTGTTCAAAAAGTATCTGATGAAGTGTAAACAAACCCTATTCAGGTTAAATTGTCACGCATTCACTCACTAAATGGAATTCGAAACACATTCACCTGATTTAGAAGGTTTCAACTTAGTATCTCAACACATTTCATCCATTTTTTTTTTTCATTTTCCAGCAATTATTGTTTGAATTACATACGTTAAATATGTTTTTACCTACCTAATTGAAAAATCAACGACGAAAATTGAGGTTATAAAAAAAATCTTTACCTAAGGTGATTTAAAATTAGAATTTCAGGTTTGAGTAATAAAATATCAAAACAATTAATTTATAAGTAGTACTAGAAATTAGCATACACCGGTACGTTTCTGAATTTCTGATTCATTTATTTTCATTTTAATCTGATTTTGAAGCAGACTATATAGATCGCTTTCATAAATATAAAACCGACTTCCAAAAAAAAACACTACAAAGTGAAAAATAACTTCAATTTCGGAAGTCGGTCCTACATGAAATTAGTCTCTCGTGAACAACGCGCTATAACATGAACTATGACGTCACAATACAAATTATAAATAGTTTTCCTCTAGAGATGTGTTGTCTAACATAAATCTTACGAAATTAACTGCTAGAACCTGTTATGTTAGTTATTTTAACTTTCTAATTTAAAATAACGCTTCCTTGCACGATTTATAATGGCGGGCGAACATCCATTATAATTTTTATAATCCTAAAATGTGGTATTCTGTGTTGAAATATTGTTCTTGTTTGGGTCTATTTGTAGTTTAGATTACCTACTCATTTAAAAAAAGAAGCATCGTTAACGAACAGTTAGCAATAGAACCGTTTCAACACTTAATTATTACTCAACAGTTTGTCATTAGAACATACCTAATTAAAACTGTAGAACATCCGGAACAACCTATTTGTTCTTTGATTTGGGCCCTAGTTTTACCCGAGATAATAGAAAAGTTCCCATGAAAAAGGCCACTTCACTGCTGCATCAAATGCTGATCTAGATGTTCAGCATAGGCAAGGCAAAGACTGACAAGTAATATAATCAGCCTGTAATGTTCCCATTGCTGGAACACAGGCCTCCTCTTGTGAGAAGGAGTGAACCGTAAGCCACCATGCAGGCCCAGTGCGGGTTGGCTAGATGTCACATGTGTTCGTTTTTTTTTTCGTTCTTAGGACATGCTGGTTTCCTCACGATAAAACATCGTCACCATTTTGAGAAATGCTTAGTGTTAATTTGAAAGTGATTCTTTCACAGGATTCATGACATTATAGATACCTATCTACCTAAATAAAACTCTAGTACTCATGGGTCGAAAACTTTCTGTATCAACACTTTAAAACAGCAGGGAATCTATCTTTTGATTCAATGGCTTTTACCAGTTTTAACATCGCAAACTTATGAATGCAAAACAGAGTTAGAACATTCTGTTTACGAGCTTCATGAAATATATTCTCAGAATGGAACACAACACAAGCATTTCCATGAGTCAACAGTAACTTTTCACGACACGCCCACCGCTTTGCTGGTAGCGCTACGGTTGAAGATGACGATTTATTTGACGCTAAAAAGAACGTTGTTGCATATTTCCACAATCTCCTGTCCACAGAAAACATATGACGCGACATCAACCAGTTGATAGTCCATTAATGTCAGACCGAGAACGAAATAATAGTAAAAATATATCATTCAACGCGCAACTAACAGAAATGTCGTTGAACGATCAAAAGACGGTCACATGGAAATTGGGGAATAAAATTCTAATCTAACTAAAGTGATTCATGGTAAGTTATGGTACTCGATGATGGTTTGGGATTTTTATATGCTGAATTTATGGGATTTAATTAGATTAACACGTGGTCCGGTAAAGACCTCGGTGACGGACTTGACTAGTTCAATACATGGCCACTCACACTCAATTCGTCGAGCAGTGAATGAAAGAAGAAAAAACTACTACGAAAGCTTAATTTTATACGACAAAGGAAGATCAAAGGGGTAATTCCCGTAATTTAAAGAACGTTCACAGTATCTTTGTTTCAATCTGTCAATAATACCTATAATTTTCTTAAATTTTTGACATTGATTGTCTGTCACTGAGATGAGATTACGAGTTTGCGAGTGATTTTGAATTACGGGAATTGGTCTGACAGCAAAGCATTCTGTTTTAGAATTCGAATTTTGAATTTAAATGCGCAACTAACGAACTCGAAGCGCTGTTTAGTTTTATTACAAACTCTTTACACCCTCCTCCTTCCACGTATTTCTAGCCGTAAACTTACTTTTATTTCTGCAGAAGCTAAATCAAATAACAATACATCTAATTCCTGAACAAATGTAAACATGCACCTTGTTTAATTGCCTGTGTTTAACAAGCTGTTAACCCATATGTTTATTCTACCACCGTAGTTTATAAATCGGTTAGAAATCTGTTGATCTGCGAATTCTATTCTTCAATCAACGCTGGGAGGCATCTACGAAACTCTAAATTAGGAATAGGTGATGCTTGGCAGATGGTCAAAAGTGCTGGATTGTTGAGGTATTAACGGACTTTATTATGGAAATACTTCATTTCTTCAATAACTATAATCCCTGCGTTTAGTCGTCTACCTACAATATGTATGTGTTTTCAGAACAGACTCATAACATAAACTTTGCAATTAGTTTATGCTAAGATTAGAATGTAGTTGATCTTTTCTACTTTTATCGTGAACTTATCTAGTCACCTATAGGGGAGATTGAGATACAAACCTAAACGCTGAAAATCTTTCTCCTCGAAAACTCTCGCCGAAACACTCTGTAAATCATCGAAATGTCTGTTCTATATCATCCTCACATTATTAAACAGAAACACATTTTACAACCGCGTCGAATTTCCCAAATATTCTGTCGACCAACCAAAGACCAGCGATGAATATAATATAATACTTACCCTGAATACATTTTAGTATCGCGAGGAAAATTTTGGAGTCGTTACAGATGCTTCAATATCTAAGAGCTTTTCAAGGATGAAGTCGTGGTTTCATGACAGAAGGTACCTCTCGGGAGAACTTATACTAAGTCAGTATTCTGAGACTAAGTGGACGTAGATAAGCAAAAAGGATCCAACCCACAGCATGACCGAAAATGAGTTAAGTACCTATACGAAACTGCTCGTCAAGGTCTATATTTTCGATTAGCAAAAATAATCCAAGTAAAATACGAATACTTTGACATTAATAATTCGTATTTTACTTGGATTGTTTTTGCTAATCGAAAATATAGACCTTGACGAGCAGTTTGATATACTTAACTCATTTTCGGTCATGTTGTGGCTTGGATCCTTTTTGCTTATCTACGTCTAAGTATCTACTTACTCGTAATTATACTAGGTACAGACGCCAGCGCATCAAGCTACCCGAAACTGTCAAATTTTCCCAATCAACTTTAAACCTTATTCTTTAGCTATAAAGTTGAAAATCTGTTAAAGAAATTTGTCAGATTGTAGTAGCTTGATGTGCTGGCGTCTGTACCTACGGTATTGCAGGTCGATGGAATAACTGAAAATCGAGATTATATTCTAATCAAAGACGTCCAGCGAATTATTTCTTCTGTTTCAAAGACAGACCCCAATCCCTGTTCCTCCTGACATTTTCAGGGGTAAACAGCTTTGCAATAGATTGTACAGAATTAACCCTTCCACCACAACCGACACAGACAAATTGTTTGGCCTTCTGAACACCACCCAAAAATAACCTTACTTCTTGTGAAGCATATAGTTTTAAAATTAAGGGCGTTACCCTCTAAGGCAAGCTTCGGTTAGGCGCGAACACAAATAGATGTTTCTTCAACATTTGTTTATTGTATCGAACGTTTATTAGAACGTGATGAAATACTTTGATATGGTTCTTCGATTCTTGAGTTTCTTTCGCCGCTCCGATAGCAAGATAAACAGTTGGTGTTAGCTCAGTATGATCCACATATTTTTTGGCGAAAATAGAATCGCTCGTAGGCTGAACATCTTAGATGTTTGTGGGATGAAGGCAATCTGGTACAAGTGCGTTTTCAGTTGTTCGTTTAACTGAGGTAGGCAGTAGTCTACTTTGTTCGGCTCTTTCTATGACGAAACTGTTACTGCGCTTTTTATAATCAGTAAGTAAGAGAAGTTGCAAAACTCAAACTCAAAGCATTTATTTCAATTAAACCATTTACAGGCACTTTTGAATTGCCAAATAGTCGATCAGTTAGAAAGTTGAAGGTCCATTTCAAAACGTAGATCTCTATGGAGAAGAACGGGCAAGAAACTCCAAGGATACTACTCTTTTAAATCAAGATATATATTACAAAATCCTGGGTACATTATTATTGTTGCTTCTGTAAGTACCTATGTGAGAACAATGTAAAAAAATCAAATGAAAAAACAATTAAAAATATAAGTTTAATGAAACCGATTTAGAGTCTATTATAAGCAGTATTGTGTTACTAGCTTCTGCGCGCGACTTCGTCCGCGTAAATTTTTTTTGTTTCCCCGATCCACCCCGTCGCAACGTGTTGCCGGCCTGCGTAATTACTTCGTTTTCGCTTGGCGAAAACTTCAGACTTTTTTTCTTTTTGCTCAACTCCTAAGGGTCCTAGCGTCAAGTTTAATAGAATATAGCCTTCCTCAGAACTGGGCTATCAAACGCAAAAATATTTTTATATATTTGACCAATACTTCCAGAGATTTGGAGCTTTCAAACAAACAAACTCTTCAGCTTTATTATTAGTATTATTTTAAAACTATGATATCTCCTAAGATATACATTGAAATCAAATGATGTCAAAGGCAATTTTGTTCAAAATTAAATACATGTGATGAATAACGTATTTATTTGGGTAAGGATTAATACCATGTTTATAAAAACACCTTCGCAAATAATGCATTATTTTAGAACAAATTTGGTTAGCATAAAAGAGGTTATAGTAAGCTAACCTTAAAAGATAGACATATGCTGTCGCGGAATTTTTTTTAAAGCTTTTAAAGGGAAACAATTCTGTAATATATGATTTTTGCGAAACTTTAACCGTTTACGCAGCGCACGCAGCGGAAGCTCTCAATAGGAAAAAAATCCCCCGATTTTGAAACATTCTTCATTGGTGCTCCGCTCCTATTGGTTTTAGCGTGATGATATATAGCCTATAGCCTTCCTCGATGAATGGGCTATCTAACACTGAAAGAGTTTTTCAAATCGGACCAGTAGTTCCTGAGATTAGCGCGTTCAAACAAACAAACAAACAAACAAACTCTTCAGCTTTATAATATTAGTATAGATTACTCATACCGTATTTAACTAATAGTCTAAATAAAGTCAGAAAGAATGTATCGACAAGACAAGAGATATCTAAAAACTTAGATATATCCCGGACGTCATTGATATATTCTTCGCATCATTAAGCAAGAAATAATCTTCAATCAAGATTTCCCAATCAAAACAAAAATTAGAAGAGGGAAAAATCAAACGAAATTCACTGAATTTCCTCCACACTAATTTTAGAATGACCACGTTGAAAGTTTTATTTTTAAAGAGCACCCTACAGATTTGTAAGGCGATACGAGACACCAGCTCCGTGAGATTTGTTGATGATCTTATTATAATAGAAGACGTGGTGAAAAGTGTTGAAAACTAATGAGACGAAAACACGATGTTGTGAAATATGATATTTCTTACTCCTTTGACTCTCGTAATGAGCTGATAATGATGAAAGAAACATTGTTTTACATATAGCATTTTAAACCACGATTCAGAAGGCCAATCCCCGTAATTAAAAACTTTCAAAATCTAGTCGCAATCTTATCTCAGCAACGTCAAGAACTTGTCAAAAATGTAGGGAAATTAAAGGTATTTTTGACGGATTGAGACTGAGATCAGACTACGACTAGGTACTAAATTTTAAGGACGGTCCTTAAAATTTCGAGAATTGCCCCTCATATCTTTATTGGAACGAAGTTCCTTATCGAACGTTATAGGTACAATGGGATGCCAAGTGTGCAAAAGCGAAAAGAACTTCGTTTTTTATTTCATATGTATGTGAATCAATCTGAATTTGGGGAGTATTCTGGTATCGACAGAATGGAAGCGTTGAATCTAATGTAGAGACAACATTTTGAAAGCTTTAACTCCTGAACATCGTTGACTTAGTATGGTCAAATTATCATTGCTGATGGTGCACCAACACCAGGCACAACAGTAGAAGAAGTCAGTCCAAAGGAACGATGGATGGATTGTGTGAAAGATGATATAGCTAGAAAGGGGGTGACTGTACTGAGATTATGGCTAATAGAGTTGAACCCAAGAAGACATGCTGCGCTACGCCGGCAAAAAATAAATTGGGATAAGGGCAGGAAAATGATAATGGTGGACCTTGAAAATCCCAATAAACAATTTATAAAATCAGAATGTTAAATAAAATCTTGTCAAAAGGCCTAAAACTAGACACAAAACAAGAGCATTTCAACGAGTTCTAACTGGCAAACGAACGAGATATCAGAATCTCAGCACTGATCCTAAACTAAACGCAGTTAGTGAATGAACATCATGTCGTGGACATTAAAACATAAATTGTTGTCGACTCATTAGCCGTGTATTTTGAGAGTGCACACTGTGACACTGCAGAAGTGCACATGGCGTTCATTCATAATATCGTTCACATGTTCAAATGGTAAGTCGTCCTCACTATGTCAGATGATATCAACGATATTATAGCTGATATTACTATAATTTTCATTGCTATTGATTATTAAACTACGAAAATAGTTTAACTAGCTTAGTATGCCGTAATTATTCGGTTTGGAATGTGGAATTTGAACACTAACGTTAAATTAATGAGGACACGAAATATCATTTATGATTCTGTAGTTTCTAAATCATTTCGCAGAAATATAATTGGCGTTTTATCTATTGTAGCTGCTGCATCAGTTGTAACATAAGTTTCATTATGACTCTAAGTCCCGTATTACAGAACGTCACTCAACACCACAGAAATCTTTATTATTAAGATTTCTGTGCTCAACACTCAAGCGTTACTTAAAACTAGTTTCAACCAATCAAATGGCTTGAATCTAGTTTTAAGTAATGCTTGAGTATTGAGTGACGTTCTGTAATACGGGCCTAAGTATCATAAGAACTTTACAAAGTTCATGTGTTTTTACATAGGTAAGTTAGGTACTTTAAAAAAATCAAAATGCGAAGAGTTTTAATAAATCCAGAATTCATTTCAGTTATATGATTTTGCGAGAACATCAACGATGCTAATATGATTGAGATTTATAACAATGATCTAATTTCATCATCTATTTGTACCAAGTGGAAAATTTTTAAACAATTGGCATGCCTTTCAAAGACAAACTACACGTCTTTTATCATACCTATGAAAATCAAAATGTTGAAATCTGTCTTTTGTTTTAAGAAATACAAATGACAGAGTGATGGCTAATCGTCATTTGCGGACAAAGTAATGTTGGAAGCGTAATAAAAACAATACTGAAGACAGTAGACATCTGCCAGACAAAAAGATCAGTGGCGATTGCCAACTAGCATTCGACTTGAAGTTGCACTTGGAAAAGACAGCTAGTGATCTCAATTAGTCTCATTGCAACATTAAAAACAGCTGGCAATCCAAAAAAAAAAGATATATCGTAAAAATTAAGAAACTTGGCCGAGATAAAAACGGATGATTTTTGTGACGCCAAATCAAAATATTTTTGTACTCTCACAGGGGTGATTTCGGGCGTGCAGGCGATTAATAATGTCTTGCACAAAAAAACTCGCTTTTGAACAAAAGCAGTTTATCATAACATCGTTACTCATATGTGGAACGAACTTTTGTTCTCTCGATTCTTAATACAAATTGAAACCAAACTTCATTATTGGCCCTGATTCTGTTGGTCACAAACTAAACTAAATTTAAGTTCAGTTAATCTTTTTCTTTATAATTCACTAAGAAAAGGACAGAAGATAAATATTAGTTTAGTCCTGTACAATTAGATAATCCATAGACAAGTTTAGACGTGATTAAAAAATTGGGTACTAAAAATACGTCAATTTACGTCAGGCGCTGACTAATTTGACAGAACTAAACTAATATTTATCTTCTGTCCTTTTCATAATGAAATAGAAAGAAAAAAATGCACTGAACTTAAATTTAGTTTAGTTTGTGAACAACAGAATCGGGGCCAATTTCTCCCTGCAACAGTGTCACGTCACGTCTGCAACAGTGTAACGTCGTTATTTAGTTGCATTACTCATCCAAGCCTTTGGTAACCGCAACAATTTACAGCTTTTTGACATTTTGTCCCACTTCATAAATAACCTGACTTTTATGTGTCTATCTCTAAAACCCGTATAAAAGTCACCTAAGAAAACATTTTCTTCATCTGCATTATCTAACGGAAGCATAAAACTGTTGGAAACCGCAACATAAAGAATAATTAAACACGATATAATCTCTGTTTTACAAGCGTTCTGTGGCACCTATCAAATCAAAATGTCGCGATCGAAATAGGTGACATGAAAATCTAAACATTTTTCTTGGGTTCTGAAATAGCTGCGGGTTATATGAATGGGCTAGCATCGTGTGGGCTCTCCCTTGGCGTGACAGCTGTCTGACTTATATATCACAGTCGAAGGGAACGTCGGGACCAATCAGAATCGTCGTGCCGTAAGTCATTTCTAATTTGACTGCTCTGCTAAATGATCTTTGAGCTGGACGCGTATTTTTGGGATAACGAACGTTAATGTAAACGGGTGGAAAATCTTCAAACGAATTTTTCAACGTGTTACAAACATACAAGTATTTAAAACTTCTGTTTCTACAGAATTCATTGTTGCCCATAATGTAGGTAGGTACCTAACACTCTCCCTGCCAGGGGAACCGCCGGCGTCCCCCAAAAAATTTTGTTTAGCTCGCCAAAGCACAGCATGCAAGAGAAGTATCACATTTTCCATAACAGCACGCCAGTAGTTGTAAAAACTATTTGAATTCGGGAGGTCAGAAACTTTGGGGCACGCCGGCGACCTCCATGGGGCCTCTTGAACTTAAAAAGTTTTATATATCGTCGGCAGGGAGAGTGCTAAAGGTAAATACGGAAAATTTATAATTCACAGAATGGCAGCCGAAGTTTGCTGTGAAACGGTTTCTTCCGAAACACGTCGAGCCCATAACTCGTCGTTCAGCTATTACCGACCCGTTTCCTAATAGTTACTATGAACGGCGCGGGAGTTACCGAATTTGTCAACAAACCTAATTCCGTCTAAAATGGTTTATCGACTACGGATTTCCTTAGTACCGATTAAAAATAAACATCCTCGATACAAAAATCGATTTATGACGTTTCCGATAGGTTCTCCGATATTATGTACGACCCACTCCGGAATCTACAGAAAATCACTGAAATATCTTGTTCTAATAATATCGGGACTAAACTACGGTTTGCGTCATTTGTGCTTCCGTTGCGAAGATGCCAAATCTTTAGGGGAAGAGGCGGAAACTAAACCGATTCACCGATTTGTTTCGATTAATTAATTGCTACGTTTAATTCGTAGGTACAGACGCCAGCACATCAAGCTACCCGAAACTGACAAATTTTCCCAATCAACTTTGAACCAGCTTTAGCGATAAAGTTGAAAATCTATTAAAGACATTTGACAGATTGGTGCTGGCGTCTGTACATTTGTCTCAGATATAGTGATGACTGATGATAGTTCACATCTACTTCGCCTCCGCCTATGTAGGTAAAGACTCTGTAGACGCACTTCGTTGTCAGTCTGTCTGTCCGTCAGTCTAGACCCTTTTCCTCAGGAACGCGTGGAGTTATCAAGTTGAAATTTGTATCAGACACTCAGAGCTCGGTTGACGGCACGGTTGCTGCACTGCGTATCGCGGGTTCGATTCCCACACACGCAACAAATATTTGTATGACCTACAAGTAGTTGTTCCGGGTCTGACTGTTTGTGTATGTGAGTTTAATTTTTTGTAATCGCACCCACGATACAGGAGAAATTCCAAATGTGGCCAACGTTATTTAGAAAAAAAAAGAGCTTCAATCCATTGAAGCAGTGAAAAGATCAAACTTAATAAGTCAACGTAATTAAAAGATACGAGCGTTTATGTTCCGAAATCAAAACTTATAGGGTACTTCCCGTTGACCAAGAATCATGAAATTTGGCAAGAAACAACGATTATAGCACAAGTAAAGGAAAAAATTCGAAAACCGTAAATTTGTAGTTAGGGACAACCCCCGGTTGGTTAGGTCGAATGTTAATTATTATAAGTTTTTAATTTGTTTAAATGAAATGACAAATTAGTGCGATTTCTGCTGTTGCAAACTAGATGACTTGGGTACCTAAATTTCTGAAATTATGCCGTGCCCAATATATTTTGTTACGTGCTAGCAATGGCACGCGTGCCATTGGTTCGCCATCCCTGATCTAGGATAAGGAACAGCTGTTTATTCATCTAATCTGCGTTCGCGATTTATTTGCCAAAAATGTAAACACATATTAATTAATGGAAAAATAACTTTAATTCCTACACAATAAAGTTCAGTTTACGCTACAACTTCAAACATTTTTATAACTTTTTCAATAGTGCTAGTCACTCTGAAATCAACTTAATTGTCATTGTAATAAAGTTGTAATTTGTAAAACTTGAAATAGGGCAGGGGTGTGCAGCACTGCGCACTTTTACTATAGATCATTTATTTAGAGCTCGGAGTTCACAAATGACGTCAAAGGAGTCATTTTTTCACCTACAGCTACAGTGACACATCTGTACGTGCAATTTTAATTTAAGACATTGCTATTTCTGTCTGAGTAAAATTACTCATTTTTTTACACCTACTCTAGAAATACAACTAAGTATGTATTATAAAACGTGCCTGATGATTTTGTCTTATTTTTAGCTCCGCCTAAGAGTATAGTGTTCTGTGATTTTTAGTCACTCGTGTCAAAACTATTGTGATGCAATGTCAACGGCTATGATTTTGTTTTATTTATTTCTTGTTGGTTTTTATATGTATCATTCTCTTTAGATCTTCTCGTACGTTTGGTAGGAGGAGTGAATAGGAGAGATTTGGAAATTCTGAAGCGGATCCGGCAATTTTTAGGGTTCCGTACATCAATAGGAAAAACGGAACCCGTATGCTAGTTAGATTACTAGTTTACTTATTTATTTATAAGTATAAAACGTATGTATTAGGTATGATGAAACTGAGCGTACTCCCCGTTACTCGACCCTAAAGGTTTATTAGAAAACCAGCGTCAGACAGCAACAGTCTGGCAATAATGCTGAAATGAACCTTTTTGGCGCAGCCGTGAGGCACACATTATTAATGTTGTTTCAAACATTACTTTTAATTTTTTTTGTATTTGTGTTTCACGAACTGTCTAAATAAGCTTTTTTCTTTCTTTCTATAAGATCACATAGTTATCCGTCTGTCTGTCCGTCGGTCAAGACCCTTTTTCTCAGGAACGCGTGTAGTTATCAAGTTGACATTAATATCAAATACTCAGGGCTGCAAATGCTGCAATCCCATGAAGCAGTGAAAAAATCAAACTTTAAAGTCAACGCAATCAAAAGATACGGGCGTTTCTGTTTCGTTTATGCAATTATGCCGCATATTTTGATAGGTAGGTACGTGCAAGGGAATCAAAACCTATAGGGTATTTCCCGTTGACCTAGAATCATGAAATTCGGCAAGAAGCAATGTCATGTAGCAAAAAAAAAAGTAAGAAAGAAAAAAGTTTATTTGGACACAGTTCATGAAGCACAAAACACAAAAAAAAATAATAATGTTGCAAACAAAAATTTTATGATGTGTGCCCCACGGCTAGGCGGCTGCGCTAAAAAGGTTCATTTCAGCATTAATGCCATACAGATGCTGTCTGACGCTGGTTTTCTAAAGAACCTTTGGGGACAAGTGACGGGGAGTACACACAGTTTCAACATACCTTATACATACTTATACAAAAGTAAAGGAAAAAATCCTAAAACCGTAAATTTCTACGGAACCCTCGGGCCTCAGTGAGCGAGTCCGACTCGCACTTGACCGATTTCTTTTCCTCTAGATCTAAATATAGGCATTCATCGTCGTTTGGGTTGTTATCGTTAAGCAATGGCCTGCGGGGTAATTGCGTAACACACTAACAGAGCCATGGCTAACACTTTGATAGTTCAACAACATGCATTGCGTTGCTGAGCAGATACATTTTTCGAACATATGAAGCAATGGATTAGTAATACAGGGTTATTGGAAAAACATTAACAACCTCTTAAGAGGTCATTGTACTCATCATTATGAACAACTTTTATTATTGGACCAAATATAGGTCGCGAAAAAAAATCAGTTGTTCCCTACATTTATGTTTGCATAAATCGTTCAAAATGTAGGGAACAGCTGATTTTTTTTTTCGCGATTTCAGGTTTGGTCCTATAGTAAAAGTTGTTCATAATGATGAGTACAATGACCTCTTAAGAGGTTGTTAATGTGTTTCCAATAACCCTGTATACTTCAAAATGATTCAGACTGTGATTGAAAGTATTTTACGCAAAAAGAAATACACTATAATGTATTTTTGATTTAGTACACCATAGCTCTCTAGATGGCGTTGCGCTGTTTAAATGCGAGCTATGGTGTACCAAATAAAAAATACATTATAGTGTATTTCATTTTGAAGTAGATTACGATTAAACAATTAGGGTGCTGGTCCGAAGTGCAAGAAGTTATTTTAATCCCTTAACCAAGTTTAGCACTTAGTTACTAATAATTATAATACCTATCTAAAAGTGCGCAGTGCTGCACAGTTGGACACCTCAACCCTATTTCAAGTTAAAACAAATATCAACTTTATTTCAATGACGATTAAGTCGTTTTCAGTGACTAGCACTAAGTATTGAAAAAGTAATACATTTTTTTGAAGTTGTAGCGTTAACTGAAATTTATTGTGTAGGAATTAAAGTTATTTTTCCATTAATTCATATTTTTTTACATTTTTGGCAAATAAATCGCGAACGCAGATTACATGCGCAACTCTCAATCGACAAGTTTATCGTACATACAAAATATAAATTCTAGACGAGATTAACAAGATGGAATGTGTTCATGGATCTGGGATTTCACTCAGTTTGCCAGCACTCATCCCTGCAGAATAATGAAAGCTATAATGTACCTATCGTCTAGAAAAAACGCAACGGAATGTAGCACGTTTTATTTGTATTTGCTCAATAAATCTCTGGTGCGGGATAAATTTCTTGAGAACGCTTTTAGGTACGTCGTGAAAATTTCTCTTCTTCCATTGATTATTCACATAAACTTTTGAGTGATGTATTTTCTAATAAGCCCAGAGATTAGAAACTGTAATGTTTACGGACGCGTTTACGAATTGACGCGCTTCAATTTTAGGTATCGAGTCTTACTTACTACCTATAGCCAGTGAAATCTAAATTTGTTAAAAAGCCCACATACATCTTAATGTATTGTTCTTATGCACGTGTAGGAAGATGTTTTCCTGTCAAACACAAAATTCTCAACGTTCAATGACTCCATGAATTCCAAAAGAAAAACGTATTAGTAGATCTGTTGGAGGCGGGCGGCGCGGGCGCACATTTTGACGCTTGCGTTTGCGCATTGCCGAAGTAATAACACGAATAACCCACATCAGAAGCGTTCGAAATTATACCGCGAAGAATTTGTGTAAAATACTGACGTGTTAAGTGCGCTCCTGGATTTAATGCTCGCATTCGGTGCGTCAAATTGCAATGAATATTCTACGTTAAATTTTCTTCGATTGCGATCTTTCAAACAAGTCGTTGTCGAAGCAATTCGGTGATCAGTGATAATATGTGGGAGGTATAGTATGGATTCATTCAGTTTTACTTTGATTGTCTCAACGACGTGAAATTATCACCGGATTCCAACTGTGAGTTGAAATACGGGGTGTCAGATGTGTCTCATGGATTCGGTGATTCAAAGTGTGTTGGTAGTATGCACGCAAGCATAATGTTGTAGGTACTATCGTCGAAACAACAAAGTGAAAAATAATTTTAATTTCGGAAGTCGGTGTCAAAAAACGAAAAGCGGAACCGACGACACCGACTTCCGAAACTAGTTCGATTCATTAGTTCGTTCGTCAAACTAGGGAGAATTTTTTTTCTCAATTGTTCGACCGTCATGTCATAAAATATATTTACCGCAATTTTTCTAAAAAAAAATAACCAAAACCAATTTGTACGCATAAGTATTAATTGCATTTGAGCATCAATATTATTTAATTAATTAGTGCTTAATTAATAAGTTATTTCATTTAGTATTTGATTATTAAAATATGTTTTATTTAATAATTAGATAAATATAAATAAATATTCAACAAGTTTAAATGTTTGATGGAATACCTACATATACCTATTCATAGTTCTTTCTCTCTCTGTTTATTGAGATAAGTAAGACAGAGAAAATATATTTGATCATGTACCTACATAATTATATCTCATCAAAGTTACGTACAAGATTGTTTTTTTAAGATTCTAATTATGTATAACTAGCTTCTGTCCGCGACTTCGTCCGCGTAAATTTTTTTTGTTTCCCCGACCCACGTGTCGCCGGCCTGCGCTATTACTTCGTTTTCGCTTGGCGAAAACTTCAGACTTTTTTTCTTTTTGCTCAACTCCTAACGGTCCTAGCGTCAAGTTTAATAGAATATAGCCTTCCTCAAGAACTGGGCTATCAAACGCAAAAATATTTTTATATATGCGACCAATACTTCCAGAGATTTAGGCCCGTATTACAGAACGTCACTCAATACTCAAGCATTACTTAAAACTAGATTCAAGCCATTTGATTGGTTGAAACTAGTTTTAAGTAATGCTTGAGTACTGAGTGACGTTCTGTAATACGGGACTTAGAGCTTTCAAACCGTGTTTCAAACAAACAAACACTTCAGCTTTATTATTAGTATTATTTTAAAACTATGATATCTCCTAAGATATACATTGAAATCAAATGATGTCAGAGGCAATTTTTTTCAAAATTAAATACATGTGATGAATAACGTATTTATTTGGATAAGGATTAATACCATGTTTATAAAAACACCTTCGCAAATAATGCATTATTTTAGAATAATTTTGGTTAGCATAAAAGAGATTATAGTGAGCTAACCTTAAAAGATAGAGATGTGCTAGAATTTAGAATTTAATTGATGATATAGCCTATAGCCGTCCTCGATGAATGGGCTATCTAACACTGAAAAAGTTTTTCAAATCGGACCAGTAGTTCCTGAGATTAGCGCGTTCAAACAAACAAACAAACTCTTCAGCTTTATAATATTAGTATAGATTCTAATTTTGACCTTATAAATTTGATCTTCGACTAACAGCCACTTATTACACATATAAGAATTTTTTGATTTTTAATTAAAATAAATTCGACGGTCGAACAAATGAGAAAAAAATCTCAGTAGTTCGACGGTCGAACAATTGAGAAAAAAATTTTCGCTATTTCGACGATCGAACTAATGAATCGAACTAGTGAGAACAAAAAATTACAAATTTTATTAACACTAGTGCAATGAAGAATTGAAGACACCGACTAGAAGAATCATCAAAATTCGCATAGAAATGCCGGAAATGCAGTACATTTATGCATATAACTTCGTAGCTGTAGATAATAATAATTATCGATTGTACTCGTATTATATACTTAAACCTTCCTGTAAGTATATAGATCACATTAATGAAAGAATTATCAAAACCGGTTCATTCGTTTTTGAGAAAATCGCGGACATACAAATATACCTACGTACTATACAGGTCGAATACAGAACCTTCTTGTTTGAAGTCGGTTAAAAATATTAGCACTAGTTTTGGTTTTAGGGATTCTTTTTGCTTAGACAGTGCTTTTTCTAAGATAGTTATTGTATATTTATTTTCAAAAAGGGTTCATATTAATGTATTATGTTGCAAGAATTTGATGTTTATTTGTTTTATTCTATCGCATTTGCTAATATGGCAACTAATACAGAACCACATGAGCTTTACAGAGTTTTCCGCGCCATTTTGTGGTTTTTCAATTTATTTGCAAATCAGAAGCTTTTGTTATTTCATAAACTGTTCTTTGAAAAGACTGACACCTATTGTGAAAATCATCCATGTAAAAATTCGCGAATGTTTGGTTAGATTTTGGTCTGTCCTTCAAGATACAGGATTTTCCTAGTTTCAAGGGCTTCTCATCTGTAATAGCTATACCCATCCCATAGTGAAATAACACTGATGTTACCTAGGCTAATCTGCATTCGCGATTAATTTGCCAAAAATGTAAACAAATATGAGTTTATGGAAAAATAACTTTAAATCCTACATAATAAAGTTCTGTTTACGCTACAACTTCAAACATTTTTATAACTTTTTCAATAGTGCTAGTCACTCTGAAATCAACTTAATTACTGTTAAAATAAAGTTGATATTTGTTTAACTTAAAATAATATTCATTTGAAACATAAGCTTTATTAGACTAAGTCTTTTAGTAAAATAAATAATGACTTAGGTACCTACTTACTATTTTTGTGACTCAATCAAGAGCAAACTTAACCATTATTTAAGATTTATAAGGAAAATAAATAATTAAGTTTTAAACAGCATGTTTTAAGATTATTTTTTATTTGTATTCCGTGGAAAATGTTGTTGGTTACCTACACAGCTGGCCGAATCTTTTTTTGTATTTCTTCCTACAAAATGTAATTTGTCACTGTTTGTTAACCCTAATAAATAAAAAAGGGATTTGATTTAAACTTGGCACACAGAAAGACCATGTCGTGGATTACATTTAGATTTTTGTCGGATTAGTTTTTTTAATAGAATTTAGGTGGGTAACTAGGGTAATTCCAGGATAGGTGCCCCACTTTTTGATAGAGAGCCATAACTTATTAATTAAGGCGGGGATGACCCGAGCGCCGTAGGTATTGAACGTTTACCTCAGCCCCCGCCATGAGTAGCGATACGTAAAAAATTACGATGCCCGGAGACGCGCGCGCCGAGCGCACCGCTCAGAGTTCATGAACTCGAGTAGGTACTAAGTTGCGTCACAAAATAGAGCAATGCAGAAGATCAACTTGAATGAATTAGTGTGGTTTTTTTATTATTCGCGCGGAGTGAATTTTCAGTGGGCAGGCCGTTAGACCGGTTTGGAGACAATAATATGTACCCAATGAAATGTAAACAGTTGCAAGAATAAAATAGCAGGGACCGAAAGGTTAACCCGTATGAGGGTTTTAACCGGGTTAAATTTTAGGATTAGGTTAGAAAACCCACAATAAAGGTTAACCCGTATTATAGGGTTAATCAGCCTATAAGAACCGGTTTCGACGTAAGGTGCATTTTAGCACATAAAACATCTGCAAGAAAGTGACAGAGATAACTACCACGTGGTCTTTGATCGTGGTTAAGTAGTCACCGCGCAGGATGCATTGAACTTTGAGCCTTATTAATGTTGCATAATACTGTTTTTAATATTGACAAATGTTCGACGCTAATAATATTTAAAATATTATTACGATTCTAGCGCATTTCACCGACAGTGGTGCCGATTCTCTTGTACTACGTACACCGCACAGTGGGGCAACCTCGACCTCTTTTATAGGGAATTTTTCACTTTTGTATGGAAAATTATTACCAACGTGTTGAGTTTTAGTGGTTTACGGGTCTCTTATTGGGGGTGGAAATTTTCATTATTTTTGCGATAGGACACACCGTTTTCGAAATATAAGCAAAAGAAAAGAAAATAATAAAATAGTACTTACTATTTTTGCATCTGAAGTCGAGGTGTTGGTGTGAATTTTAGTTCAAGCCGACTAATTTTATTCCACACCTTTTTAGTCGCGATTAAAAATAATCAGGCTTAGTTATAAAATCTAAATTTTAGGTGAAAAACGTCAAATTCAGTATAGCAAAATTACTATTTTCACTAAACTAATATCTCAGTGCAATCTTAGTGCCGTCAAACTAAAATTTAGTTAAGTTGTGCCACTTTAATTAATTTCAGAATGGGAAATCGTCGTTTGACAGGAATAAACTAAATTTTGGTGATTTTTAGTCTAGTTTAGACGAAAACTTTTCACCAAAATTTAGTTCACCAAACTAAATTTTGGTGAAAAGTTTTCGTCTAAACTAGACTAAAAATCACCAAAATTTAGTTCACCAAACTAAATTTTGGTGAAAAGTTTTCGTCTAAACTAGACTAAAAATCACCAAAATTTAGTTTATTCCTGTCAAACGACGATTTCCCATTCTGGAATTAACTAAAGTGACACAACTTAACAAAATTTTAGTTTGACAGCACTAAGATTGCACTGAGATATTAGTTTAGTGAAAATAGTAATTTTGCTATAAGAATTTGACGTTTATCATCTAAAATTTAGATTTTCTAACTAAATTTGAGTATTGTTAATCGCGACTAAAAAGGTGTGGAATAAAATTAGTCGGCTTGAACTAAAATTCACACCAACACCTCGACTTCAGATGCAAAAATAGTAAGTACTATTTTATTATTTTCTTTTCTTTTGCTTATATTTCGAAAACGGTGTGTCCTATCGCAAAAATAATGAAAATTTCGACCCCCTTTTAGGAACCCGTAAACCCCTAAAACTCAACACGTTGGTAATATTTTTTCATATTTTCCATACAAAAGTGAAAAATTCCATAAAAAAAAGAGGTCGAAGTTGCCCCACTGCGCACCTTCGGCTGAAAAATCGGTTTTCAGAAATCAGAAAAAATTTCATATTAGGTAATGTTAGTAAACATTTTATAACAGCAGTATGGGAGCACAAAAATGATAAAAAACAAACAACTATAAATACCATAATATATTGTTCGGAGTGATTTTTCTGTACACTAGTATAGTATACTCCATTTACAATAAGATTAGAAATTTAAACAAACTTTTTTTACAGCTTGTTCAACCGATTTTGACTTCTATTCCGTAGGCATAAGGATGGCATTAAAAGCAAAAAAAGTGCTTATAATAACAACTGTTTACCGCTTTTAATGCCATCCTTATGCCTACGAATTAGAAGTTAAAATCGATTGAACAGACGGTAAAAAAGGTTTGTTTAAATATCTAATATTATTCTAAATGGAGTATAGGTACTTTCGACTAAGTATTCTAGTTCTTCTCTGCTGTTTTTTCGAACAAATAAGCCTTTCTTATTTCGATTCATTTTTGATCTGAAACAATAAGTTATGGTATTAAAAAAGATTGGGGATAACTTTACCTAAGCGTAAGTACAGACGCCAGCACATCAAGCTACTACAATCTATCAAATTTATTTAATAGAATTTCAACTTTAATGCTATCAGAATTAGGTTCAAAGTTGATTGGGAAAATTTGACAGTTTCGGGTAGCTTCATAAGCCATCTGTAAACGGGCGGCGCGGGCGGTGTCGCCCGACATCAAAGGCGGTTCACTAATACTGTAGAGAAATAATACATTTGTAATACTGGGACTGTGGTCAATAGGAATTAATTAAATATAACTTACCATATTTCTTTCGCAATTTTTTTTGCCTTCAACCGTGATTTAGTCCTAATTTTATTTCTTTTATTTGCCATTTTCACAAAACAATCATAAATATATTGTCTTAAAAGTTGCATACAAGATATTTACACAATGAGAAATAATCACTTAAGCAAAACCTTAACTGTGGTCTATATAAGTACAGTAATTATTTTATTTCCTATTAATATTATTTACGAAGCAGAAAAGAAGCGCGCGCGCAAAAATTTGTCATAGTTCTCACCTCGGTAACGTCCCGCGGGACACTGGCAGCCGACGCGCGGATCGAAAATCACTTAAATTTGAATGATCAATAATTTTTTGTAAGGATAAAAAAAAACGATCGGGTAGAATCGATTCTAAAATGAATTATCTATATTTTCATATTAATTATAGAAAAAAAGGAGTATTAGTACTTGATGTAAAAAAACTGCAAATCGAAGTAAGTTCGGTATTTTTTTCTATCGAGAAAATTGTACTGTATCGTGTATTGAACGGGTACATGGTAAGGAGAAAGAATGTATCTAAAATATATATTTATTTCAGATTCTAAATGTTATAATTTGCCTATCGAAAATGAATTCTAAAACAAGCAAAAACAGGAACACCTGGCCTTAAAAATCTATTGGCAATACGTCTTTTGCATATGGTAACTTTGATCTTTAATCTAGGATGGTACCCCTTTTGTTTTTACATAAGTTTCATAGATTTTGAGGAAATTGTGTCTTTTTTACCCTCTCAAAAGTAGGATAGATGCCTAAAGTGAGGGATAGAAGACTCGTAGTAAAAATGCGTCAAGGGATAGATGCCTAACGTGAGGGATAGAAGACTCACTGTGTAAATGCTCCAATATTAGATGCTAATTGAAATAAAACATACTATAGTTGCAATAATCAGTTTGTATTCAGTATTTAACATTAATTTGTGACATCTTTTTTAATGATTTATGTCTATTGAGCACACACAATCTGCTACTGTTGCCATCAAAGACAAGGCAGGGTATTTTATTATATCTTCTGTATATTGTCCGTCTAAACACAAGATAAGTGAGTATATGTTCACCCAGTACTTCTCAACTTTGGGCGGACGCTTCATAGCAGGGGAGACTGGAATTGAAAGTACCCTCACTGGGGATCAAGACTAGTAACAACCCGCGGAAGGGAACTTAAAAAGTCAATTGACAGCACAAAATCTCATCAAAGAAAAGAAAGAAAAAGTATTTATTGCGACTCGTACAGGAGGATCACAAACTATACTAAACACAGTCTAAATTAAAATACCAAAATAAAAAAAATAAATAAAGTAACAAAAAGAAAAATGAAACAGAAAGTTCTATACGAGGCCAAAAGGCTCCTATCTCAGCATGATGCTGCGATATTTAAAAATAAATTTCGCAGCGCTGGTATTCTGATAGGGCCCACACGCGAACATTTCTTGGAAAGCCTTTTCCAAGCTTTCTTCAGTCCAACTAATGTGACTTTGGACCACCCCCGGTTTTCTTTTATACGAGTATTTTCGAGGCATTTCTTCCACCTGCAATATGAAAACATTTATAGAGACACTTAGGGATAGATGGCCCTGAGGGCATCTATCCCGAACAGCAAATGGGGCAACTATACTTTTAGCACAGGATAGATGCTTTTTTTAATTTAAAAAAAGTTAAAAAGAAAACTATTATTTAAAGCATTATTTCGTGTACTTTAAACTGTAATATCATCAAATAAATTTAAAAAATATAGAATTTATAACAGAGTGAAAAGCAGGGACCGAAACCGGTACGATCAATACCGGTATTTTTCGGTTACAACCTTTATTGATTTACCGGTATTTTACAGGTGGTTACCTTAATTCTTAACTATTGAATACAACCGGTATTCATACCGGTTACCGAAATAAAAATTACCTCTATCTTACACGTGCCGCCGACATTAGTTAAAGGGCGCGCATCGCCTGTGTATGTGTCAAAACTACCGAGTTGATTTCTATGATGAGTAGGTACCTATAGATTGCAGATTTTAAAAAAAGAGTAAAAGAACTCGTATCTTTCCACTTCATCATAGTTGTGTATGTATTTATTATTTTGATTACGATATAATTACATATTAACATTCTAGTGATATTTATTTTAGAAGTAAGTATGTATGTATGTTTATTTGAATGTAAGTATATTCTCATAAGATTTATTTATTTTTATTAAGTGGATTGTTTACGATTTTATGAATTTTTTTGACGTGATAACGTCTTATAAATTGATGAACACCGGCTGCACGCACGAAAAAGTGTCACGTTCCGCCTGAGCCTGATCGTGCAAGCGAGAGCGCGGAACAAGCGATAGAGAGGCACGATCGGCCCAAGCGTTGGCTTGTGACACATTTATTCATCAATGTTTCTTTGAGACGATGACGTTATCACGTAAAACTATCGTCCTTAAACCGACTTTACAGACAACCAATTTTTTTGTCTCCTTTACTCTTTCACACGCTGTCTACATCTTTCTATTTATTGTCCTATCGCAAGTTCGCTGGAAGAGATTTCTTATGAAATAAGCGTCACCTTTGTAACTATTTTTCTGTGTGTGTTTTTTTTGTCTGTATATATGGTGTGCTTACATAAATGAAGCAATAATAATAAATAAATAAATATTACGTAGATAGGTATTATAGCCCATCTAATTATTTTTTTATTAAGTAATCGTAGGAGAGAAAAAGAACAGACTTTGCTCTCGGAGCCGGTAGAAAAAAAATTTAGATAGTGAGACACAATGTTCAGATGATTTACCGTCACCAAGAAAGCTACCCAGACCAAGTTCCCCATCTATTATTTCTGTCGGTATAACTTTAGAATAGTGCCGCAGGAGGGGGAAGTTGGTACTTGAGGGGGAGGGAGGGGGGGTTGACCCCTCCCACTTGGCACCACTCCCATGAAAAGGTAACTCACCGTTTCCGAGAAAAACGATCTTTTGTAACCTACCCTCAACACTCAAAAATTGCTTAAAAGGGCACGAGAAGGGGTTAGGGAGTAGGAGGGGGGAAGTGGGGCGTTGCCCCCTTTCCCCTGGGACCATTCCCATGAAAAGGTAAAGCACCATTCTTAAGAAAAATTGATTATTGTAACTTAACCTCAAAACACTTGTTCACACAAAACAAAGTTGTTTCTGCAACGTCTCCGGCGCTGCGGGAAGTGCAGCCCCTTCGCCCTTACGTAACAAAGCATAGGCACCCGTGCAAGCCGCAGCGGCTGAGGCTGGTCGCCGGAGGCGACCAGCAAGCCGAAGCTGCGTAGGTGAGCTGCTCTCCCTCCGCGCCTCCGGTTTTTTATAAACACTCTAGGGGTAACAGCTAAAAGACTACGTGGAGTCGGGGTGCCCCGATTCGGTCTTGGGACATATAGTGACATGACGCAAGTGGCGTAATTTTTTTTTACGTTCAGACAATATACTGGACAAACTGTACAGATTTGGTTGTCAATCGCCCATAATAACGTTTCGTTTTCCCTTTTTATCTGAATGAGGTTAGAAACATTTTTTATTAATTTCTCGAAAAATATGAATTACCTTGTAATAAGAGTGGTAGCGTTATAATCGGGGACTCAAGCCCTACCAGCTTTGACCCTTTTTAGCCCGCAACTTCTGCGGCACTATACTAAAGTCAAGCCTTTCTGTCCCCACGGGTATAAAAAGAAGGAAAGAAAAGATATTGCAGTTAAGAAGAATTGTTCAAAATGTGCTTTTTATGGAGAGGGAGAAGACAAAAGAAATAAGCTATTCGGAAAATTTGTAGCGAAGGAACTTAAGTAAGTATATTAAGCCATGTGCGCACCAAATGTTATGAACAAATCTTAAAGTATTTACAGGAAGCTAAGGGGTATCAGTATTGTGTGGTGCGTGGTGCCGGACTTAAAGAATAGCAACACCCTACTTCCTGTGGGTGTCGTAAAAGACGACTAAGGGACGTAGGTACCGGAGAAAGGGCAGCAGCGTTCTCTAGACATTTTACCACCATACTGCGATCACCAACCCGCCTGCCAACCATGGCGATTATGGAAAACCCTCCCGAGAATGAGAAGCACAAAAACACTTGGCCCCTAGTACCCAGCGGGCCGCCTACCCTTGGCTACGGTAGCGGCCAAGGCCACGGTAAGGGAAAGGGTGCTAAGAACCCCCGGAAGAGATTTGGCTACCACAATCACCGAAAACTGGACCTGGCAACATACAACACGCGTACACTCCGGACCGACGCCAACGAGGTGATCACCGAATTCGAGAAAGAATTGAGCAGGTTACGATGGAGTATAGTGGGGTTATCTGAAGTCCGAAGAGAGGGGGAGGACTCGATAATCTTCAAATTTGGAAACTTGCTCTATTTCCGGGAGTGCGACCAGCAGTCCCAAGGTGGTGTCGGGCTTATCGTCCATAAGTCCCTTCTGAGCAACGTGGTGAAGATCGACAGTGTGTCGACCAGGGTGGCGTGCCTAGTACTCAGAATATGCGCTGAAGGTCGTACAGGTTCACGCCCCGACGATGAGCTGGAGACCATGTATGAGGATATTTATAGAGCCATGCATGGCTCTAAAACTCACTTCACCGTTCTCATGGGGGACTTTTACGCGAAACTGTGCAAACGAAACGATGATGAGCTCCGAGTGGGGCAATTTGGAGTTGGACGCCGGAACCCCCGGGGCCATCTCCTGGCCAGTTTTATGGAAAAGGAAGGTCTCTTTATGACGAATTCCTTCTTCAGAAAACGTGAGCACAGAAAGTGGACCTGGCAGAGCCTGGATGATGCAACTAAAAATGAGATTGACGTCATTATTTCGACGAAGAAGCAAGTATTCAATGATGTCTCTGTGACCAACGCGGTGAAAACCGGACGTGATCACCGCATGGTAAGAGGCACATCAAGCTGGAAAGATCTCGACTGATAAAGTCTACACTCCGCTCAGCACCGATCCAAGTCTAAAACACCGAGAACTTTCAGCTTGAACTTCAGAATCGTTTCGAGTGCCTAGGGAGCTTTGTGGACAAGTATAACGATGGGTTCGTAGAAACTGTCCACACGGTCGGGTCTAAGATCTTCAAGACCCGTCGTACGAATACAAAAAAGAGGCTCTCTGATCCTACTTTACAGCTCATGAAGGAGAGGCGCGAGATGATTCTGCAGTCTTCAGATGATACGCTAAAGTACAGACGCCAGCACCAGCACGTCAAGCTGCTACAATCTGTCAAATTTCTTTAATAGATTTTCAACTTTATCGTTATAGTATAAGGTTGAAGGTTGATTGCAAAAATTTGACAGTTTCGGGTAGCTTGATGTGCTGGCGTCTGTACCAGCAGCTCAATAGATGGATCTCTAAGTCCTTGAAAAGCGACCTTCGCCGCTTTAATACAAACCTTATTAAGGACGCGATAGAGCAGAATAAAGGCTCCAAGGTCTTTGCTAGACATCTGACTATAGGGCAGAGTCAGCTTACGAAACTGAATACCGATAATGGCAGGATCGTATCTGCCAAACCTCAGCTGTTAAAGAGAAATCGAAAGGTTCTAAGGACAGTTATACACGTCAACAAGTAACCCCGTTACGAATCTGGCAAACGACTCGAGAGCTAGACTTACCCGACACTATACCGAAGACATCCCGGACGTCAGCCTGTATGAGATTAGGATGGCTCTGAAGCAGCTCAAAAATAACAAGTCGCCGAGTGATGATGGAATTACGGCCGAACTCCTAAAGGCCGTCGGGAAACCCGTGCTTAAGGCCCTTCAGAAGCTGCGTGGTTCAGTCATACTCGAAGGTGAAACACCACTGGCATGGAACAGAGGTGGTGATACTTTTCTTTAAGAAAGACGACAATGCCCTTCTTAAGAATTATAGGCCCATCTTACTTCCGAGCCATATCTACAAGCTGTTTTCAAGGGTCATCACGAACCGTCTCGCGCGCAGGTTTCACGACTTCCAGCGTCCCGAATAAGCCGGATTCCGTAAAATGTTTAGCACCGTAGACCACATACATACGCAACGACTGGTTATACGGAAGACCGAAGAGTATAACCTGCTTCTCTGCTTAGCGTTTGTGGACTACGAGACAGCCTTTGATTCGATCGAGACATGGGCTGTACTGCAGTCTCTTCAACGGACCCAGATCGACTATCAGTACATCGAGGTGCTGAAGTGTCTGTACGAAAATGCCACTATGTCAGTCCGACTCCAGGACCAGACCTCGAAATCTATCCTTCTGAGAGAGACAGGGAGATGTTATCTCTCCGAAACTGTTCAGCGCTGTACTGGAGGATGCCTTCAAGGTTCTGGACTAGAAAGGGGCTGGCATTAACATCAATGGCGAGTAAATAACTCACCTTCGGTTTGCCGACCATATCGTAGTCATGGCTGAGACTATCTATGGAGGACCTCAGTACAATGATCGATGACCTCAGTAGAGCCTCTGAAAGAGTGGGTTTTAAAATGAACATGGACAAAACGAAGGTCATGTCAAATGCCCATGTAACGCCCACTCTCATGAAGATCGGAGACGCTACACTCGAAATCGTGAACGAATATGTTTACCTAGGACCAACTGTCCTGTTGGGTAGGTCGAACTTCGAAAAAGAGGTCAATCGTCGAATCCGACTCGGCTGGGCAGCGTTCGGGAAGCTACGCAATATCTTCTCGTCCCACATACGGCTGTGTCTCAAGACGAAAGTCTTTGACCAGTGCGTGTTGCCACTGGCAACTTGCCAGTAATGGCCTATGACACGGAAACGTAAAAGGCTAAATGTCACCCAAAGGGAAATGGAGAGGGCTATGCTTGGAGTTTCCCTGCGTGATCTAATTAGAAATGAAGAGATCCGCAGGAGCACCAAAGTAACCGACATAGCCCGAAGAATTGTCAAACTTAAGTGGCAGTGGGCAGGACAAATCGCTCGCAGAACAGATGGCCGATGGGGCCTAAAGGTTCGGGAGTGGCGACCGCGTACCGGAAGAAGTAGCGTTGGAAGGCCTCCCACAAGGTAGACTGGCGACTTTGTGAAGGCCGCAGGAACACGTTGAATGCGAGAAGCACAGAACCAGTCGAAGTGGAGGTGCTTGAGGAAGGCCTATGTCCAGCAGTGGACGTCTTTCGGCTGAAATGATGATGATTATGATGAAGGGGTATCAATTAAATCAACTTACAAATGAAGAAAATGACAACTAACACGCTAATGCTCGAGTCTTCAATGCTAAGTAATGCCTTTGCAGACTTGTGACCACACAAGCTATTCAATAATAGAAAATGTGATTTTTCAAACTTCGTTTTTATCTCATACCAATTAATTTTACCCTCCCTGATTCCACTAATATTGTCTAAAATGATGTAAGATGAATCAAAATAACATATATTTTTTAACATCACTAATGCAATTTCGTCAAATCAAGTACCTAAGCACCCAATTTTCTGGGTGTTTACCTTGGTTTAAACACGGTGGATTGCCCATCTAAAATGATGAGAAAAAAAGATAAACAAATGGTATTTTACCAATTTACAATGTAATATTATCTTAATTACCTTTGTTCATTTTCTTTTTTTACTTTAAATCAAATACTCCTCAAAAAGGCGAACTAAATAAATATAAACAGTACAGGTACAGCACGCACGACGATCTCCCTAGTAATGTATTTTCTAACGCCAACAAATTGTCGGCATTGCGATATTCTGTTTCTTTCTCGTAGTCAAGGTCATTTTTAGGTAACCGGTATTAAAACGGTAACCTAAATAAAGGTAACATATTTTTTCTTATTGGGGTTACCCAGATAGCGGTTACCTTAATCGTAGAGGTAACCGAAATTCTTCGATACCGGTACCGTAATTTATACAGGTTTTCGGTCCCTGGTGAAAAGATATTCGATAGTAAGTACTTACGATTATATTTTCAACGCTTGTAATGGTCTCGCCGCGGAAGATTTTTACACTCACGGGCAAAACGAATGCGCCTACGCGTGCTGTTGGCGTGGCACTGGGGTCTGCGGGGGGAGCGCTTCTTATTACGTAGTACGATTTTAGCCCACGACATTTCTAATATACAGTATTCAAAGCCGCGGCACCTATCCCATTGGGGCACCTATCCTGGAATTACCCTACTAGATGCGTGTGAAACCGCGGCTACAACTTCTAGTTAGTTTCAAGATAGTCCTTCACAGGTAGGATGCGAGTAACACCGCAGCAACAACCGGTAGTTTATAGATCACTGAACGATGGTTCTTATAAGATGATTTCATCAATAGAAAATTTCCATCGTGTATCAAGATAATTTAATTCACTTTTATGCGGATTACCTACACATTAATTTCAATAATTGCGGAACACACTATCAATCACAATCTGAATCATTTTGAAGCATATGTTTAAATATTGCTAATCCATTGCTTCAACTGTTCGAAAAATTTGTCTGATCATCAACATAAATAACGCAATGGATGTTGTTGAACTGTCAAAATGAAAGAGATTGCTACTGATGAGTAGTGTGTTACGCTTTACTTTGTGTTTTTAATTTCGTCGCCACTACTCTCAAAACGGTGAATGAAAACATCGTGAGGAAACCAGCTTGTCCTGGAACAAAAAAATCGAAGACATCTACGAACCCGCACGACTCACCACGTCTGGTGGATTACGGCCCACTCCCTCTCACAGAGAGGAGGCCTGTATACCAGCAGTGGGAACATTATAGGCTGCTTATGCTAAACATAGGTAGATTTGTTACAAATCTGCGGGGCAATTGCGTAACACATTATCAATGGGAATCGGTTTCATTTTGACAGTTCAACATCATTCATTGCGTTATTTACGTGTTGAGCAAACAAATTTTTCGAACTTATATGAAGCAATGGATTAGCAATTTGCTTCAAAATGATTCAGATTCTGATTGATAGTTACGCAATTAGGGTGCGGCACCCTAATTGCTACTGATAGTGTGTTACGCAATTACCCCGCTGGTCGGGACAGATTATAAATTCGTCTGTACTCCAATCCTACGCTTTCCTACGAAGCTTTTGCTTATTTAGAGATCAACCTTGTACTATTTTAATCTTCGATCAAGCCAGACTGTATGTAAAAATACATTTGAAATATAAAATGTGGAATAAAACGGTCAAATTCAGAACACCTGGATGTTGTAGTGTTGGATTCACGCCAGTATGATAACGAAGTTTCAAGGGATTTATTACTTTACTAACTGATGTTATTGCTCCAGGCGCTAGATACGTTTTGAGGACTAATCTATCTTTCTATCTGCTAAGAGAGTTTCTTTAAGCTAAAGAGTTTGTTTGTTTTTTGAACGCGCTAATCTCTTGAATTACTGGTCCGATTTGAAAAATTATTTTTGCATTTGATAGCACCTTCTTAAGGGGATTACCTCGCTCAAATCCCATAAACACGGTAAGTTTAAAGAAGATTGTAGATGAATCCTCTTGTGCGTTTGCCATATAAAAATTATATGGTATACTTAAGGTCATCACAAATACATTGTATTGTTTAAAATTTTAATAACCTTTCCCAAATTTTGGGAAAAAATCTTATTATATAGGCCCTTTTTCAACCTAAATTGTAAATTTTCTTTGTAACTGCTGAATAGTTCGGCATGAATTTTGTACTAAAAAATATGTAATGATGTATTTCACAATTTGTATTGTTTTTTTTTTCTTATTTCTTTTAATATTTTTTAATAATGAATAAAAACCCGAAACTTCAACAATACCCCGCTGGAGCACCCCCGCTTAGGCCTGTGACGCGTACTCGGGACGCGATACATCAGTGTCTCGATGACTCTTGTGACGGGTGGACTATACGCGCGTTATTTTTTTCAAATAAAATCTAAAAGTTCACGTTTTGAATGATTTTTGAATTAAATCATATTGTAAATAGTACAAATATAAATATTTCGTAAAATAACAATAGAAATTAAGTTTGTAAATATATTTAAAGTAGTTTGTAATTTAATTTTGTTTCTTGAACCTATCATAGAGTAAGCCTGACTATGGCTAATTAAGAATAAAATGTAAGGTGAAGCGTGGCCGAGCTCTCCAAAATTATTGGTACTCGTAAGTACCTACCCTATTGAGTACATTATTTCTAGTGTGTTTATTGTTTATCGTTTTTAGCCATCTTGAGAATTTCGTTTGATGGAGGATGGAGACCTAGATGACTGATGATGTCACCTACTTGATGGTGGACGCCAAAGGTGGGTATAGGATCTCAGTGACGGCAATACGTAGAACCATCGTGTTTGGATTCATTTGAAAGGTCTCATGGAGACCTTGGTGATTCACAATGTAACTTACCTGATGGTGGACTGATGAACTCCGAAGGTGGTTATAAGATCTCAGTGACGGCGCTACGTAGAATGATCGTGTTTGGACTCATTTGAAAGGTCTCAGGGAGACCTTAGTTACTGATGATGTCACCTACCTGATGGTGGACGCCGAGGGTGGGTATAGGATCTCTGTGACGGCACTACGTGGACCCATCGTGTTTGGACTCATTTGAAAGGTCTCAGGGAGATCTTAGTCACTGATGATGTCACCTACTTGATGGTGGACGCCGAAGGTGGGTATAGGATCTCAGTGACGGCACTACGTAGAACCATCGTGTTTGGACTCATTTGAAAGGTCTCATGGAGACCTTGGTGATTGACAATGTAACTTACCTGATGGTGGACTGATGGACTCCGAAGGTGGTTATAAGATCTCAGTGACGGCGCTACGTAGAATGATCGTGTTTGGACTCATTTGAAAGGTCTTACGGAGACCTTGGTGATTGACGATGTAACTTACCTGATGATGCACTCCGAAGGTGGGTATAGGATCTCGCTGATGGCACTACGTAGAACCATCGTGTTTGGACTCATTTGAAAGGTCTCATGGAGACCTTGGTGATTGACGATGTAACTTACCTGATGGTGGACTCTGAAGGTGGGTATAGGATCTCTGTGACGGCACTACGTGGACCCATCGTGTTTGGACGCATTTGAAAGGTCTCATGGAGACCTTGATGATTGGCGATGTAACTTACCTGATGGTGGACTCTGAAGGTGGATATGGGATCTCAGTGACTGCACTACGTAGAACCATCGTGTTTGGACTCATTTGAAAGGTCTCAGGGAGACCTTAGTCACTGATGATGTCACCTACCTGATGGTGGACGCCGAAGGTGGGTATAGGATCTCAGTGACGGCACCATGTAGGACCATCGTGTTTTGACTCATTTGAAAGGTCTCATGGAGACCTTGGTGATTGACGATGTCACTTACCTGATGGTGGGCGCCGAAGGTGGGTATAGGATCTCAGTGACGGCACTACGTAGAACCATCGTGTTTGGACTCATTTGAAAGGTCTCATGGAGACCTTGGTGATTGACGATGTAACTTACCTGATGGTGGACTGATGGACTCCGAAGGTGGTTATAAGATCTCAGTGACGGTGCTACGTAGAATGATCGTGTTTAGACTCATTTGAAAGGTCTCAGGGAGACCTTAGTCACTGATGATGTCACCTACCTGATGGTAGACGCCGAAGGTGGGTATAGGATCTCTGTGATGGCACTACGTGGACCCATCGTGTTTGGACTCACTTGAAAGGTCTCATGGAGACTGTGGTGATTGGCGATGTAACTTACCTGATGGTGGACTCTGAAGGTGGGTATAGGATCTCAGTAACGGCACTACGTAGAACCATCGTGTTTGGACTCATTTGAATGGTCTCTGGTAGACCTTAGTCACTGATGATGTCACCTACCTGATGGTGGACGCCGAAGGTGGGTATAGGATCTCAGTGACGGCACTACGTAGGACCATCGTGTTTGGACTCATTTGAAAGGTCTCATGGAGACCTTAGTGATTGACGATGTAACTTACCTGATGGTGGACTGATGGACTCCGAAGGTGGTTATAAGATCTCAGTGACGGCGCTACGTAGAATGATCGTGTTTGGACTCATTTGCAATAAAGAACAAGGAAGACCGGAAAAAGGTGCATAACCTACAAAAACCAGAAGACGAAAATATGTGTGTTCTTCTAGAAAGCCTACATCCACCGTCACCACCAACACCAATCCCAATAAATGACCAACCTACCTGTTCACGGTATTTGAATTTCAGTGACTTTTAACGGGAATCAAGAGTGAGACAACATTTTTAAATTTTTATTATACAATTATTTAAGTAATTTAAAAACAGTCACAACGGCAACATTAAAACAAAATCAAAACTTAAATATTGTTTTATTTATGCCAGTCGTTATCAGACATCCAACTTTATTACTACATATGGGAAATAAATGGTCAAATTAAATTAGCTCGCGATACCCATCACTTCTGTGAAGTTTTGCCAGCTAATTTAATTTGATACTAATTATAAAGTGTACTCATGAATATGAACAACTTTTACTATGGTTGGGACCAACTCTGAAATATTAAAAAAAAACAGCTGTTCCATACATTTTGATCATATGTACGTATTGCACTTTTGTATGGAACAGCGGTTTTTTTTTTAATATTTTGTTTACACCTTATAGATAATATTGTTCATTGCTCTACAAATATACTAAGACATACGTACATCCCAATATTATATGATATTAAAAATAGAGAATAGGGCCCCCCCCTATTCTCTATATAAAGACGATAACCCACTGGTAATATTGAAAGTTAGGTCTTCCTAACTATTTCCGTTACTGAGAACCGATAAGCACTTCCCTGGTCATCATCAGACCTTCAGAATGTATCATGTAGTAGCACTATTGCTCAATTAGATAAATGTTGAAAGCTAGGTCATCCTAACTATTCACGTTACTGAGAACCGATAAGCACTTACCTGGTCATCATCAGACCTTCAGAATGTATTATGTAGAGGCACCAGTGCTCAATTAGATAAATGTTGAAAGCTAGGTCATCCTAACTATTCCCGTTACTGAGAACCGATAAGCACTTCCCTGGTCATCATCAGACCTCCAGAATGTATCATGTAGTAGCACCATTGCTCAATTAGATAAATGTTGAAAGCTAGATTATCCTAACTATTCCCATTACTGAGAACTGATAAGCACTTCCCTGGTCATCATCAGACCTTCAGAATGTATCACGTAGTAGCACCAGTGCTCGATTAGATAAATGTTGAAAGCTAGGTCATCCTAACTATTCCCGTTACTGAGAACCGATAAGCACTTCCCTGGTCATCATCAGACCTTCAGAATGTATCATGTAGTAGCACCATTGCTCAATTAGATAAATGTTGAAAGCTAGGTTATCCTAACTATTCTCGTTACTGAGAACCGATAATCACTTACCTGGTCATCATCAGACCTTCAGAATGTATCATGTAGAGGCACCAGTGCTCAATTAGATAAATGTTGAAAGCTAGGTCATCCTAACTATTCCCGTTACTGAGAACCGATAAGCACTTCCCTGGTCATCATCAGACCTTCAGAATGTATCATGTAGTAGCACCATTGCTCAATTAGATAAATGTTGAAAGCTAGGTCATCCTAACTATTCTCGTTACTGAAAACCGATAAGCACTTACCTGGTCATCATCAGACCTTCAGAATGTATCATGTAGCAGCACCAGTTCTCAATTAGATAAATGTTGAAAGCTAGGTCATCCTAACTATTCTCGTTACTGAAAACCGATAAGCACTTACCTGGTCATCATCAGACCTTCAGAATGTATCATGTAGCAGCACCAGTTCTCAATTAGATAAATGTTGAAAGCTAGGTCATCCTAACTATTCTCGTTACTGAAAACCGATAAGCACTTACCTGGTCATCATCAGACCTTCAGAATTTATCATGTAGCAGCACCATTGCTCAATTAGATAAATGTTGAAAGCTAGGTCATCCTAACTATTCTCGTTACTGAGAACCGATAATCACTTACCTGGTCATCATCAGACCTTCAGAATGTATCATGTAGAGGCACCAGTGCTCAATTAGATAAATGTTGAAAGCTAGGTCATCCTAACTATTCCCGTTACTGAGAACCGATAAGCACTTCCCTGGTCATCATCAGACCTTCAGAATGTATCATGTAGTAGCACCATTGCTCAATTACATAAATGTTGAAAGCTAGGTCATCCTAACTATTCCCGTTACTGAGAACCGATAAGCACTTCCCTGGTCATCATCAGACCTTCAGAATGTATCATGTAGTAGCACCATTGCTCAATTAGATAAATGTTGAAAGCTAGGTCATCCTAATTATTCCCGTCACTGAGAACCAATAAGCACTTACCTGGTCATCTTCAGACCCACAGAATGTATCGTGTAGTAGCACCAGTGCTCAATAAACTGATAAAAGCTAGGTCAACAGGCAAAGTGCATCATTTTTAAAATACAAAATAAATATAAATTATGATTTAGGTACTTGTACAAAACTCCTACGAGGAATTCAATCTAATAAAGCTCTCAGAGAACGAATAAAATAGGCAAAAACGATGACAACTCTGTGACACATCTGTATTCTTACTTTCTTTGTTTTTAATATGGTCGTTTGTCGGTAGAGGGCACCAAAATTATAATTGCTAGTACAGAGGTCAAATCCTTAAGGTCATCGAGCAATGTAATACCCTTAATGATGGATAATCTAAAACTGGGCCTCAAGTCTGCTATTACAATAGTGTCAGAATAGTCTATCATTGATTTCATAATTGTTGATTTTGACAAGTTTGGTAATCTACTAATAATATAATGGCGTCATTATGACTTTCCAATGGTCAACCACTGACACTCCATTGAAAGAAATGGCTTGAAAAGGTAATCTCGTACATAATGACAAATGAATAAATGTAATGTTTATTGCTATTTACGAACTTCTTCCTACTTCAGATTGCAAACACTAATAGGTACGTAATATGTAAAAATATTATATTAAATGAAATCTAGCATAGTTTTTCTCAGACCATTGACCGACCAATGATCGACCATTACCTATGAATTTAGCAGATTACGAACTTTTAGCAAAATGACAATGGGATCGTGTTGGAATGACGAATTTATAAAAAAACTTTTTACTAAAAAAGATAACCGACTTCCAAAAAAAAACACTACAAAGTGAAAAATAACTTTAATTTCGGAAGTCGGTGTCGCTGGTTCCGCATTTTCGTTTTTTGACACCGACTTTCGAAATTAAAGTTATTTTTCACTTTGTAGTGTTTTTTTTGGAAGTCAGTTGTCTTTTTTTGTAAAAAGTTTTTATTTTTCACTATTTAGTGGGTCAGTGTGTAATTTATCTAAGTTACAATAGCCTAATGTCAACTGCTCATCACCTTTTACAAAATATTGCTTTTTCCGATGCAAGGACGTTAATTGTTGAGGAGTTCTCCTAGTAAGAACCAGGAACCAATCTTCATAATCAGTTCCACTTTACCAAATGGTGCTTTCCGAGAGCAAATGTACGAGTTACTATAAAAAATACCCAAATCGCTAAAGTGCCTATAAAATTTAAGGGTTTCCCTCAATTTCCATGGGATCCTCTCATCAGATTCCAACTTGGTGACAATGGGACCACCTTGAGACCATACCCTTTCAAACAAAAAAATAATTTTGAAAATCGGTCCACAATTGGCGGAGTAATCGCGTAACAAACACAAAAAAAAACGAGTGTGCTTATGACCACACGACTGAAGTGAAACTTCTTTCGCTCCATCTGTATGTATATTTCATTTACTAGCTATAAGAGAAAGAAAGAAAGAAAATGTGCGCGCGCACTGCTCTCTCTTGCTCCTACACTGTGATACAGACAATAAGCCTGCAGTGTGCTTAGATATACGGAACGTATTTGGCTATGAGAGGAAGAGAGAAAGAAAATGTGCGCGCGCACTGCTGTCTCTTGCTTATATCCCCCACTTAACTTCCGTTCGCCTTGCCCGATCACACTTTTCGTAACGCTTACGTCACGCGTTCGCCAGCTTACTCCCCAAGTCAAGCGTGCGTAAAGAAGTTTCACTTCAAAAAACATACCGTCGAATTGAGAACCTCCTCCTTTTTTAGAAGTCGGTTAAAAGTAGCAGACTTGGGCCCCTGATCATAGCGTGATGTACCTAAATGTACAGACGCCAGCAGTGCTATTCTGTAAAAATCTCACAGTGAAAACTAAGGTGAAGTGAGCTGTCATTCCACCTGAAGTTAGGGATTGCCTCCATTGACAGTTCACTTCACCTATGTTATCACGGTGAGATTTTTACAGAACCAATAGGCTGCACACATCAAGCTATTACAATCTGTCAAATTTCTTTAATAGATTTTCAACTTTGTCGCTACAGTATAAGGTTTAAAGTTGATTGGGAAAATTTGTCAGTTTCGGGTAGCTTGATGTGCTGGCGTCTGTACACACGGCTGCACATCAAGCTATACATTTCCAGTTTTAGCTGTCCTCGCAGTGTATATAGATTTTTCGTACAATCAGAAGTCAGCTTATACTTAGCTTGATGTGTAGCCGTGCGTACTAAATAATAATCCTACTAATACTGTAAATGTGAAAGTTTGTGAAGATGTTTAGATGTTTGTTACTCAATCACGCACAAACGGCTGAACAGATTTGGATGAAATTTGGCACACAGATAGTTTATAATCAGGAATAACACATAGGATACTTTTTATCCCGATATTCCCACAGGATCGAAACTAACGTGGGTGAAACCGCGTCGTAGTGTCAAATAAAACGAATTCATTTGAAAAAAAGCATTAAAGAAAAATTAATTATTTGGAAGAAAAAAAAAGTTTAATACCAACACCGCTGTGAAATTATTCCTACAATGATTGCCATTGTAAACAACACGTGACGATGAGATGAGGTGGAGATAAATATTCACCGAAAAATATCAAAACATTAAAAAATAAATCTGTTGTAAGTACCTAATTTTTTTACCAATTTTTTTTGTAATTCCTCATAGCAACATTAATTATTCGAATAATAAGGTTTCGGGATTTCGTGACAATTTAACGGTTTTCTTTATAACTGTAGGCTTAGGGCGTTCCTAAAACATCGCGCTTTTGTTTTATCCGATCGTTAAAATGTCGTCTGGAAGACTGATTACATGTTTTCGCCTTTTCATCAAATAAACAGTTTAATTCTTCACCACCATTCCGCACCTAAACGTTTTTTTACTTTTTAAATCGGCCGTTCGAAATTCAAAATGATGACACTGGTATTTTTTATGATGACTTAAAGGAGTTTGAATATAAATAAATCCGAAAAGGTAATAACTTATGATAACTAGCCGTAACCAGCATATAAGATAAGCCAAAATTACGATAATAGTGCGTCAGTCACCGCAGATGTATTTACCGCCTACAGACACCTAAAAGAATGCACTGATTTGGGCAGGCGAGGCATTGGTTCTTCTAAATCTGAACTCGGTAGGTATGTAAATGTTCAGTTTATTGGATTATTGCAATTTATAAAGTTTTGGTTGAATTTTAAATTAGGACACGGAGAGAAATCAAATAGGTAGATATTTTAAAAAAATATTTTGCCCAAGATCAAGCTATGAAATCTGTGTTTTCTTATTTGGATCAATTTTCTTGTAGAAAGTATCAATTCGAAATCATAAATTACCAGCAAATAATGAGATTGACGTCAGGCTTAGGTAAATACATAGTAGGTGCTACTGGTTTCTGAAAGATTTTATATTGAATTTAATCGAAAGGTCAGCTTCAACAATTTTCATTTGATTTTTATTTGAATTTTTAGTTGAATTTTTACTAGGTACAGTATCTTTCAGTCTTGATTTATTAATGTCCCAAAATGTACCTACTCAATTCTAACCATAGCCATAGAGCAACACGGGCCACCGGCGGCGGCCGGTCCGCCGCCCGGTGGCCCGTGTTGCTCTATGACTCTCGAATCTCACTCCAGTTCGCAATTTCGCATATCGTCCGGCCTTCTCGATCTATACTCGTATCTATTTACACAAACAGTAATTTTGTTTACATTTTCCGTGCAATGATATACAACACTATAAATAGGCTACATACGTGCGTTCGCCCGAGAGCTATTTTCTCGGTAATAATAAAACATACGATTTTAGTTGGGTCTGTCGGTATGGTCAGTGAAAAATTCTTGAAGAGAACTTTGGAGGTAAAAATAGCGTCCGGTAAAATTTTGGTTGTCAATGCTATTTTTTCTGCAATCATAATTGATTAGATCATCATCATAATCAGCCCCTAATGTTCTCACTGCTGGGACACAGGCCCCCTCTGGGTGAGAGGGAGTGGGCCGTAATGCCGTAATGCACCACGCGGGGCCAGTGCGGGTTGCTAGATGTTACGTGTTTTCGAATTTCTGGTTCGAGTTGCTGGTTTCCTCACGATGTTTTCCTTCACCGTTTTGAGAGCAGTAGTGATAAAATAAATTACACAAAGTAAAGCGCCTGCCTTTTTTTGGAACGAAGTTCCTTATCGCGCGTTGTGAAAGGGGGCTAGACGGAAAAAATTCTTACGACAAGTTGTCACGACACTTTTTGCTATAGTAAGCTATTGTAAGCTGTGCGGCGTCGCATGTTTCTCTGTCTGTCTCTCTCTCTCTTATAGAAAGCAAGCCAGATATTTTCATTTCTATTTCGCATTGAATATAATTATTAATATAATTATTTTATACAAGATTCAATACATTACATTATTTAATATTATAACTTAAAAAAAATAAAATTTTATTACAATTCCTTCACTAATTAATCGAAAGGAACTTCGTTCCATTCGGGTGTCCCTTGACACCTCTCAAGTTTTTTTTTTTTTTTGAGGGTGGTTAATCATCAAATGACCCCTCCCGCTCTGGGTGGAGCAGAAGGGAGTGTCAGACTCTTACTGACTAAAACCCACCCGTGTTCCTTCCTTAGCCCTTTGTGTTCCGGGGTAGCAGTAACCCTTTCGGACAATCCCGCTGCCCCGGCAGACTTCGGCCCTTCCTTAATGCTGACATCTCTTTGAGGCGCGCGTGGAATACGTACGCGCCGTCCGGCACGGGCCTGGTCCGATCGGACGGAGAGTTACCCATTACTCTCCGCCCGCAGGCCGCGCCTACGGTGGCCGGGAGTCGTCACGCGGCTCCCGACGCCCGGAGCGTCTCCCGCGGCGGAAAGCGCCTGCCTGGGTTCGAACCTACGACTACACACTCAACAACACACAACTTGTAAGCCGCAGCTGTTACCACTGAGCCACCATTGCTCGGTGCTCCATTAGATGCCTATTTGAAAAATAAAACGAATAAAGAAAAGCTTACCTTAAGGGACTTGCCTGCCTGTAAGAGTCTGACACTCCCCCCTGCTCCACCCTGAGCGGGAGGGGACATTTGATGATTTCCCATCCACAAAAAAAAAGGACTTGCCTATAAGAGAATTTGCTTGAATGTTGGATAAAGATGGTGGTTGTTGTCTTTAGAAAGAAAGAAAAAGTATTTATTGTGTTTTTGTTTTTTTTTTGTTTATATATTTTTTTTTTTTTGCGTATTCACGCCCTGTGGTCACGCGCACTACCTATTTAATTTCCAACAACCACCATGCGGGCCTTATTCTGTATTACGAGACGTGAACTTTGCATCTGTGCGAGTTGGTGCCAAAGACAACCTGGATCTAATTAGCTAATTTCAACAGAACCATGAACTCACACAAACGCAAGATTCATGTCTCATTCATTACGAACACTGTTGATATACATATTACAAAGGATCAATAGGATATCTTTAGCCACAATGTAAATAAGTAGAAC
Organism: Globia sparganii; assembly: GCA_949316385.1. Taxonomy (NCBI): domain Eukaryota; kingdom Metazoa; phylum Arthropoda; class Insecta; order Lepidoptera; family Noctuidae; genus Globia; species Globia sparganii. The sequence continues at coordinate 5,669,073 of OX438663.1, read as the reverse complement.
TAAAGCTACATAAAAGCATAGGTATCATTATTTTGCTACTAACCTGTAATAGTACACCGACACAGGCATTCAGAAGACAGTAGAAGCCGTGGTACAGAAGCATCAAGCAAGAAGAAGCAGAAGAAAGAAGTAACAGTTCTCCATAAATTTGTCTTTTTCCGCTTTGCTGCTGATTATTGTTTATACGTCAACAGCAAAGCGAAAAGGTCTCCTTTATGAGAACTTTCTCCGAGGCATCGCATCGTGGTCTCTTTGAAAGCCAAGGTGATTTGAAGAAATTGCAACCTCTTTTCTGGAAATGAATTGTATATTTTTATGTACCTACTGTATGACGGTCATCTTGTTTTTTGGTGAAAATGTCTATTTTTTATATAAAAATGGCGCACATTTATTATTATATTTATCTGTGAGTGTCGCTAACCTACCTGAGAGCAGTGGTGGCCTAGTGGTAATGGCCGCGACTTACGAGTTGTAGGTCGTAGGTTCGAACCCCGTCAGGCGCTTTACTTTGTGTAAATTATTTCATCACCACTGCTCTTAAAACGGTGAAGGAAAACATCGTGAGGAAACCGGCATGTCCTAGAACTAAACATTCGAAGACATGTGACATCTACCAACCCGCACTGGGCCCGCGTGGTGGATTACGGCCCACTCCCTCATAGAGAGGAGGCCTGTGTCCCAGTAGTGGGAACATTATATGCTGATTATGTTATGTTGTGTGTAGCTTACCTCACAGATTTTCACCAAAAAACATAATGAGCTCGTTCCCACGAGCGATTTTAAATCGCGCACTGAATTTTCAACTGACCGCCGCTTAGCGCAGAGTTGAAAATCCAACTGTATTTTTTGACGCGCTGGGATACACTCTTTTGGATTCTCAATGCTCGGCTCAACAGAGAGAGTTGAAAATCTAGTGCGCGATAAAACTTCGTCACGTTGAAAAATCGCCCGTGCTACCTGACCTGCACCCTAATTGCGTAACGCACGATCAATCATAATCTGAATAATTTTGAAACAGATTGCTAATCCATTGCTTTATAAGTTGGGAAAATGTGTCTGCTCAACAACGTAAATAACGCAATGAATATTGTTAAAATGTCAAAATGAAACAGATTGTGATTGATCGTGTGTTCCGCAATTAGGGTGCTGGGGCCCAAGTCTGCTATTTTTATAAATTCCTCATTTAATATATATTTTTACATATTACGTATTAGTGTTTGCAATCTGAAGTAGTAAGAAGTTCGTAAATAGCAATAAACATTACATTTATTCATTTGTCATTATATGTACGAGATTACCGTTTTATGCCATTTCTTTCAATGGAGTGTCAGTGGTTGACCATTGGAAAGTCATAATGACGTCATTAGGTATTAATAGATTACCAAACTTGTCAAAATCAACAATTATGAAATCAATGATAGACCATTCTGACACTATTGTAATAGCAGACTTGAGGCCCTAGCGGCATCTTGCGGCCTGTCTTTTACCCCCGCTAATTAGTGCTTCCTCCTGCTGAATCCAGAAGATAAGTCTACCTACAAAAGACCCATTCCCGTAATTAAAAACATTCAAAATCTAGTCGCAATCTTATCTCAGCGACAATAAATGTCAAAAATGTAGCGAAATTAGAGGTATTTTTGACAGATTGAGACAGATCAGACTGTGAACGTTCTTAAAATTGCCCCTCTGATATTTTAGCCTGGTTCTAATAATTGTACTGTATTGAATTGTTTATTTTTTCTAAACTTTCACATTTTTTTTCTTACAACTATTGTTTTACATTTTTAGCGCGCGCTTTTTTTACAGAGTTAAGAATCATGCAAGAATCGAAGAAATCTTCCATAAAGCCAGCGCTGGATAGAGATCTCCATCAAAATGAGAGGTCATTCAAGCGTCAAGCAGTTGGCGACCGCAGAATCATATCGGTCAACTCCTCCCACGCCAGTCGTCTTTAAACGACTAGACAAAACAAGTCGCTAATAAATATAGGACAAATCGTGTTTGGGAATCGTGATTCATTAAGTTTTTTTTATACTAGACTTTATGGGGTTTATTTATAATCGATGATTAAAGTTACGAGAAACGTTTTAACGTCAAATATTTATGGTCAGTCGCTAATCATTATTTAACTATAAGAAGCAATTTTTATTTATTTATTTAAGGCGACGCGGGACCATACTTGGAGGGAGGGAGGGAGGTCACCGTACTCATCATTATGAACAACTTTTACTATGGGACCAAACTTGGAATCGCGAAATAAAAATCAGGTGTTCCCTACATTTATCTTCGTCTATCTCGTTCGGCTTTGCGGCACGCAAGCTGACTACGGGCTCCGTAGGAGCTTTGCCGCAGCGGTTCTCGATCGTTTGCGATCGGCGCTTATGAATCAAGGGATAAAACTGCAGATAACTGCTGTAGATTATGGAGGAATCTGGGGCATATAAAAATCTATAAAATAATTTAGCCGTGGTCATGCAACCGTTGGGTAAAATCCTGGTAAAGCCCCGCAGGGTAACTGCGTATCACACTAACAAAAGCAATGACTTTTATTTTGACAGTTTAACCACATGCATTGCGTTATTTACGTTGTCTAGAAGACAAATTTTTCGAACATAATGAAGCGATGGATTAGCAGCAGTGCTATTCTGTAAAAATCTCACCGTGAAAACTAAGGTGAAGTGAGCTGTCATTCCACCTGATGTTAGGGACTGCCCCTTTGATAGCTCACTTCACCTAAGATAGCACCGTGAGATTTTTACAGAATCAATCGGCAGTATAGAGGAAAAATGATTCATATTGTGACTGGAAATACGTTACGCAATCAGAGTACCAATATTTTCTCAATAATTCTATTCATTCTCATGATTTGTGCTCGAGAGATATATATTTTTTTAAGTAATATTTTTTTTATTGGCATAAAAAATGTGTAAGTACAAACAATGTGAAGTCCTGACTCCTGGGCTAAGTAACAACACCTGTGTTACAGGAGCCAGTGTCTTCTCCCAATCAGTAGGTTCTGGATTTTACGCAATATAAGTAGGGAGCGTGGGTCACAGTGGATCCTGGGTCACAGTGGATAAATCATTGTAGGTGTGTATTTAAAGCAAACAGACGCGTACGCGTTCGCGACGTTGCCGTTCTTACACTCCCCCCGCAACCGAGCTAGTCGCCATCTTAGTATCGGAGTGGACGCACGCGGTACGGAGCATCCGTCGACAAGTAAGCCACAAACTTTTATTTTACGTGTTTTTGTAAAACGTTTTGCCTTTCCGTATATTAGAATTTTACAAGTGTTGATAATGTGATATGATCTAAAGTTACTGTAGAGAATTTTTGTTACTCTAATATGTTTATTTGACAAATAAATAATTTGGTAGGATTTTTTAATTAAGACTTCTCCAACTGGGGCACAGTGGATCGTTTTGAATTGGGGTACATTGGATCTTGTATCCACTGTACCCCAAGTCAAAATATTTATCGTAAAATTATTTTGTTTTCAGGGATAATGCCACGAAACAGGAAAAGAAAGACCAATATTGGTCAGCACGCTGAAGAGGAGATGCGGGCAGCTTTGCATAAAATATCGGAGGGCCAAAAAATAAAAACTGTAGCTAAACTAATGAACATTCCATATACAACTCTATACAGGTATAATGAAAAAATTAAAAAATCATTGAATGCCAATCCTATTGATACCAACAGAGTTACACTAAATTACACAGTGCGTAAAATTTTCACGGATGCTCAAGAGAAGGATTTAGTCGATTATTTAACAAGATGTAGCAATATATTTTATGGTCTTACCTTAATAGATACGCGCAAACTTGCCTATGAAATGGCAGTTATAAATAATATCACAGTGCCACAAAAATGGCATGATACGAAACTGGCAGGCGTTGAATGGCTGTACAGTTTTAGAAAAAGAAATCCAGCTCTCAGCTTGCGAACACCTGAAGGGTGTAGCCTAAGCCGTGCAACGTCCTTTAATCGCCACAATGTAACCGATGTTCTATGACAATTTAGAGAGGGTTATGGCTAGACATGAGTCGTTTGGGAACGGAACTAGAGTGTGGAATCTAGATGAGACGAACACCATGACCGTTCAGAAATCTGCTAAAGTTTTGGCAGTCAGAGGTCAAAAGCAGGTGTCTAAAGTTACCAGTGCGGAAAGAGGGACACTCGTTACTACGTGTTATTTTGTGAATGCTTTGGGAAACACGTTACCGCCTGTTATGATTTTTCCTAGGGTTCACTTCAAAAGTCATATGATTAATGAGGCTCCAACTGGAACTTTGGGCCTAGCAACACCAAGCGGATGGATGAATGGTGAGTTATTCATTGAGACGATGAAACATTTTATAAAACACACAAATAGTAGCAAAGAAAATCCTAGTTTGTTGATCTTAGATAATCACGAGTCTCATATGTGTATTCAAGCATTAAATTTGGCTAAGGACAATGGTGTAACTGTTTTGACAGTTCCACCTCATTCGACGGGGAAAATGCAGCCGTTAGATGTTGGAGTTTTCCGCCCATTTAAAGTGGCATACAATAGGGCAGTCGATAATTGGATGATGCGCAACCCTGGTAAAACATTTTCCATTTACGATGTGGCTAGCTGTGTCAATGTAGCACAACTGAAAAGTATGACCCCAAACAATATATGCAATGCCTTCAAGGCGACGGGCATTTTCCCCTATGACAGAGATGTTTTCACCGAGGTGGACTTCGCTCCTAGCGATGTCACCGACCGGCTCCCAAACAATGAAAAGGAGATCCCGGAAAACAGAACTGAAGAAGATCGTCAAACCCACAACAATGAAGACAGAGATAGGACGCACACTCCATCACCTTCACTTTTACAGGAAATGTATAACATCGATTCATCAATACCGCCCCGTCGTTCTAATGAAGATCTTATGTTGTTATCGGTGGAAGATACCCAAAACGAACCGCTACCTTCGACTTTGACTGAATTACCCCGGATATGCCAGCTTGCTTCTCAGGCCATCGAAACTACTTCTCAAACAACAACCACATCATTGATTAAGCCTATAGAAAGTACACCATCAACATCAAGAGCTGAACCGTCAAAACCTTTTACAAGTCCGTTTGAGTTCCGTGGAATACCAAAAGCTGGAGCAAGAAAGCACGGGAGAACAGAAAGAAGGAAAGGTAAAAGCATGATAGCAACTGATACTCCAAATAAAAATGAAATCGAGCAAAGGACCAAAGAAAAAAATAAAGGAAAAAAAAGGAAAGAGTCGGCAAAGGCTGCCAAAAAGAAAATTTTTGAAAGTGACAGTGAAGAAACTGATACAATAAGTTTATACTCGGAAGAGGAGCCGACCTTTGATGAGGAAGAAGACAAGGTTATCCACATAGACCCTACGAAGTTCTCTCCGCTACAAACTAGTCCAAAAGAAGGAAACTTTATATTAGTAGAATTTAAGGTAAAAGAAAAGAAATTTTATTATATTGCGAAAGTTATTGGGAATAAAGTTGGAGATATAGAGGTTAGTTTTCTCCGAAAATCTGTCAAAAGTAACAACAAGTTTCATATGCCTAATATTCCTGACATTGCAACAATCACACTGCAAGACATTAAAATGATTCTACCTCAACCAGGATTTACTGGGAGCACTAAAAGAGCCCAAGGATTATATTGTTTTGATATAGAATCCACCAAAATAGATCTGCGTTAAATATTAATACTTACTTACTTTTAAGTAATAATTTGATCTCTTATGTGAAGTGGCCATACGCTATTTATTTAGATTTACTTAACTGATTAAAATTGAGACTGAATACTATAAATATTAAGAGGTTTAAAAACTGTTTCGTTTTGCTTGTTGACTTTATTTCAATTAGTCTATATCTATAGGATCAGAGGATTAAGAATATTATGATTGTAATTGTTTTTTATTGTTTGTAAGAGGTTTAGTTATGTCAACCTTATAAGTTGAAGGACAGCAGATGTGTTCTATTTATTGATCGTTTGATTTTTTCATATTGTGAAACTAGTAGGTACCTAAGTTTAAAGTATTATAGGTACTTCCCAAATACAAAGTCCACGTCTAAATTACCTCAAATAAAGATTTATGTTATGTTTACAATTAAACGCATGTTTAATGATTAAAAATAAACCACTTAGTTTAAATACACGTTTTTTAATGAATATAAATTAATCATTATCCAGTGTGACTCACAGGATCCAGTGTAACCCAAATCAGTATCCACTGTGCCCCTGTTATGGGGCACAGTGGATAATTTATCACTTAAAATAAAAATAATAAAAAATAAATACTGAGTGCTTTTAGGTCTGTTTTTGTAATACAGGTTCAAATTTAAATATATTTTCTAGGACTCAGTCAACATGATAGAAAATTTGAGGTAAAAAAAGTAAAGTTACAAGTCATTGAAAGAAAATGGATCCACTGTGACCCACGCTCCCCTACTTACAGAGGCCAGCACATCAAGCTACCCCAATCTGTCAAATTTCTTTGATAGATTTTCAATGTTTCCACAAAGAGATAAGGTTCATATTCAGTTGGGAAAATTTGACCGATTGGGGTAGCTTGATGTGCTGGCCTTTGTACATAACTTACGACAATTATTTTTTTAACCAAAGAATTTATTTTCCTATTATTAATTTTTCTCAATGTAATTTAGTTGATTCTCATAATTTGTTCGATGCTCAACACATTATTATTTATTTGCTACCGTTGGAATTTAGCACATTTCATGATGAACAATGTTGATTTATAGCTACACAACTTTAGACAGAGCGCTTATCGAGTGATTCATTTGAAGTGTAAAATATTCAGAATTGATAGATTTATTTCATTTTGGATTACGAACACATTATGAGACATGTGTTGCAGTAGACATGTTATTACAGTATAACGCAGCAGTTTGAAGATTTAGTTGGACGAAGCACCGATTAAAAGATGATCAAAGAAGGATCAATTTAGACCTTCAGCGTCGTGAGATGACTCATCTAGGTGCTCATTTATTTCAAGAAGTTAAACACATAATGATAGATACAGCTTCACCATATCCATCAAATCCCACCACCATCTTTATCAGAGAAGAACATGAAAAACTTGAGGTACCTACTTAAATAAGTCTTTATTTCTTTTATTTAGGCACTTAAGAACCCTCATTGAAGACTTTCGTATCTACAACTCGATTTTTGCTAGCATAACAATGAAACCTAGGTATTTATTTTTGTTTTTTGTTATTTTCAGCTCCTTTAGTTAATGTCCTCCTAGCTATATAATATTACCGTATCCTAGCTCTCTCTACTCGTCCACTATCGACCACACGTAAACATCGAACGCTAAACGCCATCAGCCAAGAACACGAGTCACGCATCACGAAGATAAGTGCGTAAGTAATTCCCACTAAAACACACTAAACCTACATATTTCAAGACGAACCGTCAAGTTCCAATTCCGAAACTAAAATAAGTGACTAATAACTACACGTCCGACCGTTCATAAAACAATTTATCGTGTTTCCTACAATCTGTCAGGAAGGAAGCCCACGTGGCATGCTCTGATTGATGTCGTCATGTTATAGCCCAACGCAAAATCGAGCACTTGTCTTAAATTAGCTCGGGCGCAGTAAATCAAGGGATTTAGGCCAGAGTTACGGCATAAGAATGCTTCACATATTTGTGAAACTACGTGTTTATTATAACTAGTAGGTACTTACTGTACGTATATACTTGGTGTAATCGTTACGAATTACGTTGGCACGACGTGTAATTACTGCGACTGTTACTTGGAATTACACAAAATGCTCCATTTGTATGTTGTGACGGACGCGAGCGCCACATGCAGGCGTCAACGAGCAATAAAACTATTAATAATTTCGTGAAGTTAAATAATGACGTGAACACACGCATTGGAATATGCCTAGAGTTTTTAGGCACCTCAAAGTCCTAAGTTTAAGACTTTATCTACCTACAACAAATCGTATCTTGACTCATACATAATCAGCCTGCTGGGACACAGGCCTCCTCTTTGTGAGAGGGAGTGGGCCACCACGCGGGCCTAGTGCAGGTTGGTAGATGTCATATATCTTCAAATATTATGCCGGTTTCCTCACGATGTTATCCTTCACCGTTTTGAGAGCAGTGGTGATGAAATCATTTACATAAAGTAAAGCGCCTGTCTGTCTAGATTCAAACCATTCGCAAATCGCGGCCATTAACACCGGCCACCACAGCTCATGGTATCCCTAACAAATAAAATTCTTAGTACTTACGCACTTCGTGACAAAGATCGTTTATGGCAATTGACAGCACTTATTTACAGTTGGCATCGCATCGCATTGGTGGCTTACTCAAATTTCGCCCACCTGGAAACAGCGGAAACCAAGCATACGAAAGGTAGTAATAAAATAATCCGGTGGATGAAAGGGGTAAAAGAACAAATAGAGCCTTTCAGGGTAAAATATGAATTGAACTATTATTAATATAATTAATAAAAAAAGTACTTTTTTATATTAATTATAGGGGTGTGGTGACGTGATGCGAGAGCTCAGTGATTCGTCAACTTGTGATAACTATCACCCCTCCCGCACCCCTCAGCTACCTCAGGCAACGACTCAGTTGAGCGGTCGGCTTATAGATAAACAGCCAGGACGAGAACCGGGACAGAAAGTGACCTTATTGGTGATGTTCTTCAGAAATGTCAAGGAGCGTAGTACTCGCAACCTGCCTTTGACTGCCCCGTTGGTCTCGTGGTCGCAAGCGCGACTGCTGAGCGTGGGGTCCTGGGTTCGATTCCCGGGTCGGGCAATGTTATTGAGTTTTTTCCATTAGGAATTTCTTAGTAACAGCCCGGAGTTTGGAAGTTGGTGGTGTGATACCCCCGTGCCTCGTGCTCTCCGGTCGTGTCGGATTGCCGTCAATCGGACTATGAGTGAGGGAAGAGGGAGTGCACCTGTGTCTGCGCACACACTTGTGCACTATAATATCTCCTGCGTACCTGGCTGGTGATTAGCCACCGTGACCGAAATCGGTCGGGGAGGCTATTATTATTTAGGTACTCGCAACCAATGAGCGTTTATGACCAAATTTATCAACGTAAACGAGACAAAAAGAGTACCTATGTAAGAATCGTAGCAGGTGGCGTTCTGTAGTTTCTGCCCACCTCCATGTGAAGAAGGCGCGAGTTTATGTACAGACGCCAGCACATCAAGCTACTACAATCTGTCTTTCTTTAATATATTTTCAACTTTATCGCTAAAGCATAACGTTCAAAGTTGATTGGTAAAAATTGACAGTTTCGGGTAGCTTGATATGCTGGCGACTGTACGTATGTAAATCCTTTCAGTTCGAGATTGAATATAGAACAAAACTCGAAGAACAAAGACAGGTCCAATACAGTGTCTCGAGAAAAAAAAAACTGGCTTGTTGTATATTTTTTCTAGAATTTTCTCTAATGCTACAATGGATCACTACTGGTATAGAACTGTCAATTTTGTTTAGTCTACACTCTACACAAAGGTGCTCTAGAATTTAAAAGTCGGCTGTTACCTATCACACGAAGAATTTCAAATCGAACGATAAAATAAACTCTGTAGCCATTGCTTCTTTTAGCAGCTGGGAGGAAATGACTAATGCATCAATTTCAGTGATTTTGTGAATGACGAAGTGAAATATGTATTAACTATTTCTTCACGGGAAGGTATTTAAAACACGTTTTAACTATACAAACAAACATTACGAGTATAATAACCAAAAATAATAACCATCCACAAAATCAAACTCGTTTCGCAGCATAAGAAAAATATACACAAAAAATATACATTTATGATGACCGACTATTCTTTTTTTTCTTCGGAGGTTTCACCGTTTAAACTTACCTGTCATTCCATCAGATGCTCGGGATTGACACTGAGGGGCTCGTGGCTAAATAATAACAGCCGCATAGGTCGATCAATCAGGTTAACCTACGCTTTCCACGGCTGGTCTGTGGATGGGTGACAATCACATGCCGAGTGCCCTCCGTACCTGGAAAAGCACGTTAAGCCGTTGGTCCCGGCTGTCATTCGTAAGTCGTTACGGGTCGTCAGGAGCCCGAAAGTCTGACAACCAGTCTTTCAAAGGGGGATCGTTTTACCCAGTAACTGGGTTGTAGAGGTCAGATAGGCAGTCGCTCCATGTAAAGTAAGAAAGAAAAGAAAGAAAGAAAATACATTTATTTAGCACAGACTAAAAGACACACAATAAAACAGCTAGGTACATACATCAGATTAAAAAAACAGAACATATAGGTAAGTAACGTAAAGTCCGATGTAAGAAATTAGCAGGAGAGTGTGCCTCACGGCCGTGCCAAAAAGGCCCAGTTCAGCATAAAGCCAGACAACTAGTGCCTGACGCTGGTTTTCAACTGGACCTGATGTGTGAGGTGACGGATGTAAATCAGTTTTATACTGCAACGTAACGTATGTGTGCATACTTAAATAAAATAATTATGTGTCAGACAAAAAATATAGTAAAAAGTACATAAATAGTGTGAGTTGAATAACAGTGCAAAAAATAACCTACCTACTAACCTATAGACCTACTGATAAATAATGAGACGGCCGTGTGATAGACCAAAAACCTGCTGTGAAATTCTCACCGTGGTAACATAGGTGAAGTGAGCGTGAAGTGAACTATCAATGGAGGCAATCCCTAAGATCAGGTGCAATGACAGCTCACTTCACCTTTGTTTTCACGGTGAGATTTTTACAGAATAGCGCTGCTGACTCTCACGTTCCAACACATTGTCGCTTTTCATTGCACAATGCGCTGCAAGCAGCCGAGCGTGGCGGACTATTTACTTAAGGACAATTTGCAACTTGTGTATTTTTAAACTTGGCTATGGTTTGCATTGGGATTAACCCAATACGATGGATATAATGTCCATAAATAATAAGTCAGATAACATTATTGGCGACAGTGGGATTGGAAATAAAAACTTGTACAAATAAACGAAAAATATACGGATGAAAGGTAAGCGCTAGTTGATAATACTAATTATTAGCAGAAAAAAAAAAAAAAAAGTCGTTATGGATTGTTGTATAAAATGAAATAAAAGCACCTACCCACTTTTAATTTACAGTCTTATGGATGTCAGACAACAAACTGCACAGAGGTTCGCCCACCGGCAGGTCGTACTGTACTAATATTCAGCTACTAATATTCAGCTGCATCCGGTTAGACTGGAAGCCGACCCCAACATAGGAAAAGGCTAGGCAGATGATGATGCTATGGATTGACACATTCACAGCTCACTTCACTTAAGTGTTGACGGTGAGATTGTTACATGGCAAAATACATTGGCAGAATTTGTTTATATGGTGAAGAACTGGATCATATGGCGCTAAACTGTGTGATATGGCGCTTAACTTGAAGTCTTGGCGCTTATCTAGGTGTTGTGTCGCAGACCTGGGTTTGATGGCGCAACTTAAGGGCCTATACAACCTCAAATGGCCTAGCATGATCCTCCGTTATGTTGAAAATACTGCAGCATCAATTTTGAAAGAAATATATTGTAAAGTTGAGGATTAATGTTTGACGAAAACACGACTCCATAAAAGTTTCGCGATAGAAAATAAATCCAAAGTTACCTCTAAACCGAACAATAAACCGCTGGTATTTAAAAAAATACTTCAAATTAGATCATGATACTTTGCATACTGACTGAACTAACTATAAAGCAGGTCTTATGTTTTTTATTTTTTTTTAATTAACATTATTTTCACCGTAAAAAGCAAATACCTAAACTATTGGCGCTGCCTGCCGCCTAGCACCGCACTCTGTCTCGCTCTCACTCAGTCCGCGAGCAGTATCGTGCGAGCGAGATAAAGAGTGAATTTTAGCAGAGGTCTTGAGGGAATGTCTAGCAGTAAGCTTCGATAAACTGAGTCACGCGAAGAACGCCTATAAACAAGGTGTAACATAATTATACGCAAAACCTCATACACCCCAATTAGAGTATCGAGTTAAAAGCATAATACAATGACCAAAACTGAATTTTTTTAAAGCTTGCTATTTTTATTAAGAAAATCTTGCTGACACAAGCATTACTTTGTGCATTTAAAATTGAGTCTTATTGCCTTTAAATAAGGTTTAATTTTATTTGCCTTAGTCGGCAGTTAGTATGAAAAAATACTTAATTTTTTTAAAATGCCTATATGTATTAAAAGTTACTGAAATCGGTTCAGTAGTCAATTATGAACAAACTACTTTCAGGACTTGCGTTTATTCTGTTACACCTTGTATACGAATAGGTAATCACTGCTGTTCTAAACCAGGTTGAGAAAAAAATAAGAATTCATTTTAAAACTTCTGTTTACGAAAAAAGGTAACAGGAAAAGTATGTTTATACCCTTTTTGGCAAATCCACAGGAATTTCTCTTTCAGCTGTCAAAACAAAAGATTGAAAAAAAAAATAAACAACTATGTTCACATTAAATGCATTTTATTTTGTACGTAAATTTTAAGTTATACTACAAATGATAAAATAACAACACTGCAAGATGTACAATCGCCTGGGTTTGATGGAATACCTGGCTGGTGTGTAATACCTTAAAACAACTGAGCATCTCAAACGCTGACATTGTAAGACACATGCTAATAAGTATACCGTCATCCCTCTTACTCATGGAACTTCGCATATTTTCGTCTCATTCTAACATCAATGCTCATCTAAATGCGAATACTTCCGCCTAAGTTTTTCTCTCTTATTTTTATTCGCGTGTTTCTTCTCTTGCTTCCAAGGCTTGCTCAGTTGATTCTCAGCGGACTGCGCTCCAACAATGCTGTAATAAAATACACTTTATTTCTCAGGACATAAAATTCATTTTCCCAAAAATGATTCACATTTTATATTTGACAAGTAAGTAGCACTACATTTTAGAGTTTTTCAAAGTTTATTATTTCAGTTGAAAAATAAATCATCATTAGGCTTTCAAAACCGTAAGTACAGCCAACTACACAAGTGAAAAGCAAACAGAAAGTGTGCTCAATTGAATGTATAAATGCATACGGTTGAGCACTCCCATAAATAATGTCTAGTTAATTAAGCCGTCTGGCTAGTTCAAAGTATCGCTTGTTTGGTTTGCCTTTTTGATTTTGTTTGCGACAGTACATGGTTTATTTCGTTTCGAAAAGGCCCCGGGTCTTACGAGGTTGAAGACCAATTTTCGCGACCATTAACGCTGCTCATAAAGATGCTCAAACTTTATGAATTAACACTTGGCTTGCATCCAGGGTGGCCATTTCGTCTTCGCAAAGTTTATTTACGTTTCCCTTAGCTCTAATTGATAACAACGTAGAGATATCTTTCATCTTGGCCAACTATAACTGGGATATTTTTATATCGCACCTTTCTGTTTTGGAGGTCGTAGCGTTCATGCAAGTGATTTAAAAATATGGTTGCTGGTTGCTATGGTAACGTTTCATTGACATTCTTGTGTGATGTGATGATTAGAGATCGGATATTCGGATGCATATTTACCTAAAGTTGAGATGTTGGCTCATGAAATGCGCTTTTGTATCGAAAAATCTCGCGGTTCCGGGATCGACAAATTTAGGTTTCTGATTATAGAATCGGATGTATATTTACTTACTTTCAAATGTTGGCTACATGGAATGCACTTTTGTATCGATCGTAAAAATCCCGCGATTCCGGAATTTTGTGTTTTTTCTGACTATAGAATCGGATGCATAAATATCTGCCTACCTAATATTTCAAATTAGGTAGGTAGATACCAAACTGCAATAGCAAACGTCAAGATAAGATAACTGACTATATATATTTAGAATAATTTTATTTATGTAGGTACACACAAATTTTCCCAATCAACTTTGAACCCTATGCTATAGCGATAAAGATGAAAATCTATTTTAAATAAATATGCATCTAAATAGTTATCCAATCCTCTTGGATTGTGGATTGCATAAAAACAACACAAACCCCGGTATTCTTATGCCCGGTTTTTTAAAATAAATAACTCGACTAATGATGCATTCCCGGTGTTCTTAGTATCCCGGGATTTATTTACAGAAAAAATATTTTAAGACGCTGCTTCCATAATTTCATAGCTAAAAATTCACTTTAGGTAAATATGCATCCGAATATCCGATCACTAGTGATGATGTCTCATTGTGATTTGGCACACAGTAACACAATATTGATTTCAGTTCATCTAGAGGCAGGCGAGAATGGAAGTACATCATTATTCATATTGCCGTTCATAAACAAAAATGTTCTGGTAAATAGATAATAACATTAATAACTGGTAATAGATTATTACTGTACCCTCGCTCGCAACAAACCAGGCGGGCGTCAGCCCTACCACCGCAAGGTAAGAATTGGCCAGTCCAATAAGGTATTATGTGTGACTGTCCAGGATGCGCCGAGCGCTCGGTTCAGTTGAGTAACTGGCGGAATAAACTGCGCTACACAAGGAGGCTTCTTCATGAATGCCTAATTGTAATTCTTGGTAACAGTTTGTACCCAGCATCTACTTTCACATTAATGCGACACTATCGGTAAGTTATAAGGGCAGTGAAGCCGTATCAAGATACAGGAGCAAAAGGAAACATGTATTCCATGCACTTTCTTACCCAAAGACAGGTTTTCCCTTTACGTGAGCCGCGCTTTTCTTCATCGCGAAGAACGCCTTGTCAATCTCGTTGGATTTGTTCAGCCATCCCTGGAAAGAAATTGTTTTTATCATTATACAGGGTTATTTGAAAAGCACCAGCAAACTCTTAAGAGGTCATTGTACTCATCATTATGAACAACTTTTACTATGGGACCAAACCTGAAATAGCGAAAAAAAAAATCGGCTGTTCTCTACATTTTGACGAGATAGACGAAGATAAATGTAGGGAACAGCTGATTTTTATTTCGCGATTTCAGGTTTGGTCCCATAGTAAAAGTTGTTCATAATGATGAGTACAATGACCTCTTAAGAGGTTGCTGGTGTTTTTCAAATAACCCTGTAGAGCTTGTGCCTTTGTGAGTATGATGTAAGTATGAGTAAGGTGGAATAAGAGAGTGACGTGCATTGGTTTTCTGAATAGGTAAGCAGGCACTAGGCCGGATCTAGTCTAGGCAGACGAAAGTATCTACTCGTATTTTGAATGTTCAAATTATTTTCTTACCCACGTATGATCATTTAGCGAGCTTCTTAATTGTGGGGCACACACACTAAAATGTAATTGACAGGCTTATAGTGATTTATCGAGGTAGGCACTGCTTATGTACCTTTATGCAATGCACGCCGCTGAATAAGACTGAAAGCGGCTAAGAGTTAACTGCGCAAAACACAGGTTAAAAACTATTTATAAAAATAACAGTAAAATATAAACTATTGTTTCCAACAGGAGTTTTTTGTCCAAGTTTAAATATCACGCACTAAAAATTATAAAATAATTCAATTGAATTCAAAAAGCGTGGAGCGCACATATATTTTAATCTTATCATCTTCTTACCTCTTACTCCTAATAGAAATATTCAAGCAATAAATTCAAATTAAAATGAGTTTAACAGTTTACCGATACTATCAACATCCCCGAAACACTTTCTATTATGTATCGACATGTAAATGTTCTGTTTATAATTCCACCATGACTTATAATAATCATTATTGAGGTTAACTGTTACTACGGGAGATTGATAATATAGGGCAGTACATTAACCGCCTTTAACTAGAACATTTGTTTCATCAGTGAGGAGGTTGTAAGTGAATGGAGAGTTTGAACTATATCTGTGCTTGTGTTAATCATCTGTAGCGGCTTGTAAATTTCGGGTGAGGAATAGGGGCATGGGTTAGTGGTGGTTTCGTGCAAACTGCTGCTAGTGTGTTTGGTGAAGGTTTTTTGTATGTTTGAATGCGCTAATCTCTGAAACTACCAGTCGGGTCTCAAAAATTATTTTTGCATTTGATAGCCCAATTCTTGAGGAAGGCTATATGTTATTTACATCAATGTGCCTAATTTTTAACCGACTTCAAAAAGGAGGAGGTTCTTAATTCGAATGTTTTTTTTTGTATGTTTGTTACGCGATATCTCCGGCAATTGTGTATCGAAATCATTTTTTTTAATAGATAGGGTATGCCTCAGGGGTGGTCCCATATAAATTTTATTAAGTTTACTTGGGTAGTTTTTGAGTTAGCTTCAATAATATGTATTTCTGCCACTTAGTTTATATTTATGATGTTATAATGACTCCCTGTCACAGATATTTACATAGCAAGTAGTGTTATACGAATTTGTGTGGGGTCAGTACAACTTAAAAGTGAAAAATAAAAACTTTTTTACAAAAAAAACAACAGACTTCCAAAAAAGACAATAAAGTGAAAAATAACTTTAATTTCGGAAGTCGGTGGCAAAATTAAATTAGATTATACTTATCTGTGAAAAGCAAAAAGAAATTATTCTGATTTTTTTAAAGATAGTACCATAAAATATACGTGATTTTGGGTAGGGTATCCCGAGGGTAAGTCTAAAACCTCACTACGTATCATCAGGCGGGAAGGCAAAAAGTTGCTAAAAAAACATCACGTGATTAATGGACGACCCCCAAACCGTACAAATCATTCGTCGCTAGGTAAAATTAAAGTAAATGGTAACTCTCTTCTACTGACCTCAACCGCTCTCGTTTCTCTAGGCGTAGGCTTCCTGTTCTCATTCTTCTTCCTCTCGTTCAACATATCGTCGAGGGGCTGCGGCTCACAGCCGGGCGGCAGCTGTGCCCAGTGCAGCACTCCGCTGGCGGCTTGCTTGAGCATGATGCGCGCTGAGCGGGACTGGTCGGGCTGGCCCGCGGCCGTCATGAAACCTCTGTTGACTGGAAAGAGAAATTATTAAAATATGCTTTAACAGGTTGAAAAGATTTTTATTTATACTCCGGAATTCTTATATAACACTTAACGAAAACTTCGAAATAAAAATCAGCTGTTCCCTACATTTTGACGAGATAGACGAAAATAAATGTAGGGAACTGCTGATTTTTTTTTTCGCGATTTCAGGTTTGGTCCCATAGTAAAAGTTGTTCATAATGATGAGTACTATGCCCTCTTAAGAGGTTGCTGGTGTTTTTCAAATAACCCTGTATAATGTCGGCCTATACGCGTCAAAAAGCCAAATCCAAATACAGAGATCGTATACGGTTGGAAAGGGCTTCTCAATGGCAATCGAATGGTACCAATAAAACACCATTATAACCGAGTCAAGCAGTGCCGGGAACATAAAATAATGAATGCGGCCGAGCCGATCAACCCCGTTACGTAAACGTATTCACGTACAAAACACGACCGCACCTCTTTTTTTTTTAATAACGCGCGTAAACTTTCAGAATCATTACAATCTGTCTTTCTTTAATATATTTTCAACTTTATCGCTAAAGCATAACGTTCAAAGTTGATTGGTAAAAATTGACAGTTTCGGGTAGCTTGATATGCTGGCGACTGTACGTATGTAAATCCTTTCAGTTCGAGATTGAATATAGAACAAAACTCGAAGAACAAAGACAGGTCCAATACAGTGTCTCGAGAAAAAAAAAACTGGCTTGTTGTATATTTTTTCTAGAATTTTCTCTAATGCTACAATGGATCACTACTGGTATAGAACTGTCAATTTTGTTTAGTCTACACTCTACACAAAGGTGCTCTAGAATTTAAAAGTCGGCTGTTACCTATCACACGAAGAATTTCAAATCGAACGATAAAATAAACTCTGTAGCCATTGCTTCTTTTAGCAGCTGGGAGGAAATGACTAATGCATCAATTTCAGTGATTTTGTGAATGACGAAGTGAAATATGTATTAACTATTTCTTCACGGGAAGGTATTTAAAACACGTTTTAACTATACAAACAAACATTACGAGTATAATAACCAAAAATAATAACCATCCACAAAATCAAACTCGTTTCGCAGCATAAGAAAAATATACACAAAAAATATACATTTATGATGACCGACTATTCTTTTTTTTCTTCGGAGGTTTCACCGTTTAAACTTACCTGTCATTCCATCAGATGCTCGGGATTGACACTGAGGGGCTCGTGGCTAAATAATAACAGCCGCATAGGTCGATCAATCAGGTTAACCTACGCTTTCCACGGCTGGTCTGTGGATGGGTGACAATCACATGCCGAGTGCCCTCCGTACCTGGAAAAGCACGTTAAGCCGTTGGTCCCGGCTGTCATTCGTAAGTCGTTACGGGTCGTCAGGAGCCCGAAAGTCTGACAACCAGTCTTTCAAAGGGG
The DNA here is from genome assembly GCA_949316385.1 of Globia sparganii. Classification (NCBI taxonomy): domain Eukaryota; kingdom Metazoa; phylum Arthropoda; class Insecta; order Lepidoptera; family Noctuidae; genus Globia; species Globia sparganii. Next base: position 5,650,787 of record OX438663.1, on the reverse strand, counting down.
GATCGTTTTACCCAGTAACTGGGTTGTAGAGGTCAGATAGGCAGTCGCTCCATGTAAAGTAAGAAAGAAAAGAAAGAAAGAAAATACATTTATTTAGCACAGACTAAAAGACACACAATAAAACAGCTAGGTACATACATCAGATTAAAAAAACAGAACATATAGGTAAGTAACGTAAAGTCCGATGTAAGAAATTAGCAGGAGAGTGTGCCTCACGGCCGTGCCAAAAAGGCCCAGTTCAGCATAAAGCCAGACAACTAGTGCCTGACGCTGGTTTTCAACTGGACCTGATGTGTGAGGTGACGGATGTAAATCAGTTTTATACTGCAACGTAACGTATGTGTGCATACTTAAATAAAATAATTATGTGTCAGACAAAAAATATAGTAAAAAGTACATAAATAGTGTGAGTTGAATAACAGTGCAAAAAATAACCTACCTACTAACCTATAGACCTACTGATAAATAATGAGACGGCCGTGTGATAGACCAAAAACCTGCTGTGAAATTCTCACCGTGGTAACATAGGTGAAGTGAGCGTGAAGTGAACTATCAATGGAGGCAATCCCTAAGATCAGGTGCAATGACAGCTCACTTCACCTTTGTTTTCACGGTGAGATTTTTACAGAATAGCGCTGCTGACTCTCACGTTCCAACACATTGTCGCTTTTCATTGCACAATGCGCTGCAAGCAGCCGAGCGTGGCGGACTATTTACTTAAGGACAATTTGCAACTTGTGTATTTTTAAACTTGGCTATGGTTTGCATTGGGATTAACCCAATACGATGGATATAATGTCCATAAATAATAAGTCAGATAACATTATTGGCGACAGTGGGATTGGAAATAAAAACTTGTACAAATAAACGAAAAATATACGGATGAAAGGTAAGCGCTAGTTGATAATACTAATTATTAGCAGAAAAAAAAAAAAAAAAGTCGTTATGGATTGTTGTATAAAATGAAATAAAAGCACCTACCCACTTTTAATTTACAGTCTTATGGATGTCAGACAACAAACTGCACAGAGGTTCGCCCACCGGCAGGTCGTACTGTACTAATATTCAGCTACTAATATTCAGCTGCATCCGGTTAGACTGGAAGCCGACCCCAACATAGGAAAAGGCTAGGCAGATGATGATGCTATGGATTGACACATTCACAGCTCACTTCACTTAAGTGTTGACGGTGAGATTGTTACATGGCAAAATACATTGGCAGAATTTGTTTATATGGTGAAGAACTGGATCATATGGCGCTAAACTGTGTGATATGGCGCTTAACTTGAAGTCTTGGCGCTTATCTAGGTGTTGTGTCGCAGACCTGGGTTTGATGGCGCAACTTAAGGGCCTATACAACCTCAAATGGCCTAGCATGATCCTCCGTTATGTTGAAAATACTGCAGCATCAATTTTGAAAGAAATATATTGTAAAGTTGAGGATTAATGTTTGACGAAAACACGACTCCATAAAAGTTTCGCGATAGAAAATAAATCCAAAGTTACCTCTAAACCGAACAATAAACCGCTGGTATTTAAAAAAATACTTCAAATTAGATCATGATACTTTGCATACTGACTGAACTAACTATAAAGCAGGTCTTATGTTTTTTATTTTTTTTTAATTAACATTATTTTCACCGTAAAAAGCAAATACCTAAACTATTGGCGCTGCCTGCCGCCTAGCACCGCACTCTGTCTCGCTCTCACTCAGTCCGCGAGCAGTATCGTGCGAGCGAGATAAAGAGTGAATTTTAGCAGAGGTCTTGAGGGAATGTCTAGCAGTAAGCTTCGATAAACTGAGTCACGCGAAGAACGCCTATAAACAAGGTGTAACATAATTATACGCAAAACCTCATACACCCCAATTAGAGTATCGAGTTAAAAGCATAATACAATGACCAAAACTGAATTTTTTTAAAGCTTGCTATTTTTATTAAGAAAATCTTGCTGACACAAGCATTACTTTGTGCATTTAAAATTGAGTCTTATTGCCTTTAAATAAGGTTTAATTTTATTTGCCTTAGTCGGCAGTTAGTATGAAAAAATACTTAATTTTTTTAAAATGCCTATATGTATTAAAAGTTACTGAAATCGGTTCAGTAGTCAATTATGAACAAACTACTTTCAGGACTTGCGTTTATTCTGTTACACCTTGTATACGAATAGGTAATCACTGCTGTTCTAAACCAGGTTGAGAAAAAAATAAGAATTCATTTTAAAACTTCTGTTTACGAAAAAAGGTAACAGGAAAAGTATGTTTATACCCTTTTTGGCAAATCCACAGGAATTTCTCTTTCAGCTGTCAAAACAAAAGATTGAAAAAAAAAATAAACAACTATGTTCACATTAAATGCATTTTATTTTGTACGTAAATTTTAAGTTATACTACAAATGATAAAATAACAACACTGCAAGATGTACAATCGCCTGGGTTTGATGGAATACCTGGCTGGTGTGTAATACCTTAAAACAACTGAGCATCTCAAACGCTGACATTGTAAGACACATGCTAATAAGTATACCGTCATCCCTCTTACTCATGGAACTTTGCATATTTTCGTCTCATTCTAACATCAATGCTCATCTAAATGCGAATACTTCCGCCTAAGTTTTTCTCTCTTATTTTTATTCGCGTGTTTCTTCTCTTGCTTCCAAGGCTTGCTCAGTTGATTCTCAGCGGACTGCGCTCCAACAATGCTGTAATAAAATACACTTTATTTCTCAGGACATAAAATTCATTTTCCCAAAAATGATTCACATTTTATATTTGACAAGTAAGTAGCACTACATTTTAGAGTTTTTCAAAGTTTATTATTTCAGTTGAAAAATAAATCATCATTAGGCTTTCAAAACCGTAAGTACAGCCAACTACACAAGTGAAAAGCAAACAGAAAGTGTGCTCAATTGAATGTATAAATGCATACGGTTGAGCACTCCCATAAATAATGTCTAGTTAATTAAGCCGTCTGGCTAGTTCAAAGTATCGCTTGTTTGGTTTGCCTTTTTGATTTTGTTTGCGACAGTACATGGTTTATTTCGTTTCGAAAAGGCCCCGGGTCTTACGAGGTTGAAGACCAATTTTCGCGACCATTAACGCTGCTCATAAAGATGCTCAAACTTTATGAATTAACACTTGGCTTGCATCCAGGGTGGCCATTTCGTCTTCGCAAAGTTTATTTACGTTTCCCTTAGCTCTAATTGATAACAACGTAGAGATATCTTTCATCTTGGCCAACTATAACTGGGATATTTTTATATCGCACCTTTCTGTTTTGGAGGTCGTAGCGTTCATGCAAGTGATTTAAAAATATGGTTGCTGGTTGCTATGGTAACGTTTCATTGACATTCTTGTGTGATGTGATGATTAGAGATCGGATATTCGGATGCATATTTACCTAAAGTTGAGATGTTGGCTCATGAAATGCGCTTTTGTATCGAAAAATCTCGCGGTTCCGGGATCGACAAATTTAGGTTTCTGATTATAGAATCGGATGTATATTTACTTACTTTCAAATGTTGGCTACATGGAATGCACTTTTGTATCGATCGTAAAAATCCCGCGATTCCGGAATTTTGTGTTTTTTCTGACTATAGAATCGGATGCATAAATATCTGCCTACCTAATATTTCAAATTAGGTAGGTAGATACCAAACTGCAATAGCAAACGTCAAGATAAGATAACTGACTATATATATTTAGAATAATTTTATTTATGTAGGTACACACAAATTTTCCCAATCAACTTTGAACCCTATGCTATAGCGATAAAGATGAAAATCTATTTTAAATAAATATGCATCTAAATAGTTATCCAATCCTCTTGGATTGTGGATTGCATAAAAACAACACAAACCCCGGTATTCTTATGCCCGGTTTTTTAAAATAAATAACTCGACTAATGATGCATTCCCGGTGTTCTTAGTATCCCGGGATTTATTTACAGAAAAAATATTTTAAGACGCTGCTTCCATAATTTCATAGCTAAAAATTCACTTTAGGTAAATATGCATCCGAATATCCGATCACTAGTGATGATGTCTCATTGTGATTTGGCACACAGTAACACAATATTGATTTCAGTTCATCTAGAGGCAGGCGAGAATGGAAGTACATCATTATTCATATTGCCGTTCATAAACAAAAATGTTCTGGTAAATAGATAATAACATTAATAACTGGTAATAGATTATTACTGTACCCTCGCTCGCAACAAACCAGGCGGGCGTCAGCCCTACCACCGCAAGGTAAGAATTGGCCAGTCCAATAAGGTATTATGTGTGACTGTCCAGGATGCGCCGAGCGCTCGGTTCAGTTGAGTAACTGGCGGAATAAACTGCGCTACACAAGGAGGCTTCTTCATGAATGCCTAATTGTAATTCTTGGTAACAGTTTGTACCCAGCATCTACTTTCACATTAATGCGACACTATCGGTAAGTTATAAGGGCAGTGAAGCCGTATCAAGATACAGGAGCAAAAGGAAACATGTATTCCATGCACTTTCTTACCCAAAGACAGGTTTTCCCTTTACGTGAGCCGCGCTTTTCTTCATCGCGAAGAACGCCTTGTCAATCTCGTTGGATTTGTTCAGCCATCCCTGGAAAGAAATTGTTTTTATCATTATACAGGGTTATTTGAAAAGCACCAGCAAACTCTTAAGAGGTCATTGTACTCATCATTATGAACAACTTTTACTATGGGACCAAACCTGAAATAGCGAAAAAAAAAATCGGCTGTTCTCTACATTTTGACGAGATAGACGAAGATAAATGTAGGGAACAGCTGATTTTTATTTCGCGATTTCAGGTTTGGTCCCATAGTAAAAGTTGTTCATAATGATGAGTACAATGACCTCTTAAGAGGTTGCTGGTGTTTTTCAAATAACCCTGTAGAGCTTGTGCCTTTGTGAGTATGATGTAAGTATGAGTAAGGTGGAATAAGAGAGTGACGTGCATTGGTTTTCTGAATAGGTAAGCAGGCACTAGGCCGGATCTAGTCTAGGCAGACGAAAGTATCTACTCGTATTTTGAATGTTCAAATTATTTTCTTACCCACGTATGATCATTTAGCGAGCTTCTTAATTGTGGGGCACACACACTAAAATGTAATTGACAGGCTTATAGTGATTTATCGAGGTAGGCACTGCTTATGTACCTTTATGCAATGCACGCCGCTGAATAAGACTGAAAGCGGCTAAGAGTTAACTGCGCAAAACACAGGTTAAAAACTATTTATAAAAATAACAGTAAAATATAAACTATTGTTTCCAACAGGAGTTTTTTGTCCAAGTTTAAATATCACGCACTAAAAATTATAAAATAATTCAATTGAATTCAAAAAGCGTGGAGCGCACATATATTTTAATCTTATCATCTTCTTACCTCTTACTCCTAATAGAAATATTCAAGCAATAAATTCAAATTAAAATGAGTTTAACAGTTTACCGATACTATCAACATCCCCGAAACACTTTCTATTATGTATCGACATGTAAATGTTCTGTTTATAATTCCACCATGACTTATAATAATCATTATTGAGGTTAACTGTTACTACGGGAGATTGATAATATAGGGCAGTACATTAACCGCCTTTAACTAGAACATTTGTTTCATCAGTGAGGAGGTTGTAAGTGAATGGAGAGTTTGAACTATATCTGTGCTTGTGTTAATCATCTGTAGCGGCTTGTAAATTTCGGGTGAGGAATAGGGGCATGGGTTAGTGGTGGTTTCGTGCAAACTGCTGCTAGTGTGTTTGGTGAAGGTTTTTTGTATGTTTGAATGCGCTAATCTCTGAAACTACCAGTCGGGTCTCAAAAATTATTTTTGCATTTGATAGCCCAATTCTTGAGGAAGGCTATATGTTATTTACATCAATGTGCCTAATTTTTAACCGACTTCAAAAAGGAGGAGGTTCTTAATTCGAATGTTTTTTTTTGTATGTTTGTTACGCGATATCTCCGGCAATTGTGTATCGAAATCATTTTTTTTAATAGATAGGGTATGCCTCAGGGGTGGTCCCATATAAATTTTATTAAGTTTACTTGGGTAGTTTTTGAGTTAGCTTCAATAATATGTATTTCTGCCACTTAGTTTATATTTATGATGTTATAATGACTCCCTGTCACAGATATTTACATAGCAAGTAGTGTTATACGAATTTGTGTGGGGTCAGTACAACTTAAAAGTGAAAAATAAAAACTTTTTTACAAAAAAAACAACAGACTTCCAAAAAAGACAATAAAGTGAAAAATAACTTTAATTTCGGAAGTCGGTGGCAAAATTAAATTAGATTATACTTATCTGTGAAAAGCAAAAAGAAATTATTCTGATTTTTTTAAAGATAGTACCATAAAATATACGTGATTTTGGGTAGGGTATCCCGAGGGTAAGTCTAAAACCTCACTACGTATCATCAGGCGGGAAGGCAAAAAGTTGCTAAAAAAACATCACGTGATTAATGGACGACCCCCAAACCGTACAAATCATTCGTCGCTAGGTAAAATTAAAGTAAATGGTAACTCTCTTCTACTGACCTCAACCGCTCTCGTTTCTCTAGGCGTAGGCTTCCTGTTCTCATTCTTCTTCCTCTCGTTCAACATATCGTCGAGGGGCTGCGGCTCACAGCCGGGCGGCAGCTGTGCCCAGTGCAGCACTCCGCTGGCGGCTTGCTTGAGCATGATGCGCGCTGAGCGGGACTGGTCGGGCTGGCCCGCGGCCGTCATGAAACCTCTGTTGACTGGAAAGAGAAATTATTAAAATATGCTTTAACAGGTTGAAAAGATTTTTATTTATACTCCGGAATTCTTATATAACACTTAACGAAAACTTCGAAATAAAAATCAGCTGTTCCCTACATTTTGACGAGATAGACGAAAATAAATGTAGGGAACTGCTGATTTTTTTTTTCGCGATTTCAGGTTTGGTCCCATAGTAAAAGTTGTTCATAATGATGAGTACTATGCCCTCTTAAGAGGTTGCTGGTGTTTTTCAAATAACCCTGTATAATGTCGGCCTATACGCGTCAAAAAGCCAAATCCAAATACAGAGATCGTATACGGTTGGAAAGGGCTTCTCAATGGCAATCGAATGGTACCAATAAAACACCATTATAACCGAGTCAAGCAGTGCCGGGAACATAAAATAATGAATGCGGCCGAGCCGATCAACCCCGTTACGTAAACGTATTCACGTACAAAACACGACCGCACCTCTTTTTTTTTTAATAACGCGCGTAAACTTTCAGAATCATTTACTGAATCCATGGTTACAGTTTGCGCCCTGCCACCCAGTATATATTCGTCCTAGAAGTGATAATTATTAAACTCACAAGCATGCGCAGTAAGTATCTGCTTGTAGTCAGGTTCCTTAGAACCATCGTCCGGTAGCAGCAGACCGTATCTGGTAGCGAACGTGTGTTTGCTAACCATCTGACAAAGGCGCGCCATGGCGGCATCGTGAGCACGCATCTATGGGAAAATTGTGGTGAATAAATTTTAAAGTAAAGTTTGTTTTATTTACCTAAACATATTGATTGTAAAACTAACAAAACTAAAATAAGTACTAAAAACAAGAAACTGCTATTTTTATATAAGTAAAGATACTACCTCTATTACGAGTATTATAGGTTAGATAGATATTATACATTTATACTAAGTAAAGACAAATATAGAAACTTTATGCATAATCAGCCTATAATTTTCCCACTGCTGGGACAGGCCTCTTCTCTTCGAAAGGGAGTGGGCTTAAGGCAGTTGTCCCACCGCCGGCGATGACCGAGTAGAGAGTAGAACTAACTAACTAACTGAAAGCGAGTTGGCGAGCAGCGAGCAGCGAGTGTGTAGTTCCGATAGTTTTGTCGCTGGGCTATCAGCGAGTGTCCGAATGCGACGAGCGATTACTCGCGATCCGCACTCTAAGTAGAAATGACCGTTGGTTGGTCTCTCGGCGTGAGCTTTGACCGCCAAGCGAGCATCGCTGAGCGAGTATTATCTTTGATAGCTCTTGTAGCTCAGCGACAAACCACTGGAGCGAGTCCTCGCCCGCAGTGTGAACAGTCAGCGATCAACTATTAATATATGCATCTCTTTTGTTTACACGGAATGTATATCTATTGTAGCTTTCTTGAGCGAGAAAATAGCCGATAGTTAGTCGCTTCCTCGCCGGCGGTGGGACAACTGCCTCTACTAGACATAAAAGGCAGATATTAACTTTAAATTTATAACGATTTAATTGACTTAGGAGTAACGTCACTACATTCTAAGTAAGACCAATGTGAAATTATTGATTAAAAATGCAAATCGTCCTTCATGAAATATTATTTTTACAAATATTATTAAAAAAATATGCAAAAATTACATTATTTATATAAATAAAAATAATATAATAAATACATTATTTCTGCCTAGCACCTTGCAAGAATTTATGTATGTTTGTATGTCATAATAATATTATTGGATCAGAAATCATAATTTATCAGCAACACATTGAATAAACTTTATTGAAATTTAATGTAACTAAAAATCCACATACCTGATCAATTGGCAACACAGCCGTCAACAGCAGGTCCGGTGTGACGGCGTAAGCTGGCAACACTAAGCCGGGACAGTCCAGCACCTCGATATGTTCGTCTATGATCAGGGACTGTATGTGTCGTGTGTGGCCCGGCATTGAGCTTACACTGACCTGATGAAGAAATGTTTGAAGTATTCAAAAATCGTATCTTGTACTTTGAAAATGCCTAGGGACAAGAATTATAAGTTTTATTGCTGCCCATAGACGCCTGCAATATACAGAGATTGGCGGTAAAGGTGCATCCACACCGAAGTTAAGTTTTGTGGAGCAACATTTGCAAGTGTCAGACCCTTTGTACACGGCACGGTTTCGTTACGGTACGGCGTATCAACTGCGACGTAGAAAAAGCGTGTCCGTCAACAATCTTCTATAGTGATACATACAACACTGACGAACGTGCCTACACACGGCGACGAAAGTAGTTTTTCACGACAAGAAAAAAGTGTGTACAAAGAAGATTTAAAAGGATTTTTAAAGCATTTTATATCACTACATATTACAAAACTACCTGTCAGATTTAAATAAGTCTTTTTGCATTTGATAGCCCAATTCTTGAGTAAGGCTATTTAACGACGCGGTGGGTCGGTTGCCGAAATATCAGGCGGACGAAGTCGTGGGTAGAAGCCAAGAGCCAAGTTTGTCTTCTGATCTGAATTACATCGTAAAAAGTATACACTTACCTTTTTGACCTGCATCAAAACGTTGACAGTACTAGATTTTCCGACATTGGGATAACCAATCATGCCGACAGTAAACCTAGGAGGATTCTTAAGACTATCTACATGTTGTTTCTTCAAAACATCCAGTAGTTTGTCTCTGTTAAATATTTCATGTGAATTTTGTACTTGATCCTCATTTTTGTCAATTTCTGTTGCAGTTTTCTTATTTTCAGTACTTTCTGGAGCAGAATAGTCCTCAATAGGCTTACCAAGTCTTAAACATTCAACAACCTTATCCAGTACTTCTTGAATCCTATCAATTTTATCAGCAGTATTGCAGACAGCTTTATCAAGATCCCCTAATTGCTTTTTAAACAATTCTATGTCTTCTTCCGCACATGTTAAGGCATCTTTTTCATCTTCATCATAGTCTGATTCTTCATGTTCATTGTCATTTTCAGATATTGCCGAATCTGTTTCTGAGTCTATTTCGTCATTGATAGGTTCCTTTTCGTCTTCTTCAGGTATTTTACTTTCATTTGTTTCTTTAGCTGCTGAGAAGAATATTATGGAAACATTCTGGAACAATGAAAGAGTTTTTATTCACACCAGCGCTTTTGAACGAAGTACGTGGAAAAGTGCAGCTCGCAACATAAGTAGGCGTGACTTAGTACGTCGAGACTATAATTCGGCAATGAATAGGTATGTTTGGATCTAAAAAAAAAGTTGTTTCCCAATAATCATTTTTGTTCATTGTTATTTAGTTTAATGTATAGAATGCGTACATAATGGCTATGTGATGGATCTTTTTGTACCCAGTATTGCGTGTTTTGGGGTGGCCCAGTCATTTTGTAAGCCAATATCTGCCGACTACCGCGCCCCCTATGACAGGCCGCCACATATAGATAGACCTAGATAACGCAAGTATCACGATCTGTATAAAACCAAGCGTGCCATTTTTTTGACACACGGGACTGAGCGCGAAAGTGACGGCTTACGATTTTTGAACGTAAGTTGGTGCGATTTTTGGCACGCGAAGTAGTTGCTCTTGCGTTATCTAGGTGTATCTATATCTGTGCAGGCCGATTTGTGATAAAGACAACTAAGTACTAATTCAAACTTACTTCTTTCGTAAAATACTCAGCCCAACATTTCCTTTCATATTCATTTGTTAAATCTGCCTTGTTCAACAATAGTATACATTTGCAGTTCTGTTCCTGTGCATATTTTTCTAAGTCAGCACATCTGTAATTAGACATTATAATAGTGGTTTTAAACATATTAAAATTTTGGAGGGATATGAAAATGTTTGGTCAGTATAAGGCTACGGACCACGGAAAGCGCGGAGAGCGGTCCGGCGACGCAGTCTCGAAGCCAGCGGACAGATCGCGCGGCGCTAGAACGGCGTACTGATGTATTATGAGAAATTAGTGTCTTTTTTCGCGAACGAAATGTCTAAACAGCTACGACAACATCTTTTTGATACACATTTTGAAACTTCGGTTTTTAAAAAGCAAAAATAAAAAGCACAATACTACGTTAATGCAGACGCGCGGGCACCGCTAGTCTGCATTTATATACAGGGTTATTTGTAAAACACCAGCAACCTCTTAAGAGATCATTGTACTAATCATTATGAATAACTTTTACTATGGGACCAAACCTGAAATCGCGAAAAAAAAATCAGCTGTTCCCTACATTTTGACGAGTTACACGAACATAAATGTAGGGAACAGCTGATTTTTTTTTCGCGATTTCAGGTTTGGTCCCATAGTAAAAGTTGTACATAATGATGAGTACAATGACCTCTTAAGAGGTTGCTGGTGTTTTACAAATAACCCTGTATACTAGTCTATGGACTGGTGCGCACCGCTCGTACACCGCTCCCCGCGCCGCGGCCGCACCGCTTCCTTCGAAGCCAGTTCCATATAAATCTATTCATTGAAACGCGCCGCTCTCCGCTCCACCGCCACCGCCACACCGCGCCCGCTAACTTCGTGTCTGCAGAACGTCAAGCCTTATTTTTCTTTTTCGTTACGCTGGCACAACTGTATTTCAGATCTTGTTGGCCCAAAACTTCGCCATTTCCACGGCGTTGTCGGTGGCATTGCTGAGGTCACTTTGACTGCATATTTTGGAACACAGAGGGCAGGATAGGAGGTGTAGCGTGGTTTGTGACATAGCTACACATCCACCCCCTACTCCCCTACTGCCGTTACATTGAGGTTGTCCCACTTTACCAGGTTGGAGTTACATCCCACTTGTGTCCAGAGATGGTTCAGGGACTTTCAACCCTTATTATAAGAAGTAAATCCTACCTAATTTCAAATGATTTGTTTGTTAGACAGAAACCGAAAACTACACAAGAAATTTAGAGAATTATCAAATACCATCTTGCTCGCTGAATAAGACCTACATAGTAATGCATTACCTGAACAGTAAAGGGTTCCTAGCATCTAACAGGATCAGTACAATATCAGACTTCTCCAGGGTCCTCCACAACTGTTTCCAAAGCTCCAGGTTCCGTTCATACGGAGTAACAGCAGCCCCAAGCTTGGCTTGTAGATCGTTCAAGTGACGTCGCCATTCTAGGAAAGCTTCACGTTCGCGAGTTATCTGGTCTTCGGCTGATATGCCAGGTTGCCATGCTGGTCTGGAATAAAAGTTAAATTTGTTGAAGAGATTAGTTAATTATAAATTCCTCTAAAATAGGTCTGAATGCTCCCCCAGTCAACACACCAATTTTGTAAATGCAAACTGTTTGTTCTGGCTAGTCTCCAAAAAGGCTGGACCGATTTTGAAGAAATTTGGTATTTGGTTGGGGATACTTTGAACCCTGGGAAAGGTCATAGGCTACTTTTTATTGCTATACCACGCGGGCGAAACCGCAGGCAGAAGATAGTAAACAACAACTGAAATCAATCCAAAGCTTTAAAGCTTTTAACTTCTGGCACAAAAAAAAAAGCCTTTTGGTGCCTGGTTGGGGTTAAAAAGACTTAAAACCGTAAACAGTTGAGGGCAAACTTAATTCAGATTTTTTATTTATTAGACCAAAATACCTTGACCTTTTTTAGGCATATTGACAAAAAAAAAGGGTAATAAAAAAGGGTTGATTGCAGCTGATATATTGGTCTCTAGTAAATTAAAAATCAGAGTATTGTAAGAAACAAATAACAATGACTCACCTCCTTGGCACTGTCAGTGGCTCATCAAAGTTAGGTTGTGAAGTAACCATTTCCACTTCATAAGGCACAGACTTCACATACTGATAGTTCATTTTCTCTGCAGTAAACTCCCTCTGAGCCAACTCTGCAGTAGAGAGAAACTCTTGCAGGGATGACTCTGCAGTGACTGATTGCAGGTTGAGGCGACCCCAGTCATAGCCATCATTGACTTCTGTTGTGTGTAACTGAAAGGAAGCGCTTTTAATTAAGGCTGAGCACAATGTAGAAGTAAGAAAAAACACATGTGAATGATGAATATGTTGATGGATTGTGTGAGGAATGATATGAAAGAGAAGGGAGTGAAAGCGTGACTGTTGGCAACGGAGAATGGAAGGAGAAAACGTTTGCGCCAACCCCATCATCCCAAGAAGTAACAAAGGGCAAAGGCAGGAAGATGATGACAATGTAACTCAAACTCAAACTTAAAGCATTTATTTTTAAATTTTAATTAAACCATTTACAGGCACTTTTGAATTGTCTAAATTAACTTGTCGGTCAGTTAGTCACTAAGTTGAAGCTAGTTGCCCATTACAAAACGTAGATCTCTTGGAGAAGAACGGGCAAGAAACTCCAAGGACACTCTTTTAAATCAAGATATTACAAAATCCTGAGTACATTATCCTTGTTGCTTCTATATGTGAGAACAATGTTATGAAGAAACAAAACATAGGTATAAGATTAAAAAGAAGCCCTGGCAGCTAAGAGATGTAGAAGTAAACATTGATATTTGAGGCAAGATCCTAAAATTTGCGATTGACTTAAGTAGACAAAGTGACTCCTTGTATGCATAGACAAATGATAATCTAACATATCCACTAGAAAATAGGCTCCCGGAAAATGTTGTGATGGCTCCCACACTGAACTGCTTCAAGAATTGACTGGACAGATGAAATATCTCTAAGCTATATGATTCGCACCCATCAGCTAATTAGCTGCTAGTGTGTCTAACCAAATAATAATACTACATCTTATGAGAAGTGCAAAAATTATCGAGCCTACATCGTTGAGCTGAAGATGCAACCCCCTGAAACTGAAAATAAACTTGCCAGCACCCATGGAAGTAAATGTTCTAGCTTAAATTGACAGTAGTGTCCATTATGATTAAAAAATTGGCGATCTGACTTGCTATCAAATGCTTAGAAAAAGATTGTATAGATAATGTACAATTTTAAATCAAAAAGTAAAGCGAGATGGGCCAATGACTTAATATTATTGTATACTGGGAAACATGCACCAAGGAAATGATGGAGTTGAAATTTTCAACTCCTACTATAGGGGTTGCATTTCCTATAGAAAATAGCCAATTTCAACTTGAAATTGGCTATTTTATAATGTAAAACAAGACAAAACTACGTAGGGAGTTCATATTAGAATTTTGTGTAAACAGTGATGTGGGATTATTATTATTTAGTTTATCACTATTATTTTAGTTTAAAACTATTATTTTAGATACTTAGGAGAAAGTTCTTAGTAGTAGTGTAGTAGTATGTTGAATATTGCAATACGTTGTAGATTTTTTTAAGCAAAGATAAATAGATTTGAGATGTTTATAATATTGCTAATAAAGGTTATCTAAATTATAGATTTTTTTGTATTATTGGGCAGTAAAATTAAACTTGGAGCTATGTGCATTTTGTTATAGAAAGTATGTAATCTTTGTATAAAACAAATTACAACGCCTAGACGGTTATTTGAATTATAAACATTACAAAAACAAATACTAACCATGGTGTTGTCTTCGACATGTTTTCGGTGACGATTCTTCGCAAATCTGTCCTTGATGAGGGCCCGCCCTAAAGATTCTTTATTTTTCTTCCCCATTTTATTGAAGTGTGTGCAGTATTATGTTGAATTTAAACAAATAATTGGCATTAGAATTTGGGGAACAAACGTGCCGCACTACGATTGAATTTGAAACGTCAAAGACTTTTTTTTTTTTTTTTTTTTTTTCCTTTGCCCTTCTCGGGCAGGCTAAGGTCTTGGACCATACCGCCTCGTCTTCAGTGATTATTGTCCTTCTTGACTAAAAGTAAGGCCGAAGCCTCGTCTTCAGTTTTATTCTTCTTGTTTAAAAATTAAGTAAGGCCGAAGCCACGTCTTAAGTTTAATCCTTCTTGTCCAAAAGTAAATAAGGCCACAGCCTCGTCCTTAGTAGTTTATACCTTGTTTTTAAATTTATTTTAGGCCAGAGCCACGTCTTTAGTATTCATTAGTCAAAATCAAAATAATATGATGTCTTAGCCGTGTATTTGTCATAATCATGTTGTGAAGTAAGGTCATATCCGGGTCATATCCTTAAAAGTCGCCCCGATCGGTCAAATTGCCCAACCAGTGCTATCAATAAATTTATACAGTGCTATGTATGTACTATAATTTTCCAGCAAACCTTGAGTGTCGCGCGGGATGCTTGCTGGCGTTTTGTATATTTCCAATAAATTATCAATTAGAAGAATTCTTTGTAAATCATATGCAGGGCATTCAAAAATTATATGATCTAGGGTCTGATCACTTCCTAAGTCACAATTGTTACAAACAGGCGATGTTATAATTTTCATTCTGGCTAAATGTGCATTGAATCTTCCATGTCCAAGTCTAAGACGATTTAGAGTAGTATAAAATTTTCTGCTCTTAGGAAGAACAGATCTGGTGAACCAGGGCGCAGAACCAATGGTTTGTTTTATTTTCGCATACCATTTTCCTTTAGTTCTTAGTGTTTCTTGCCAGTTCTCATGCCAAATACAGGTATTTTGTTCATGTAATTTAGTAAGCAGGTCGGAACTTGGTATGGCAACATTTCTTGTCTCTGAGATGTCATTGTCAGCGTTAACGTCAACAATAACTCTTGCAAGATAGTCTGCGTTTTCATTTCCTGATACTCCTATGTGGGAGGGTGTCCATAATAAACTTATCTTAAATCCTCTAGAACAAAGATCAGCGTATAAAGTCCGAATCTCATA
The DNA here is from genome assembly GCA_949316385.1 of Globia sparganii. Classification (NCBI taxonomy): domain Eukaryota; kingdom Metazoa; phylum Arthropoda; class Insecta; order Lepidoptera; family Noctuidae; genus Globia; species Globia sparganii. The sequence continues at coordinate 5,635,372 of OX438663.1, read as the reverse complement.
TAAAATATTGCCGGTATTAGCGTCCAGTTTCGGGTTTTGTAAGGCCATGAGAATACTCATGCAGTCGGTCGCTACAAGCCAAGTTGTATGCCCAAGATTCTTTTCATGTATATACTGCAGAGCTGATAAAATGGCTAAAGATTCTGCTGTAAATATAGTCATGGCTCCAGGTAATACGTCAAAGACTCAAAGTGACTGTTGACAGATAGAAAAGACAATTTACAATCACAAACATGTGTTCCGTAGTTGTTTTTGAAGCGATAGGGTAAAAATATAATTTTTTATCGATTTAATTAATTATCATTTTAAATCCAAAAAAAAACATAATAATTAGGGTTCCGTACCCAAAGGGTAAAACGGGACCCTATTACTAAGACTCCGCTGTACGTCCGTCTGTCACCAGACTGTATCTCATGAACCGTGATAGTTAGACAGTAGAAATTTTCACAGAAGATGAATTTCTGTTGCCGCTATAACAAAAAATACTAAAAAGCAGAATAAAATAAATATTTAAGGGGGCTCCCCTAAAATTTTTTTATTTTTTTTATTTTTGCTCGATATTGATTGTAACATGCTAAGGGCCATATTGATCTATATTAAATGCACGATGTATTTAAGGTACTTAATTGGATAAGGATTAATTAATGCTGTATTGCTTAAAATCGCTTCGTAAATAAGCCATCATTTCTCGTAAAAAGTAAAGGAAAAAAAATGGTTATTGTGGGTTATTCTTAGGAATAACCCACAATAACCATTTTTTTTTCCTTTACTTTTTATAGATGGACATATACCATCGCGGATTTTTTTGTAGACCTTTATAAGGTGTACAATACTGTAGTACATTATTTTGATGTATCTCATAGAGTTCAGCCAGCGTTTGCAATGTAAGCGCAAAAAAAGGGTTTATTTACGACATCACATTAGAAACCTCTAAAATTATCCGTGTTTATACATGTATTATACATACAAACCTTCCTCTTGAATCACTTTATCTATTAAAAAAACCGCGTCAAAATCCATTGCGTAGTTTTAAAGATTTAAGCATACATAGGGATATAGGGACAGAGAAAACAACTTTGTTTTATACTATGTAGTGATATATTCACTTTAAAATAAGTTATTAAAATAAAACAAATATTTAAGTAAGCAAACTGAAGTGGCAGTGGGCTGGCCATGCTTGTCGAAAGACCGATGGCCGGTAGAGCAGATGAGTCCTTGAGTGGAGACCACGCATCGGCAAGCGTAGTGTAAGACGCCCCCCAGCTAAATGGACCGACGACCTAAGAAAGTGGCTGGAACGGACTGGACGAGGAAGGCGGAGGACAGGGTCTTGTGGCGCAGCCTAGGAGAGGCCTATGTCCAGCTGTGGACTGCGATAGGCTGAGCTGATTTTAATTTTTTGAAATTAAGGGGGATCCCATACAACAGACACAATTTTTTTGGCCGTTTTTATAGATAACTAGCTTCTGTCCGCGACTTCGTCCGCGTAAATCTTTTTTGTTTCCCCGACCCACCCCGTCGCAACGTGTCGCCGGCCTGCGCTTTTACTTCGGTTTTCACTTGGCGAAAAGTTCAGACTTTTTTTCTTTTTGCTCAACTCCTAAGGGTCCTAGCGTCAAGTTTAATAGAATATAGCCTTCCTCAAGAACTGGGCTATCAAACGCAAAAACATTTTTATATATGCGACCAATACTTCCAGCGATTTAGAGCTTTCAAACCGTGTTTCAAACAAACAAACTCTTCAGCTTTATTATTAGTATTATTTTAAAACTATGATATCTCCTAAGATATACATTGAAATCAAATGAAGTCAGAAGCAAGTTTGTTCAAAATTAAATACATGTTATGAATAACGTATTTATTTGGATAAGGATTAATACCATGTTTATAAAAACACCTTCGCAAATAATGCAATATTTTAGAACAAATTTGGTTAGCATAAAAGAGGTTATAGTGAGCTAACCTTAAAAGATAGACATATGCTGTCACGGACTTTTTTTTAAAGCTTTTAAAGGGCAACAATTCTGTCATATATGATTTTTGCGAAACTTTAACCGTTTCCACAGCGCACGTAGCGGAAGCTCTCAATAGGAAAAAAATCTCCCGATTTTGAAACATTCTTCATTGGTGCTCCGCTCTTATTGGATTTAGCGTGATATATAGCCTATAGCCTTCCTCGATGAATGGGCTATCTAACACTGAAAGAGTTTTTCAAATCGGACCAGTAGTTCCTGAGATTAGCGCGTTCAAACAAACAAACAAACAAACAAACAAACTCTTCAGCTTTATAATATTAGTATAGATGGTACGGATCCCAATGTGCGCGAGTCCGACTCGCACTTGGCCGGTTTTTTACGGCTAAGATGCTACCTACCCACCAGTATAAAAGTTTAGATGCGCAAGTGTTAATGTAAGATGTATCGGCCAAGTTTGATAAAACCAGCAGAACCTGAACCTGTATCCCTCCATCGCAGGTGACCTGGTTCCTCTGCAGATGATTTTACGCATGTTGATTTACATAAATATTTCATTGTTGAACACCGTCCAATAACTAATAAAAAAAAAGAAGATTATTATTAGAGAGCATTAGATTTAAACAAGTAATTTTGATCTTTGACTGTCTAGGCTGTAAAAGAATCAGTACCTATTATTTGTTCGGAATGCTTAGCAAACTTGACAAATCTAAACGGATGAGTATTATTTCTCTAGTATATAATAGTATCTGTGTGGTTCTTTCCTCAAAAGACCATTTCAGACACCAATCTACATGGTCCTCAAAATGATCTGACCAAAACTATTTCTGGATTTTTATATACACATTGACATTGATAAATTTTACATATACAGTGACATGAATATTTACTTTGTAAAGTATTATATTATTTTTAATGACTGTGAATGTGAAGTCTATGTGGGTTAATTTTAGTTTGCCTTTGTTTTTTTCTCAGATAGTTTTAGTCATGGTCTGGCAGTTTGAGTAATTTATGCGACCTACCCAAATTTCCTCCTTTCTTTGGTCCTTTCCTTGGTATTGTTCGTCGAATCGTTGAGCTCCTTAGGTTTGAGTTGAGCTGCATGATTACTGACAAATGCGTGCACTGACTGGACGGGTCCACTCAATCTGTGTGGTTCTTTCCTCAAAAGACCATTTCAGACACCAATCTACATGGTCTCCACATGATCTGACCAAGATTATGTCTGGACTTTAAAAGAGACTGTGACCTCTGAGTTTGTTTCGGCCTTTCTTCTCAGAGTAGTCAGATAGGAAACGCCGACCTCATCTCGTTTTAAAAAAATATGATTGACGTGTAAAAGTGTTTGTACAGACGCCAGCAGGTCAACCTAACCCAATCTGTCAAATTTCTTTGATATATTTTCAACTTTAGCCCAAAGGAATAAGGTTCATATTCAATTGGGAAAATCTGACAGATTGGGGTAACTTGATGTGCTGCGGGGCAATTGCGTAACACATTATCGATCGGAATCGGTTTCATTTTGACAGTTCAACAACTTTCATTTCGTTATCTATGTGTTGAGCAAACAAACGTTTCGTACTTATGAAGCAATGGATTAACAATTTGCTTCAAAATGATTCAGATTCCGATTGATAGTGTGTTACGTAATTAGGGTGCTGGCCTCTGTACAAACCTTCTTACAGAAATAAAATCATTTATCATTTAGTCTGTGGTATTATTTTTATTACACTACATTATTATCACTACACACACACACTACTAACACTATTTTGGAAAATACTAAATACTAAAAGAAACTTACGTCGCTATTAAAATTAAAAAGAACGAATTATTTCAACGTTCCGCTTTACGAAAATGTTAATATAGAGTTCAGGAACTGGCTCTATGATAAGTATTAGTTCTATCATGAGTTTTTGTTGAAACAGTACTAGTATTTACAATAATTGTAATGGAACGTAAGCAAAAGCGAACGATACTTCGATTTTCTGCATAACTTCTGGGAAGGTTACAAATAATAATTTGTTTTATTGGAAAATCGGGTTAAATAATGTAGATATCCATCGAAATTGACACAAACAACAATTGAATAAGTAAAGTAGATAAGTGTGTGTTTATAAAAATGATGTCTGATTATTTTGAGCACTATCACAGATGTGAGACACTTGCTGAATTTAATTTTTACTTCGGTGACGATACTGAAGAGGAAATTGATGATGATGACAATTACATTTACTGTTACTGCAGCAGAGTCTTCATAAAGTAAGTTTTCGTTTAAGGTTTAATTGAACAATTTAATTTTTATAGGTTTTTATTATTTGTTTTGAAAATGGAGGGAGACTGCATGTCACAAAAAATAAATAACAAATCCTCGGAATTGAATATTCTTAAGCTAGGCCTTAGCTGGATCACCTCCTAGGCTTTGGCCTAGGCCTAAGCAAGGCGCCGCTAAGACGACCCACTGACCCCTTGCTTATTAATTTAATGCATGAATCTTTCACGCAATCTACTGAAATTGTCATCTTTATTTACAGTAGGTACTGCATGCTTTGTCTTTTTGTCAAGAAGATGGCACTCTGACCAAGTATCGTAAAAGGATACCATTCTGTAACTGTCCCATTGTTAAGCAAAGGCATCTTCATCATCCACTGAGATAGAACAAGCATTTTAATCACAAATAACCGTGCCATGCATGCATACTACGGCTTTTTTCCATGTTTGCTCACCGTTGGTGATTAGAGCCACACAAGTCCAGATTACTTTGCAATATTTATCTTTACAGTACATTAGTAATGCCCAAATTCTTATTATGAAATAATAAAGGTTGCAGGTTCAAAATCCAAGAAGAGTAGCAATTATTATACTGTTAGGTTTTGAACCTCATAGTCTAATCATTCTATTGTGATTCGGTGTTATTTAATTGCCACAGGCAAGAAAGTTGTGTTATGAATTGAGCTTCAGTGTACTTATGTTTATTCTTGGTTTACTATAGGGACGGGGTCAAAACTTACTACGCAGACAAGGAGTATGCCAGTGAGAGTGATGTGGAAGTCCTCCGTGACTCTCAATCTCAGGATTTGGAAGATCACTCTCATGTTCACTTCTCTTTAGATACTTCTTATAAAAACAAATGTGAGGTTAGTAGAATTTTCTTTATTTGTTGTTATGATATTCTTGAGGATTGAGCTGAATTAGTTTGAAATGGTGCTCACAAACAAGCAATATGAGATTATCCAGTACTTATAATATATGAACTTACACTATACTACTCTAATAAAATAATGTTGTTAACTCTAAATAAAAACATTCTGTCTGTCTATGTTAAATAGATACCTACAGTTATTTTATTTAATTCCCCAGAGAGACGAAGGTGCAAGCTGCTACTGCAGTGCATCCCACACTGATAACTGTTGCTCCACTGATGAACATGATGCGGTCCACACCCATGGGACAGTCTCCCATGCCTTACAACCCAGTGACAGTGGGGCTGACCTCACATACCAAGACTACCACTCAGACACACATGATAAACTTGAACGCATGGATCAAGACTTCCCAGATACAATCGAAAACTATATGACTGAAGAAACCTGGGATAAGTTTTGGGCTGTTCATGGTGAAAGGCTCATTTGGGCTTCCTGGATCAAAAAGTACAGTGACTACATCAATCCAGCCTACCTAGATGAAAGTAATGGCCTAACTATGGATGAAAACAACATACCGAAACAGCATTCCATAGATCAGATTTATAAGAAACAGATAGATGCTAGTCCTAAGGCAGATGAGGAAATCAGGGAAAGGAAATTCTCATACGATTCCAAAGTAAATCCGTATAAGAAACGCAACACTGTTCAGAATCAAGTAGAGAAAGTTGATAGGAATAATGAGATAAATAGAGAAGAGGCTTGGTTACCAATAGCTAGGAGACGGTCTTGTTCAGAACATGATAGAATATTAAGTCCTAGAACTGTAGCTGGGACGGACTCTATGACTAATGTGACCAAACTCACACTATCTAGCTATGACATCAGTTCTAGTCATGTTACATCAGAATCTACGCCAACAGATACTGACTACAGTGTATCATCATCTTCATCAGATGACCCATCAAACGATCGGACAAGAATAGTCAATATAGATGATAAGCTCGAAAATACAGAAATACCATCAGAAGAGATGGATTCAGAACAATACTGGCAGTTTCTGTGGAAGAAACATTTTGGAGAACAGTATGCGTTACACTTCGCAAACTTTACTGATCACCATAACATGACAGAGAAAGAAGTTCCTGAAATACAAATTGAAGTGGTCCCAGTGCCAGTTGTAGTGCCAGAGCCAGTCAAAATTGAAGAAAAACCTTTGGAAATTGAATGCGAAAACAGCGAAGGTAATTCTCAAGAAACACCAACTGTTATTGAAATCCAGAATCAGGTTGACCAGATCACATTGCAAGACAATGGTAAAGCCAAGAAGAAGAACATGAAAAATACTTCGAAGTACATATCTTCTGTTGGAGTACTGTTGCAGAATTTGTTGAAAGAAGAACAGGCAAAAAAAGAACATGAGCCTGTTGGTGCAGGAGATAAAGACAGTACTAATAAAACAGAAAGTTCGCAAAAACCTGATATAGATGTGATTTATAGTACAACTGATTCAAGCAGTACACAGCCTGTTAATAATAATAATTTAAATTCAAATAGCTGTGATGGTGATGATGAACCACCTGAAGAAACTCCTGTGATGTTGAAAAGAAGGTAATACTATTTTAGTCTTGAAGAAAATAAATGGCCCCGATTCTGTTGTTCACAAACTAAACTAAATTCAGCGCCTGACGTAAATTGACGTATTTTTTGTAGCCAATTTTTTAATCACGTCTAAACTTGTCTATGGATTATCTAATTTGACAGGACTTAATTAATATTTATCTTCTGTCCTTTTCATATTGAAATAGAAAGAAAAAGGTGCACTGAACTTAAATTTAATTTAGTTTGTGAACAACAGAATCGGGGCCAATGTCTATGGTTTGGGTATTCAAAATTGAAAGTAATTAGCCTTTTATGTTGCTTTTATGATTGTTCTGGTACACAATGGCCCCGATTCTGTTGTTCACAAACTAAACTAAATTTAAGTTCAGTGCACCTTTTTCTTTCTATTTCATTAAGAAAAGGACAGAAGATAAATATTAGTTTAGTCCTGTCAAATTAGTCAGCGCCTGACGTAAATTGACGTATTTTTAGTAGCCAATTTTTTAATCACGTCTAAACTTGTCTATGGATTATCTAATTTGACAGGGCTAAACTAATTTTAGTCCTGTCAAATTAGTCAGCGCCCGACGTAAATTGACGTATTTTTAGTATGGTAGCCAATTTTTTAATCATGTCTAAACTTGTCTATGGATTATCTAATTTGACAGGACTAAACTAATATTTATCTTCTATCCTTTTCTTAATGAAATAGAAAAAGATGAACTGAACTTAAATTTAATTTAGTTTGTGAACAACAGAATCGGGGCCATTGGCCCGGATTCTGTTGTTCACACATTTAGCTGCCTTTTTTTTAGGTTGTCAGTCCATCTAACTGGGAACTTGAGAAGGGCGCTTTCTGCATTTAGCTGCCTTTTTAGGTTGTCAGTCCATCTAACTGGGCAACTTGAAAAGTCTAGCAGTGGATGTGAAGTGCAATTTGGAATAGATTGATTGTTTCACAGACACTCAGGCAGGGCCTTAGATAAAGAGTATTTGTAATTATGTTAGTTAGTGTATGTATGTTGGAATGCTGCAAATTGCAAAAATTCTGAGAAAATTTGAATTTCGCGGGCTAACATAGAGCATTCACTGTAAATCTCATACTCTACAAAGGCGACTATATTGTTTATGCGAAAGACTTTCCCGTCATTTTTATTACGACATAATTTTTCAATTATCTAGCTTTGTTAATCAGTTTACTTGTTCTATTGGTGTGTCATTCAATTTAATAGGACTTTAGAGGCATCGCGCAACAAGTAATGCATCTAAAGTTTAGACCTATAAGTGCATTGTGCGTAGTACTGTTCAAAGAGTACTTTGTATAAACTGAAAGTACTTACTGTTTAAAAATTTTCGTCAGTACTGTTTGTGTATTTGTTTCTAGAAATTTCGATTCTATTTCAAAATGCTTAGAACTACAATTATAAGACCCAGGATCAAACTCCCGCACAATTGTAATAAAAACAAATTAAACATAGCATCTTGGTATAAAAAGTGCAAAATATGTAGTGCAACTGTTGTAGGCCCAAATTCCACCGCTATGTGGTTACATTTCAATAAATTTCATCCTGAATTAAACAGGAGTCTTGTAGTCCCTCAGCCACATGTACTAATTCGAGATTCACATACATCTACATCATCGCGAAATAGAGGTCGAAAGACGCAACGGAAAAATTTCCCAAGAAAATCACAGAAGAATTTATGGCAGCCGAAGCGTAAATTATAGTATGTATAAAAGCTTCTTTTCTTTAACTTAAAATATTTTTTATATGGTTGATACAATTGACGATTGGCTTATTTTTAGATAGGTGGTGGTGACATCATAATGTATGCATTTAGCCCCGCTATCAAGATCAAGTCTAAAACTTTGTCTTTAAAAATAGTGATTGCTTTATTCTTGTATACTTGCAACTCTTACAAGTTTTATTATTTATTAAATTCATTATGTAACTTCTTATTGTAGAACCTACATTTTTATTCAGATACAACCATTTTTTATGGTTTTCAGTAGAACAACAAAAATGGTTTTATCTTGTATCTTATAACAATAAACCATATTGTTGTAGGTATGGTATACATAATGTTGTATGAATGACATTTTAAAAACACTAATCTTAAACTAGTCTTAGCTGGTTGAATGCCGTTATTACAGAAACATAAAAATCCGCCCCTAAGACGACCCACTGACCAAAAGCCATTGAGCTTCGTGTGGCTCCACATTCCTACAATAAGGGACTAATCTTAGCAGCAACCTAAACAGATCCAAGGCCAAACTTATCAGAACTCAAACAATTTAATCAACCTAGTCACCACTCCCAAATAATCCCTTACAGCCACGAAAACGAAGAAGCAGACGAAGATATAGCACATACCAAGATCAAGAACACATTCCAAATGATGGGCTTCTGCGTCCACCCTGAGAAGCTACCGAAAGGAGAGCTGATTTACCGGAAGCGTCCAGCCAGGCTACGTCCGCCAAGGTTCAGGAAAAACTTGAGTAGCAGGAAGACTTACTTTGATGATGATGGGAACCCTTATACTTTGGATCAGGTGAGTTATGGTCATGTGTTTGATGCCATCTGACCAAGATTAAGTCTCAACTTTAAAAGAGACTGCGAGTTTGTTTCAACCTTTCTTCTAAGAGTAGTCAGATAGAAAACGCCAATCTCTTCTAGCTTATTTTTTTTTTTAATAATATGATGTGTCAGTGATTCCAATATCCTATTTACAGAATAAACAAAATTTCATTTCATTTTAAGTCTTGTGTACTTTGTTGCCACAAATATACACTTAATCCATCTAATATTTTACCCAACCCAGTGTAAAGATTCTCAAGACGAAAGAGAAATGCAGACAGATGATGATTGCACGGAAGTGAAGTCAGACACGGATCGGGCCCAGTATACGCCCTCGGGCACTCCACGAACACATCACGATATGTCCCAAGACACGAGTTTGGAGGACGACGGCAGTAAGTTGGCTGAAGCTGCGTCAGTACCGTTGCCTTGCGATGCGGAGGACTCCAATGATGATGAGAATAAGGAGGTGAAAGTTGAGGAGTTGGGTGATACTGCAGGTATAGTTGTGTTAGGAAAAAACATTTTTATTTAGTTGAAATAACTGTGTTAAAAAGTTTCAAATTCATAGTGTTACATCAGCAGACCATCAATTAGCTTCTAACAAAATAATTATCAGAATAAAACTACAAAAATTTGCTATTTAATTGCGTCCATGTTATTCATTGTTCAATTACCTAATTGTCTTCTTAATGTAGACTTTTATTACGTTAATTACCGCCTTAATTAACTCGCCCTTCAAAATGAACCTTCAAACTTCAATACCACTCATTTTACAAAATGTAAGCTGACTAGTCAATGCAAAGATTCCTTTTCTATTATTTTGGCGTTAACATTACATCCAATTTAGTCTTACTTTAAAAAATAAACAATACAATCTAAGTAGGAACCTCCTGGCACAATTCGTTTCAAAATGGGTATATACAAGAACTTTTTCTCTAATTTCTGGTCTGCAGTGACTCAACAAGTGGAATCGACGAAGCGTAGAAAGAGACCCAAAAGATATTCTAAGCTGGAAGACGACTTCGATACGTCAGGCATGCCAATTGAACTGAGAGATGACCCCAAGATGTATAAGTATTGGAAGAAGAGGCACTCGCTGTTTCACAGGTCAGTTATTGTAGTTTTGTTTTCTTATTTTTTGGGATGAAAATTACCTTCTTTGCCCTTCTTTGAGTATTCAACCTAATTCTTTTGCCTGTCTTGACCTGCAATATGTTTTCATCTGCCTTTCACATTCACCCACTCCACATTGCATCGTTGTTTAATTTTATTTGTATCACGAAAAAAAACGGCGTTAGCTGTATACATGCTACGAGCATTTTAACGGCTTTTTAATACAGGCAGTAGTTCTTTGATTGATGTTATTGACAGGTCCAAAAAATTCAGTTTCCGCGACTATCTATAATTATATAATTCCCTACAATAGGCGATTTATCAAATTTATTTGTTAACTTAAGTAGGTACATGAACATTAGCAAAATATAATTGAAAATACGTGATGCCACTTTCCCGCCAAAAAGTATTCTCTCTTAGCCACAGAGCAACCTTTCTGACTCTTCATTGACGTTCTAATATTCAAATTTAAACAAGCACAGGTCTTGAATCTGTAGCGGTATCTACAACGCCGCATACGAACTACGCGTCATAATGACGTCACACAAAATCCTGCATCTCGCAAGCAGAGTTTACCGCGCAACTACCATAATAATATATACAACGGCCCGACATGAATCATCGGGCAGTTGCCCGCCAGACACAACACCCGTCTGGTCGGAGAATCCTCCCTTTTCTATGGAGATTGAGTGAACTTTACACTCTGTTCCTCACACCTCTATAAAACCATTCTGCTTTGTGTATTACAATCTTTAGACAGCTGGTGAAGCTTAGTTTACACAAGTTTTGCATATTTTACTTAGGTTGCTAACAGGCTAACACTTTATGATACCTTCCATAACAAACAGATTTGACGAGGGCATAAAGCTGGACCGTGAAAGCTGGTTCAGCGTGACGCCAGAGAACGTGGCGTGGCACATCGCTAACAAGTACGTCTATGACGTGGTGTTGGACGCTTTCTGCGGCGCCGGTGGGAACACTATACAGTTCGCACATACCAGCAAGAAAGGTAAGGCTAAGGACCACTGATAGACATAAAGTAGGTAGGAAAGTGAAGCATCGTATAGAATAATTTCTTCTATTCATCTACACGTATTATTCCTTTTGAGAGCTTCCGTTGCGTGCGCTGCGTAAACGGTTAAAGTTACGCAAAAATAAAGTATGACGGAATTGTTCCCCTTTAAAAGTTAAAAAAGTCCGCGACAGCATATTTATTATAATCAAATTTGTTCTAATATAATGCATTATTGCGAAGGTGTTTTTATAAACATGATATTAATCCTTATCCAAATAAACAGGTTATTCATCACAAGTATTTAATTTTGAACAAAATTGTCCTTGACATCTTTTGATTTCAATGAATATCTTAAGAGATATCATAGTTTTAAAATAACTCAGCACGGCCGCCGCACACCTTTAGCTGTGCGAGGTTTACTATAGTTCCACTCTGGTGGTGGAGTGGTGGTGGTATGATTAGAGTGGTATCTTCATAATGTACAGGCGCCAGCACATCAAGCTACTACAATCTGTCAAATTTCTTTAATAGATTTTCAACTTTATCGCTACAGCATAAGGTTAAAATTTGATTGGGAAAATCTGACAGTTTCGGGTAGCTTGATGTGCTGGATTCTGTACACACGGCTACACATCAAGCTATACATTTCCAGTTTTAGCTGACCTAGGTTTTTCGTACAATCTAGAAGTCAGTTTATACTGGCTATGTATAGCTTGATGTGTAGCCGTGCGTACTAAGTAATAATCATAAAGTAATCCTATTATAATATTATAAATGTGAAAGTTTGTGAAAATGTTTGGATGTTTGTTACTCAATCACGCAGTAACGGCTAAACAGATTTGAATGAAATTTGGCACACAGATACTTTATATTCAGGAATAAGACATAGGATACTTTCTATCCCGATATTCCCACGGGATCGAAACTAACGCGGGTGTAACCGCGGGGCGCTGCTAGTTTGTCCTAAAACTAAAGCGATAGGCAACTGTCTTATTGCATACTAATATTATAAATTAAAAAATAACTAAATGTATGTTACCTTTCACGCCTGAACGGATTTTGATAAAATTTGGTATCCTGGGGAAAGATATAGGCTACTTTTTCCGGGTAGCCCGATCCTCTGGGATAATTTCCAACATCCACCTGGGCGAAGTCGCGGGCAGAAACTAGTACTCTATAAAATAACATAACGCCTGTATGCCATGCGTTTGCACATTTCCGTTATGTTTAAATGTCGCGAATACCTTCTGTAATAGATAGACAGCGAGCCTATTACTACCAAACAGGGGCCCAAGTCGGCTATTTTTATAAATTCGTCATTCCAACACGATCGATCCCATTGTCATTTTGCTAAAAGTTCGTAATCTGCTAAATTCATAATGGTCGATCATTGGTCGGCCAATGGTCTGAGAAAAACTACTAAATTTCATGCTAGATTTAATTTAATATATATTTTTACATGTTACGTATGTTTGCGTAGTGTTTGCAATCTGAAGTAGTAAGAAGTTCGAAAATAGCAATAAACATTACATTTATTAATTTGTCATATTATGTATGAGATTACCATTTTATGCCATTTCTTTCAATGGAGTGTCAGTGGTGGACCATTGGAAAGTCATAATGACGCCATTATATTAGTAGATTACCAAACTTGTCAAAATCAATAATTATGAAATCAATGATAGACCATTCTGACACTATTGTAATAGCAGACTTGAGGCCCTGGTACAAAGTTAGACTCAGGAGCAAGCATGCTACTAAGAAATTCCTAATGGAAAAAAGGAATAACACTTCTCCCCATACTCAGCATTCATGTTTGTAATCAACAAGATTGATTACTGGATCCTATATTTTATTACCCAGGTATTCATTTAACCCATAAAGCTATTGTTTTATTTTGTCAACAGTAATAGCAATAGACATCGATCCTCAAAAGATATCAATGGCGAGACACAACGCGACAGTGTATGGCGTCGCCGACCGTATCGAGTTCATTGTGGGAGATTTCTTCGAGTTAGCACCCACGTTGAAGGCTGATATGGTGTTCCTTAGTCCACCGTGGGGCGGACCCAATTATACTGATGTGAGTGGAATCCATTGTGAAAATCTGTAAGATAATATTAACCTTTATTATTTACTAGCTGACCCGACAGACGTCATGTCTTAAAAATAGTTCTTTAAATTTTTCCCAATTTTACAATTGTTCTTTTCCTATAAATCTAATTGGACGATTGAACATTTTAAAACAAAAAGCAGCGAAATAGGTCCAGCCGTTCTCAGCAATCTGTCGTCAACAACAATAAGTTACTTCTTTGTTCAATATCTCTGGGTTTTTTTAATTTCCCATTGGCATAAATGAAGAACTTTTCATGCTTATTTAACCGCATTAGGGGATGAATTTTCAATAATCACTTTCGATAACGACACACACTTAGTGCTCACTTTTCGATACCTAACTAAAATAAGCACTAAGGATTTTTATTAAGCAAAATTTTGCATAAGATTTCGTTATTCATAGAACTCCTTTGCAAAATTTCATGCTTCTACAAAAAAAAAAAGAACCAAAAATATTTTATTTACATCTAGACCACTCCTGGGTCCAGATGTAAATATAGTTTTTTTTTGGCACCGCATGGTCTGTCAGTGAATAAATGAAATTTAGATTTTCTTATACATGTTTGTTCTGCAGAATCACGAGTACGACTTAGAAACGATGTTGGAACCTAAGCCAGCCTCTGAACTGATGTCGGTGGCGAGAACAATATCGCCGACCATAGCGTTCTACCTTCCCAGGAACTCAAGGCCAGATCAGGTAAGAAACAGTTCTCCTTTATGTCTGTAAGGGCTGAGTTTTCAATAGTCGAATAAATAATCAGGATGGCAGCTAACCGATTATCCTTCTCATATATTTATTCCTCAATTTTAATGATGCACCTACCACTGTTTGTCTCTGCATCACCCAAAGGTTGACTGGTAGAAAATGTCTATGGCATTAAGTCCGCCTCTGTACATTTATGTGCTTGAAATATTATAAATAAATAAATAATTTGGTTTGACAGCTTTTTTATAGAAAATATGTCAAACCATTGCATTATTTTTTTATACTCACATTCACACAAAATATAAACTTATTTCGAAGCTGTAAGACTCACTTCACTATGTCTGGGTCGATGGAAATAACAAATACTCGTGATAACGCAATAGTTGATGTTCAAAATCAAATATCCGTATTCGCCTGGCGGATTTGAAACTCATGTCCTACTGTTTCGATTTTGGCAATTCGGTGTAAATTCCCTTGTAAAATCCGCATGTTCGTCCTTTATAGTTAGCCTCTATCCTCCTTATAAGGAACAGGGTGGAAAGTTCCTCAACCTCCATAGAAAATGGAGGATCCTCCGATCAAACGGGTGCTGTATCTGGTGGGCTACAGCTGCCCGAAGGTTGATGTCGGGAATTCGGGATGATCTAAGTATACGTACTAGACGCGCGGATAACTCTGCTATGGCGCAAGCCATAGAGGATTTGTGTGACATCAGATTTTTTATGAGTCCGCAAGTGGCATTGTACAGACTCCAGCACATCAAGCTACCACAATCTGTCAAATTTTCCCAATTGAATATGAACCTTATTCCTTCGTAGTAAAGTTGAAATCTATCAAAGTTTGACAGATTGGGGTAGCTTGATGTGCTCTGTATATCCTCTCACGTGTCTTAGGAAATACCTAGGTTTTTCTAGGGTTACCAGATTGGGTACTTTTTTCACAATTTTTGGATAAAAATTTGGCTCCTGGAGAATGTCGATGTTGTGTTCCGAAAGTCGCGGCTGAAAGTGACCACTTCACGAAACTGCAAAATGTCCGCGCGAACGAAAGTTACCTACCACTTCGCAAAGCACAGAATATCCGAACGGACGAAAGTTACCACGACAAATTTTATTTTTTTTGTGTTATTTTACAACTTTCTAATTTTTTTGTGTACAAAATGTTCGCCAAAACAAGATAACGAACAAATTGACAGGTGCGCTTATCAGTGGCTACTTTATTTAATGTCATTAAAAACTGTTCCCTAATGGTTACAATTGAATAATAGTACAAACTTTTTGCCTTTGGGTAAAATTTAGAAAAATTGTACCATTTTGGAGAAAAATTATTTCAAATTCAGGAAAAAATAAAGAATGACATCTGGCAACCCTGAGAGGTCAATAACTGGTCACTTTCGTGCGCGAGGGCATCTCAGACAATATAGATGTCGTCACAAATGAATCTAATAAGTACAGACGGCGCACAATCAAGCTACTATAATTTATCAATTTTCTTTAATAGATTTTCATCTTTATCGCTAAAGCATAAAGTTCAAAGTTGATTGGCAAAATTTGACAGTGTCGGGTAGCTTGATGTGCTGGCGTCTGTGCATCAGTACAAGACATTCTTTTGATATTGTTTCAGATACTATCCTTAGCTAAAGAAGTCGGCGGCTCAGTGGAGATCGAACAAAGTTTTCTTGATAGAAGATTCGTAGCTATAACTGCATATTTCTACTAAATATATCGTTGATACATTTGAATGTGGCAAATAAGTGTGTTATTCTAATAATATTGTGAATTTGTAACTATGTTTAGGGACCACGGATTAGTTAATTAATGGAGATCAAACCCTCTCAATTTAAATGCTTCAAAATATGGATTTCTCCAGTTGAAGCATTTTTGGTTGGAGTTGACCAATTTTGTTACAAAAAAATTGGTAATCGTCAGGTACAATATGACCTATGAATCATGACCGGCCCAAACTTTGCACAAAAGCTGCGCAATAACATTTTTTAGGAACCAAATGGTGACATGAGGCGAGTCTGAGTGAGACAACATACGCGGAAGTTCGGAGAGCCTTGGTTCGATCGGCCATGATTCATCGCTGTCCTGTCGCCACTTTAATACTCCATTTATTATCTTCTCTGTGTATAATACATTATGTACTATTATTACTTGCGCATACTTCATATACAAGCTAGTTCTACTCATACGATAACTATAGTATGTTCATCAATTTCATCTGTCTAGTTGTATTCATATAAAATAATATTGGCACCGGATAATTGTTACGTATAGGCCAAAATATGACTAGTTTAAGTGTAACAAGAGAAACTTCACTTGTCATTACAAAGAATATAATGTTGTAATTCACCAACAAATCCCTAACAATATTGGATACATAATTTTTTTTTTCAAACATCCTGATACCAATAAACAAATAGTTACTTTCATGAAAGGACTTGTTGGTGAAAATGGCCTTAAAATATCGTTGAATGTTTTAATGTAACTGTATGGTTCTTAAATTATAAGTAAATATATGATACATTTCACTTTACTTAAATAATACACTTGTCATGGTTGCCTAACTCCATACAGTGAGTCAACCGAAGCCTTTTAGTAAATGAGTTACTCACATCCCGAGTCACCATACTGCAACTTGGGACATTACATTTGACATTAAAATTAAAACACAGTCAAGGTCTATGTCATTTACAATTCGTAGATCTTTTCTTTCAAAGATCTACGAATCGAACGACTTTCCGATACAGTCGTCAGAAGCCTGAAAAAGTCTGACAAAGAGTCTTACCAAGGGGTATTGTGTTACCCAGTAAGTGGGTTGTGGAGGTCAGGTAGGCAGTCACTCCATGTAAAATACTGCTATTCAGCTGCATCCGGTTAGACTGGAAGCCGACTACGACATAGTTGGGAAAAGGTTAGGCAAATTGATTGTTTCTAAGTAAAGCAAGGAAGGAGTAACTATGAACTACTGTATGGAGTAGGTAGTAACATATTACATAGAAAGTATCGAACATAAATTATAATATATGTGTTATGTCTGTAATCACATCACAGTAACTGATATCCTCCAGCACGTTGTGCTATATGTTTCAACATTTAGCGTAAGAGTAGAAAGACCCTGTTAGTTTATTTTTATTTTATCATGCTTTATGATAATGTTATGATCCTGTAAACTTTCTTGTTTACTATTCTACAGCAATAAATTAAGTTCAATATAAGAAATCCGCTCAAAGATGTACTTTTAAGATAAGTTTTTATTTAGCCCAACATTTTGAATCAAACTCTAGGCATTTATTACAATTAAACCATTCACAGGCACTTTTGAATTGTCAAAGAGTCGGTTGGTTATTCAGAAAGTTGAAGCTACCCGTAGATCTCTATCCGTAGAGCTAAACGTAGATCTCTATGGCGAAGACGGGCAAGAAACTTCCAAGAACACTTCTATGTTCTGGGTTTGGTTTCCGCACTTAGTCCTTCAAATGGACCATTGTGCGTGGGCCATGGCGGCCGTCGGTGGTTATTCCAACCAGCCCACCTCCCTCCAGAAGCTGATGGTCTCCTGGTCTGTTGAGAACATCTGTGTACGATCTGGGTGTCTGGAGGGTTTTTGACCTAATCTGGGTGATGCCTGTGCACTCAAAGAGCGCAGTCATGCGCAACGGTTTCATCAGACTCCACGCAAGCCCTGCACAGTGGACTGTCCGTTATGCCTATTGTGTGGAAGTGTTTATTTAGCGAGCAGTGTCCTGTGATGGTCCCCGTCACCTGGTTAGCCTGCCATCTAATGATGGCATAACTTCCTTGGACTGTCTGCAGCCTGGTGACGACGTCCACCAGCTTTCTGCTTGTGTGGGTGTGCTCCTGTAGCCACCTGCATAGTTGGTTAAAGGGGATGGGCACAACAGGTTCCAGTCCACACAAACCGAGTACTGGATGCCCTTCTGGCCAGCTCGTCAGCTGCGTCGTTACTTAGCGATCCACTGTCCCCAAGGACACTTACATCAAGATATTATTAATCAGATTATTATTACCTTAGGTATTCTTGGTGCTTCTTGGCAGTTAGGTATAAAATGACCAGTCTCAACCGACGGCAATAATGTCGCTGGTCATGGTGGCCATTACTAAACGTAAAATATTGCTATCCCCTATGCCTAGGCCGCAGTCATCGCGATAACCCGAATAGTGGAGGGGAGGTCAACAAAGGGTGTGATTTTGACAAGGGGGGCGAGTCATAAGCTTCGTGACGTCACATGTATAAGTAATAACAAAAACAACGCCAGGAATTTCTATGGCCACGTTCCGGTTCCACCATCACACCCTGGACTTTATCACACGACCCTAGGCTATAGTGCTTGTCAAGACAAATGATAGTCGAGTTCCTTTGGTGAATTGGTACCCAACAAGAAAACTTTAAAATAACCAACTCTATCATTTAGTTATTTTGTATTGAGATAACTTCCATATAGTGTTCACAAGCTTATAAGAAAATTTTCAGATGTTGTAGGTCTCTATTTCTTCAATATTATGGTTCTTCATGTACTGTATACTGCATCTTGGCACAACAATATTAATGTATGACGGTATAAATGTTGTGATCTCTGTAAATATAATTTGTTAAATAGTAAAGAGAATATGATAACTTTGTGTTTTTTTTTAGTGAAAAATTCTTTGGTCGCTCTTTAGTTTTATTAATTCTTTAGTCAACTCTCGGGTTGGTGATGCTGAATCGGGTATAATTGACTCCAGTTGGTTGTAACGATGAATCAGGTTCCAGTCGACTTCAGTCGTAAGTTTTGAGTTCTATCGTGTGATCATTCTTTAAAAGGAGGTTAGCAATTCGACACGTATGTATGTAATGTTATTGGAACTGCAATATATTCACATTATGATAATCTATTAGGGCTTCCAAACAAATATACAAAATTTTAAGAGATGTATGTACTTGTATTCCCCGTGGTTCCTGTAAGGGAACATGAGGATTTTTTGTATTGGGATATTTTGTATGAATGATCAATTGATAACACAAAAAATATAAAAACCTTCTTTATTAGGTTTTAAAACCAGACATGAGGGAATGTAATATTAATTATATTACAATTTTTGAATATCAGACTTATTGTAGAAGTACTGAGGGCATTCGCGCAGAGGTTCGTTTGCCAGTACCTGAATCATTGCTGTATGATTCACGTACTGGGCAATCGAAGTATGTAATTGTTTTTTTTTTTTGTGGTTGTTTTTTTTTTTTTTGTGTATCTTATATGATCCTATGTTGGTCGAAATAAACGATTTTTTTTTTTTTTTTTTATTACCCATTTAAAAAGTTAAATTTTTGGGATGATAGAAGAATCCTTGGTAAATAACAATAGCAACTTGTTTTATCACTGAAAATGTGATACAGAAACCTGTATGGCTGTTGCAGAACTTATAGTATGGAAAACTTAATCTAAACCTTATTACTAAATTAGAGATAATTATTCTTTCATTTCTCCCTCTTCGTCTTCTTCCTCGGCTCCTCTTACATACAATACATTGTTACACCTGATGAGGACTTCACCGAGGTTACCTGAAAAAAAGAAAATAGTTTCAAGTTACAATCAGTCCTTTGGTATTTGCATCAAGATGGCAATAAAGTAATCCCACCATAAACATTTCTGTAAAGTAGGTTGCCAGGACTCTTAACGTTTTCAATATTATAAAGTGTATCAGATCGACTACAGAGCCAAGCCTCTAAGTTTTACAAGGCCTAACTCTACAAACCTTACATCATCTGCCTAGCCTTTTCCCAACTATGTTGGGGTCGGATTCCTGTCTAACCAGATACAGCTGAATACCAGTATTTTACATGGAGCGACTGCCTATCTGACTCCACAACCCAGTTACTTGATAATACGATACCCTTTGGTAAGAGTGGCTGTCAAACTTTCGGGCTTCTGACTACCCATAACAACTGTCAAAGATCCACAAATGACAGCTGGGACCAACAGCTTAACATGCTTTCCGAGGTACGGAAGGGTTTTGGTATGTAAAGATGGCCACCCATCCACAGACCAACCGCGGGAAGCGTAGCTTAACCTGACAAATCGACTTGTGTGGCTGTTATTATTAGCCACGGGCCCCCTTATATCTTCGTTAAAATGTACAGCTCAGGGGCACTTCAGTGCACCCAGAAAATTCAGTTTGATACACCTCAGAGATTGATTGATATATAAATGTATTCCTTAATAAAGTACACCAGAAATTTACAAGGGGTGGACCTTGTATAACACAATCTTATTGAGTTCTTCTTGCAAACAAAAATTAAAAAATTAATATTAATGAATCAACCACCAATCAGCTCAACTGGGTCAGTGGGTCGTCTTAGGGGCGGCTGGCTTGTGTGTCAGTCAACAGTCTACCAGTTCAAGAGAGTAGCCTCCAGCAATATAATATCAACACAGTAGCTAGGACTGAGATCATAAATTATTACTCTTCAGTGATTTTCAGTAGTAAGTTCTTCTTAGAAGGTAGGCACCATAAATTAGCACCTACCACTGCCATATTTATGATTTTCACCCATAATACAACCTCTGTGCTTAAAGCATCGTTTTGTTACCATCACAAACCAACTAACCTGTACATGAACCATCGACGATTTCTTCGGTATTAGCTAGTTGTAAGTTCATGTATCCATCCGCAGACACAAGTAAACCTTTGTATTCATGGCCCCACTTTAGTTTAACTAGCACGGATTTACCCGTTAGACTGTTGAGGAAAGGTTTAGGGTTTATTGGCATAGCCGCCGCCATTTTAGCAGGATTTTCTGCAAAAGAAAATATAAATGTAGTTTTGCACTAAACACGTATACGTATGAACTCAAAGGCAACTTAATTACGAAGAATTTATACCTTTATAGGTTGAAAAGTGAAAAATATAACCTAAACACAATGCCGCCTAATGCTAGCCGCCACAAATCCTCAATAGTTTACAGCAGTACTCTGTGGTTTACAGTTTAAACTATAGAAAATTTATGACATGTCGAGTCCAGTGTTGCCAACTTTATTTTTACAAACACACCGAATGTGGCTTCGTGAACCACCAGAAAACCACTAATCTAACTCACTCAACCAATCTCGTGTACATACGTACACGTTCAAACACATTTATATTCTGGTAAATGTTGAACGTGTACTTGTTGTTACTTAAACTTACTAACTTATGGGTTAGACAAGTTATTTCAGACAGACACTATGGTCTCCACTAGGAATGTAAAGCAGTAAAATTACCACGGTAAATTACGGTAAAAAACGTAAAAATCGTAGTTTTACGTTCTACAAACATAAATACGGTAATGAATGAGTGTGTTTGTATATATCTTACTATATCACTATGTATAAGAATGTGAATTATTCAATTCAAATATGAATACATAATAATAATAATAATAACCCCATCGTCGTATCTCTACGTTGACGTCGTGGTGGGGCTTGCGCGCTCCGAACTCTAGGCCTGTGCCGGAAGAGTTTACTTTGCCGGAACAAGTCTAAGGTGAGGAGCCAGACCAAGAGAGATACAGAAACCCGCAGGGCAGCATGTGGCGAGCTGTTCGGCAGTAGCGACCCCACGGACCCTATCTCCCGGGAGTAGTCTTGTTCCTCATCTCTGGCTTGCCTTAATTGGCTGGCTGGAGTGAACACTGATGAGGAACAGAGCTCCCACCTCATTCTTGCCTTTGTTGGCCGGCTTGAGTGGAGATTCGCAAGAGCAAACGTGCTCGGGGGAAGGAAGTATTCCAGTAAGTGCTCGTAGGGAACTTGACCATCTTCCGGGCTCTGGGATTGTTCTGAAAGCCGTGGAATACCTCTCCACTCCTCAAGCACCTCAGGACTTGTTGCCCCCTTGTCACTACGTCACTATGTGCTAGCGACAGTTTCCGGGGGCCCATTATTGAGTGTGCAAGTCACCCCCTGCAATTTTATCTGTGTATATATAAAACATTGATCAGGCAGGGCCGCAGAGGCCATAGTTCTTCCATAGTTCTTGGTGACCAATCCACTTAACCTCGAAAACCCATAGTACAACTTTTGATTTTTCCAATACTGCAATAGTCCTACACCAACCGAGGGTTATCCTTGGGTGCACTTTCATAGTGCTTTTTTTTTTCTCTTTATTTTTAATTAGGGACTTTTACACAATTGTGTATGCCAGTCCCATCGTACCTCATACAAAATCATTAACTAAATCGTAACTTAGCGAACTTAAAAACTTTGAAGGCCGCCTCCGAACTAGGTGTAGACAATATTTGGTGAAATATACCCACATCATATCTATTTACCTCTAATTGATTAATTAAGTCTTCTCTTTCAGACCGAAATCGGACACATTCCGTCAATAAATGTAAGACATCCTCCGGCGTTTCACACACCTCACAGTTGGGTGAATTCGTCTTCTTCATCAAAAATCCAAATTTATTGAGCGGCATGTGCCCAGACCGCAGTCTGTGGGCGACCACAACAAGCCCTCTGTTTAACTTAGTGTTACAAAACCATGGTATATGAGGAGGCTCCGACATCATACATCTATACCATATTCCTTTATTCTTCGATCTCTCATCAAAGTATTCTTTCCAAAGATCATGACACTTGTATTTATATTTAGGTAATAGTTCCACATAATATGATTTAATATGTATTTCTTTTCCTTCATCTGTTCCCAATTTTGCCAAACGGTCAGCCTCCTCATTACCCTGTAAGCCTATATGCGATGGAACCCATTGCAACCTCAGATCAAACCCGCTATTGGTTAACTTTAGTATCTTAGACAGAATACCATAAGCTATCGGTGCACCTCTGCAACCAGAGGCGCATCGAGCTATATGTTGTAACGCGCTTTTGCTGTCTACACAAATTACTGCTTTTTTTTTATCGATAGTTTGAATATAACCAAGTGCTTCTGAGATTGCAAGGAGTTCCAAAGTCATTACCGACACTGAATTAATTATTTTAAAACAGCTGTTATCACTATTTTCCGGTTTCAAAGGATCATAGTACGCAGCGCCATTTCCATTAACGCTCTTAGACCCATCAGTATAAATAATATGATAATCATTATATTTTTCCCTCAGTTCTTTCAACACCTCTCTTTTTATTAAATTATGCTCATAAGCTTTTTTAGGTTTTTTAATTGAATCTAAATTAATTGCAATTATATTTTGAGTATTAATATTCGTAACCCATGTGTCCAAAGTAAACATTTCCAGGATGGAAGATGAGCTCACATTCTCTTCCTTAACTTCTTCAAAAATACTAACAAGTAACGGGATCTTCTTCTTTGACCAATATCTGATGTGTCTAACAGCGCTAAGCTCTGCCAACAGCTTGGTTGTTATATTATTTGACAATGAACGCACCTTCAAACAATACTTAACGGCTAACCATCTTCTTCTTAAATGCAGTGGAGTAACACAGAGCTCGGATTCCATAACATGAATTGGAGTGCTTCTTATGAAGCCCCCTACTACTCTTAAAGCTTGATTTTGCACCTTGACTAACTTGTAGATATTTGAGTCTGCACTATTGTCATACAAGAAACAGCCATAATCCAATCTACTTCTAATCAAAGCAATATATAGCCTACGTAAGTGAATCTGATGGACACCCCAAGAAGAACCAGTTAGAATTTTAAGCACATTAATAAGTTTCTGAACCTTTTCGACAGTCTCATTAATGTGCTTACCCCAGCGCAATGACTTATCTAGCCAAACACCCAAATATTTGTAAGTAAGTACGGAATCAAGTTCACAATTGTTTCCTAGAAGCTGAAAGGGATAATCGTCGGTTGGTGCCACATTTCATAAAAATGTTCTAAGGGGCCTCTGCGAGTTGGCTTCGGCCCCTCGTACGCCTTCCAAAGGACCGGGACCCCATGGTCCCGAGATATAATAAAACAAATATAATAATAAAAAAAAAAATTATAATAAATTAAGTTCTATGTGGTAATTATTAAACGAGTAAGTTTAATTTATGACTTTGTGTTTACATTAATTACCTGCAGAAAGCCTGTAGACTAAGAAATAATTAAGTATTATTTTATTTTAAATGTTTTTTTTATTTCGGATTTCGACTAATCGGCTGATCCAAAATTGTGGTTCAAAGACGAAAAAACTGTTAGAGAATCACATTTCCAAATAAAATGTTACTTTTGTCATCAAAATGTTACTTTTTGACAAATGTTAAGTTACTCTTGACACAAGGGTACTGGCAACACTGTACAAACGTCAAAATGTCAAATCAAAACTTGTGTCGTGTTCGGCACAGTCAGATGTAAATCTGTATTATTGGGACTTGGGAGCTGGAACCGCAGTTTTCCTATGAAACGGTTAATTACAGTTTTTATTTCATACACTGACAATTGTAATTAATGAGAAAAGGTGATCCAGATACACTTGTACTATGACGACTTTCTCGGGTTTTAGTGAAGAGGAATTGAAACGAATAAAATCCGGTGAAATTGGCTCAAACAGCGGTAAATACATACATCCTATCCGTAGCAAATTTTAGCGAATAGTTTATACCACGGCTTTATTTTATACCATGACTACGAGTGCACAGTTATTTATTCAGGATTATAACCACCTCTAACGAAAATAGGTTGAAATACATAAGACTTGTTGTTTTTTCTTCAATAAATTGTTTACTCTAAAATGAGACTACCTAAACGCTGTATCGGTACGGTACGGTAAATCCTCCCCTAAGACGACCCACTGACCACGCTAGTAATATTTAAGTTAATGACTTAATTATAAAAAAAATTAACAAAGGAAAGGCACCAGGAAGTGTGGAATAACTACTTGATATTTATATTCAAGATAAGAAAGCTATTATAGACAAAGTTTTGATAACACAAAACCAGATAATAGTGTATTGTTACTATTGTAATACTAGCTGTGCCCCGCGATTTCACCCGCTTAAGTTTCGATTCCGTGGGAATATAGTGATAAAAAATAGCCAATATGTTAATCCAAGGTGTCAGCTACCTCCATACAAAATTTTATCAAAATTGGTCCAGCCGTTTGAGCGTGAAGAAGAGACAAACACACACACACAAACTTTCACCTTTATAATATTAGTGTGATTGTGCTGTAACATATTCCTAACTACGATGAACTCACATCATGATGCAATTAATATAAATATCTCATCTGTTTGGATTTTTGGAACCAAACAAAAGAAAAAATTTGGCACGGGTCGTCTTAGGGGTCACAGAGTATGTAACCTCATAGTAATCTGCACAATAGTTGCTGAAGATAAAGTTTCAATCAATCAAGGATTCAAAAAACAAATTGTCTATTCAACCAGCATTTATTTTATTGAAATCAAATGTGAATGTGAGTCAAAGAGTACTTTTTTTATGTGAGTCAAACATCTATTGCATGATCTAATAATCAAGGTTATGATAATCTATGTATTGAATTAGTAGTGGTACAAATTGCACTTAGTAAAGCATCTTTTTTTTTAAACAGAATATGATTAATTTGTATAATATTCTATTCTGAAATATTATATACTTACTAGATTGTTGTGATCTATTTTACTTCTTGTATGATATGATTGCAGTAATCATAGACACTAAATAATTTCCTTTGTATCTTGCATCATAAATCTGCAGCATAGCATAAGCATAAGACCCCTTGTCTTATAAATTTTTATAAATCTTTAACACTGTTTGTTATATTTCATGTCTTACTGAGATGATGTGGTGTAAGTATTACTTGAACGAACCAGTAACCCCTACCATAACGAAATATTTAAAGCACTGTGTGCGTATACATGCACGTAAGTCGCGCTTTTCTGTGACTTAACCCTCGCTGCGTTTGGGCACTAATTTCACCCCATGCAATAACAGACTACTTAACCTTTTGAACGCCATTGTCACATATATGTGACAAACAAAATCTTACCCTAAACGCCAACGTCACAAATATGTATATGACAAAATACACGTTGCACCATAATGAAATAAAAAATTTAATCATTACTTTTGTGTGGTTTTATTTTTATGAAGGTCATTTGACAGAAAAGTGGCCTGGCGTCAGGGGTACGGCGATACGTTTATACTCTGGCTTTCAAAAGGTTAAGTCACACCATATTCTACACTATTAGCAAAATATTTACTAGCTAAAAAACACAAAAAATACCTACACATTTTCTTTTGTTACAGCCCCTCAAATAAACTCAGTGAATGTGAAGAAACTGGACAAAATTGGCTTCAAGCCGAAGAGAGCCACCAACCAATACAAACTGCCAATATTACAGAAACAGAACTCCGATGATGCTATAGACAA
This sequence comes from Globia sparganii, assembly GCA_949316385.1. Classification (NCBI taxonomy): domain Eukaryota; kingdom Metazoa; phylum Arthropoda; class Insecta; order Lepidoptera; family Noctuidae; genus Globia; species Globia sparganii. The sequence continues at coordinate 5,608,805 of OX438663.1, read as the reverse complement.
CATAGCATTCGATAAATGTAAACTTAGCTTAAGATCACCAACAACACCAATAAGAGACATGACTACAGAAAATAATAAAGAAAATCTTGATAATAACGATAATCTTAACACAGAAGTTCATAAAGAATACAGCATAGAAACGGAAAAGATTAATAACAATAATATGGATACAGAAAATACATATAAAAGTTATAAAGACGTAGATACACCAGTTCTTGACAGGAAGAACAGTATAAATGAAGCACCGGACATTGTAAGGGCTGTTGATAACTATTCAGAGGATGAGCTGGAGAATCATAGGGTGAAGTTACAAGAACTGCAGCTGCGGCAGAAACTGATGGAAGAACAGAATAAGAGGAGGAAGGAGATGCTTGCGAAGGCACTAGCAGACAGGTATGATTTTTTTGTTGCTTTAAATCATAAGTTCCACCCTTATCTTGCCCACCACCCATCCATTTTGAGTTTTTTTTTCTAGAGAGTCTATTTTTCTTACCATCTGTCGCGAATCTAAAACAGCTATTGCCACAGTTATATTTAAATGTGTAATGGCCCCGATTCTGTTGTTCACAAACTAAATTAAATTTAAGTTCAGTGCATCTTTTTCTTTCTATTTCATTATGAAAAGGACAGAAGATAAATATTTTCAATTCGAACAGCCATTATTACGGCTATAGTTTACAAAATATGGCCTAATTATTTTATATGGTTATGAATTCAAATTCAGAAAATGATACCAAAATTATAGCCGGTATGTTGGCTTCAAAACTGCATGAAAATTTTTCATTGACTCATCGGCATCATTATTTTGATGTAATGAGGCCTTTGTACAGATGCCAGCACATCAAGTTACCTGAAACTGTAAAATTTTCCCAATCACTTTTGATTAATTAATAAACTGTATAAGTCTATGCTTACCCATCCTAACTCAAGAAGCTTGTAGATAAAAATGGAGGCAACACTCTAAATACCTAAGTGAAACCCACTGTGGGCTGACGCTCTCTTTCTAAATACGCACTTAAGAACGAGATAGTGATATATGTTTTCTTTGTCTTATGTATGTATTCAGAAAGAGAGCGACAGCCTACAGTCGGTTTCACTTAGGTGTTCAGAGTGTTGCCTCCACTTTTATCTTTATACTTCTTGTCATAACTTTGCAAAAAAAAAAAAACAACTGTGTGCACAGTTCCTAAAAATATTTTGGAGCTTACGTTGATGAAATCACAGTCTTTTTTACCATGAAAATATTATGTAAGTATTTGGGAAAAGTTAACAATATGGTATAACTAGGTCAACAGTTGTTTGGTCGAGTTAGAAAGGTTTCTAAATATTCAAAAATTGTCAAGCTGCCCAGCTTGGCAATTAATTAATTTGATTTTTTTGTATCAGCAGCATTTTTTTTTTGTCATGCCAGCTATTTTGATATGAAGAATGTCATCATCAGCCTCATTTTGATTGTTAATTGTTGCGTTAACGGCGCGCGGAAGCCAATTTATCATTTATCTCGGCTAACTACAGCCTGCAACATTTGCCTCATCTCTTATTTTGCATCAATTATTATGCTGCGGACGTCGTACTAAAGGTACTAGGTAGAATAAACCAATTTCTGCGCCTTCTTATACAATCTACTAAACTATCTTATAAAATTGTACCTCCCCATCATCATTATAGCTGCCCTGTCAACTGTTGGCCGTAGGCTTCTAAAATTGCATGCCATTCACCTCGATTCTCGACAACTCTCATCCTGCTGCTACCAGCCACCCTGCGAAGATCGTCGCTCCACCTTGCCTGAGGGACGTTTCCAGAATCGCGATCTCTACTCCAGAACACGTCTGGGGTAGACGTGTTCTGGAGACAGCAGTCATCAGTTCTACAGCTAATATAACCGGGCAATACCTACCCACCATTCCGAATTTCCTATTTTCCGAAACTTATGTCCTTTCTCAGGCCGGACTGGTATTTATTCCACTTATGCAAATTTAACAGTCTAATATATAGGGACTTAAGGAATAAGGGGTAATCTATTAGGTGCCACGAATTCAGCACATGAATCTAGACCTCTCAACATAGAAATTTTTTGTCGGTTATTAACCAAAACAAACTACTTTCTCATACAAAAGTGCGGTATTGCGCTTTTGTCTACACGTATTGCACATGTGTATCTACACGGCCAAAAAGTATGGAACAGGCAACAGCTGATTTTTAAACGGTTTTTGATGTGCTGAATTCATGGTACACCTTGTATGCAAGCGTATCGAAATTCCGCAGTTCGAAAGATTAGCGCTTTAAGGCCAGGATATTCGAGCGCAGTAGGCATTTAGCGTTACCCCCCTCCTCGCGTGGCAAGTCCCGCGAGCGCGTAGTTCAAATGAACTCGCTGACCCCGCTGTGCGAAAATTTTGCGTCACAGTTTAAAATTGTAACAGTAGGAACAGTTAACTTTGTTTTACGGAATTCATGTTAATATTTCGAGTGTTTAGTTTTTAGGGAAATATAAGTATACTTATCAACATAAATCACTTTATTACCTACCAACAATTGTTTCTTTTTTAATTGTTGCCTCTTTTCTTTCATGACTGTTACAGCGCTTCCTTACGATCCAGTTTTTAGAATGTTTGTCTGATAATAAACTACTGGAAGGATTTTGACAGGAGTTTATATTCCGTAGCTTTAGTTTTCACCTACCACATAGGGTATGTTTTATAACTAATTTATAATCCACGCGTACGAAGTCGCGGGCATAAGCTAGTTATTTATTATTAGTTACATACTTACTTACTTTGGACTAAATAAATTCTGATAAAACTCATTACAATATAGGTAATACACAGGACAATAAATTATTTATTAGAAATAAGAAATACTTTTTAAAATATATAATAATAACTTAATCATTTACTCAAAAAAAATCAAAAATCATAAATATTAATCACGAGCGTGCTTGGACCTGGTTGCTGCAAATCAGCGGGGTAATTGCGTAACACACTATTACTAGCAATGGGTATCATTTTGACAGATCAACAACGTTCATTGCGTGTTTTACATTGTTGAGCAGACACATTTTTCGAACATATGAAGCAATGGATTAGCAATATGCTTCAAAATTATTCAAATTGAGATCGATAGTGTGTTTCGCAATTAGGGTGCTGGTTGAGGCAGAGAGTGTGTACTGGATGCGCATTTATCTGGTTGCTCATTTTCCTTGTCTTGCCATACACGGTTTATAATTGGCATGCCGCGTTCATTCCTACTTTTTCTTGCAGTTTTCGCAAAATAAAATTTATGTTGACAATTCTGCGTCCTGAAACAGGTTGAAAGTCATCTTCCTTGTTTTCCACTTCAACAGTAAAATCATATGAATCATGACTGTCACTGAAACAATAAAAAGAAAAAAGTTGCTTTTTATTTGACTCAAGATATTACAATTAAAACTAAAATTAATCAAAGTCGTTAAGTCAGTCGGTAAGTCGAGTGGTAAGTCAGGAGGTAACAGATATCTACATACATTCTAGTCACTATTTTGTATAAAAGTACAACAACATCAACAACCTTGCATTATTATTATAATTTGTAGAATAGATACAGTAGGCGCGCGACTTGAGTTGATGCATTAGGTAAGTACATGTCTACCTACCTATTGCGCCTGAGCGAGAAGCAAATACTGAATAAAAAGTCGGTGACATTGGTTCCGCATTTTCTTTTATTGAAACCGACTTCCGAAATTAAAGTTATTTTTCATTTTGTAGTGTTTTGTTGGAAGTCGGTTGTTTTTTGTAAAAAAGTTTTTATTTTTCATTTTTTAGTAGTCCAGTTTGTAACTAATCTAAGTTATAATAGCCTAATGTCAACTGCTCCTCACCTTTTACAAAATATTGCTTTTCCCGATGCAGGAACGTTAATTGTTGAGGAGTTCTCCTTATAAGAACTGGAGCTGATTGAGAAGTCACCATCAGCTCCATTGTGCTTAGCAACCACATTAAAGTACCTAATCGAATCGCAACCCGTGAAATATTTATTATTGAGTAGTTCCGATGGCCATCTGTGGTCTTCATCATCAGTTCCACTTCACCGAATGGTGCTTTCTGAGAGCAAATGCACGAGCTACTATAAAAAATACCTACCCAAATCGCTATAGGTGTGCCTACAAAATTTGAGAGTTTCCCTCGATTTCCATAGGATTCCCTCATCAGATTCCGATTTGGTGACAATGGGACCAACTCGGGAGCATACCCTTTCAAATAAAAAAATAATTTTGAAAATCGGTCCACAGTTGACGCAGAATCAGTGAACAGAACATACATAAAAAAAAAACATACATAAAGTCGAACATAATAACCTCCTCCTTTTTGAAAGTCCGGTAAAAAATCGAATTGTAGATTAGGTACTTACTGTTCGCCTGTGCATTTTTTTTGTAAATACGCCTTTACATCTTGGTATCGATGAACTGCAAAGATAAAAAGTTTTATTAGCAAAAATTATCTTTGTTGTAGTTGTGCTACTGTTTTGTCCATAAAAACTAAAATATCAACTATACTCCATTTACAATAAGATAAGACATTTCAACAAACCTTTTTTACCATCTGTTCAATCGATTTTGACTTATATTCCGTAGGCATAAGGATGTCATTAAAAGCAGTAAGCACTTTTTTGCTTTTAATGCCATCCTTATGCCTACGTAATAGAAGTCAAAATCGTTTGAACAAGCTGTAAAAAAGGTTGGTTTAAATGTGTAATCTTATTGTGAATGGAGTAGTAGTTTATATTTACTTTGATATTAGTATAATTGTAAATTTATGGTACCTAGTTACCTACCTGCTACTGTCTGCTAGTACTGTGACGAAAGCAAGTAGGTAAGTACATAAAATTTACCTATACAACTACAATATTGCTCTGTCGCGTCGTTTTTTAAAAGTAGGTAGGTATAACAACGTAGAAAAATAATAATCAATCTTACCTTTTTTTTTTTTAAGCTTCCGCAGTTCAATGTTGGATATTTTTTTCTTTCTTCTGTTTTTATTCCCCATAATTTAATCTTAAATACCACTATATTTTACAACATAAACTAATATCTTGTTTAATTATTAATACTAGAACTTAAAAAGAATATTTTTACAGGCTCATTTTTAAAACTAATATACAAACACGGAAAATAACAATCATATAACGTATATTTCGATCGATTAGCGGAGGAACGCGGCGAGCCAGTAAAAGCGACACAGGTCCTGCCTCGGAGACGCCTAGCCGGCTACTAAAGCGAAGCGCGCGGGCCGCTTTGTTATATTATATCTTGTCAAAACAATAAAAATCTGTTTTGAAAAAAAAATAGCCGTAGAATATTCTTCTAAACATCATTGCCTATTTTTTGACATATTTTTTTAGAGTAAAACTTTGGTCTACTTCAAGTACGACTTGAAAAACGATAAAAAACTTCCCTATTTTCGATTTGTTTGCGATTTTTTATGATCGAGTGAAGTTGTAAATATCGTGTTTTGAACCATAGAATAATCAAGAATGGTTATTGAACTACAACATATATTTTTATCAGATCAAAACAAAGAATATTTGATTGTTTAATGTTGAATCAAAATAGGTCGATTCTGAGAGTCCTGGCCTTAACTATTTTGCCTTGACCTCCTCAGTCCTCTATAGTTAAATATGTATTTTCATGTACGCAAGGCTCATCAAGCTATAAATAACCAGTATAAGCTGACTTCTGATTGTATGAAAAACCTATACAGTGCGAGGTCAACTAAAACTGGAATTGTATAGATAGATAGCTTGATGTGTAGCCGTGTGTACTCTAGCTGAATGCAACAAAGATGTGATAAATCCATGCGAAATCGTTATTCTATACAATAAACTGACGATTTCAGCCATCTATATTTCGCGTTATCGGTATCCACTATCTATTCAAGTGGCTTTGAGTTTTATCGCTCCCTATGATTCAGTATACTTATTCAGTTCAAATGTCCTGTAGTGATATTTATTTGTGGTTTACAAATAAATTTATGTATAAAAATGGTTAATATGAATAAGTTTTATAATCTCGTCGCTAAGACTATTTGGTTAGTGGTTTGTGTTTGAGTGATGTTTATGTCATGAATTATTCCATAAATAACACGTGTGGATGTTACCAAGTTTGTTATTGCATCTCCTTTCCTGTTCTTCATCTATGGCCCGAAGCCGTTGGCTCAGCCTTCTAAGACAACTTTATATCCACAAATGATTGCTTTTGCCACAGTTATGACGTGCAGCCGTCGACTATCTCTGCTTTGTGCTCATGTATAGAGATTTTTTTTTGTTTTTATTTAATATGCTGTCATTAGAATTAATTATCTTTTGGTTTGCACGTGTTTCTGTGACAAATAAACCTACTTTTCTTTCTTTCTTTTTTTAACATTTCATTGTTTAGTTTCCTAGTGTGTAAGGGGTTTCAAGTCATGATCAAATTATCATGATTTAATGTCAGGCGTTTTTCAACCCACTGCTGCTTTAAGCTCTTCTTCTACGCCATTTTTCCCAGTTTTTGCGCTAATTTTGTTCTACAGTCTTCTTCTTGGTCGCGTACTTCATTACTGAAGGTCGTGTCCCTAAAATGCCTTCATGGCTTTATGTACGATGTTCCTCCTTCGTTCGGTTCTCAGCTGCTTCTCTCAGGGCGGCCGTAATAGAGAGTCCAAAGAGGGCGGTTACCTGGCCTAACCAGCGGCTCTCAAGTAAACACCCTGAATTCTTTGCAAACAAAAATAAACAGATAGATATAATTTGGTTCCAGGACCAAACAAACCACTGAAGAGGTTTTGAGGCTAGAGAAAATCAAGAAGGAGCTACAAGTATTGGATAGTCAGTTTTCACAAGATGTGTCTGTGTTGAGACAGAAGATCGACCAGGCGTGCTTGAGTTATGCTGATGCTGAGTAAGTTATAAATACTTACATTATTTTAATGTAAGGCCATCGAAAAAATTACAAACTTCCATATAAAGGGGATTGAGATTTATATAGGATTCATGCGAGACTGCTATTAAAAAAAAAAATGGCGGACAGGTAAGTAGGTATGCCACGGACCTTAAAAGCTCTTTCACCCCCAAACTAACCCTTTTAGTCGCGAGCCACACAGAAGGAACGTGAGATGAGGACGGGTCACTGACGCGGCCCCTCCTGTATGTTTAATGCCAGATCGTGTTAAAACATTTTGTACGAAGAATCAAAGTCAAAGTCAAATCATTTATTTCAAATAGGCACTTAAAAGGCACTTTTGAACGTCAAAATTTAAAATTAAAAAAATAGAATTGATTCTAGTCGCCCATTCCAAAATGTAGTTTTCGTGTGGAGAAGAATAAAGAAGATATACGTGAAAGGGACGCCGCGGCTGCGTCCCGTCCTCGTTTCATGTCCCTTCTGTGTGGCCCGCGCCTTAGGAGATGAATTTTCAATAATCCTTCCTTAGTGCTCGCTTTCGTTACAATAAGAACTTGTGCACAATTTCATTGCAGCGGTTTAGGTTGTGCATTGTCTGTCAGTGAATGAAATTTAGATGTTTATTAAGAGCCTATACTACCTCAGCTAAAATTCACTCTTTATCTCGCTCGCACGATAATGCTCGCGGACTGAGTGAGAGAGAGACAGAGTGCGGTGCCGGGCGGCAGGCAGCGCCAATAGTTTAGGTATTTGCTTTTTACGGTGAAAATAATGGTAGGTAATAAAAAAAAAATAAAACACACAAGACTGAAGATTTGAAGTATTTTTTGAATACCAGCGGTTTATTGTTCGGTTTGGAGGTAACTTTGGAATTTTTTTCTATCGAGAAAATTTTATGGAATCGTGTTTTCGTTAAACATAAGACCTAACATTAATCCTCAACTTTACCATATATTTATTTCAAAATTAATGCTGCAGTATTTTCGACATAAGGGAGGATCATGCTAAGCCATTTGAGGTAGTATAAGCCCTTAAATTGTATCGCTTTAGCGTTGTGCAAGGCGCCATGGTCAGCTGTAATGGGACTGGTTTTTTCGAACAGGTTTCAGGTTGGGTTTTTCGAACAAATTCACTTAAACTATATTAAGGATAAATCATACTCTTTTATTTTACTTAAAGGAAATATACTTGAGTGTGAAAACTGTACGCAATTAACACTTTTAGCATTGTCTGGAAATACATAAGTCGCTCACGACTTTGCATTTATACAAGAAATAATTTCCTTGAAAAGTCGTTGAACCAATAGGAAGACCCTTCTCTCGTGTCGGTACAAGCTACATGACAATAGCTCATATCCAGGCGATGGAATTAACTTAACCTTGCAGCGGTACCATTGGGCTCAGGGAAGTCAGGATTCGCCCTACTTTAGTATTATCGTTTTTAATGCTTCACAAAAGGTTTATCGGTTGCAACTTGCAAGGCACATTGAATGACGCTCACCAAGCCGTCTCCGTGCGACTCTGAGCGCCTCAAACCGCCTCCGCTCGACGACGCTTCACGTTGTGTGTGTTTATTATGTATTACAAATTTCAGCCGTATGCTATAGTAAATAAAATCGATTTGCAGTTGTAATAGAATTACTCGCTTCAACGCCACTCCGTCGGTCTGCACTGACCCTTCAATTTAGAAATAGCGACAAATATCCAAATACTAATCTAAATACATATTCTAATTCCAGAAAACACTACCTAAAAGTCGAAAAGGAATTCCTACAAGCGAAAATCCACTTACAAAAGGAGAAAGAGAAAAAAGAGTTGCTAACGGAACATTTATGTGCTCTCATCACTCACAACGAGACGAGAAAAGCTCAGAAATTAGAAACATTAATGTTAGAACTAGCTACTGATAAGAAACAAGAGAAATCAGAAGTACAAGTGAATGATGTGAAAACAGTTGAAGACGACAAACCAGTGATAGTGGACTGTGTTGATGAAAGAACTGGTAAGATTGTTGAGATGACACCTGCAAGTTAGTTTTCTATAGCAGATTTCTTATTGTGTAGTCGAGAATGTAAACAAGGCATATACACGATTCCTTCTATAACTTTGGTAGTCTGACAAACCAAACATCAGCCGTTTTGAAACGTGTGATATATTTTTAAGTCATCATGTGAGTTATATTATGTGTCAATTGTTATTTTTTAACCATTATCATAATAGAAAACAAACATTGGAATTGATTTATCGGGAATCAAATGTTTACATTTTTGGCAATGACAATCAAAATCGTGTATAGTGTTCAAAACTGGTGCATTAAAAATAATAATATCCTCGTATTGCTGTCTTTAAAACATAGGTTTCTCGTCATAATAACTTTTTAGTTACAAAAATATTTGTAATTTATACTAACTTATTATAATTGGTCATTAGGTGTGAATAACATATATTTTTATTTTTCTGTTAGGTGTAGCTATAATGGCAACGAATTTTCAATGTAGGCAACTAAGTATTAAATTACTTTGTGGATTAAGATTGTATGTGCCTTATGTTTATGTACCTTGTATGTGTTTGTTTGAGCTGTATTTTGGTGGATAACAAATTTTGATAAATCAAAATATAGATACTGTTTAGGGTTTTCATTTAAATAGGTTTGTCTTATTCAATGGCTAGACAACGTTGCGCTACGACTTTCTGTAGCTCAATATCAAGAATGCTTAAAAAAAATTCTCATTTGTATGAAGTGAGTTTTTGCCTAGGCCTGGAATAACTAAAATACAGCTTAAACGTAAATTAGTCATAAAGTATTTTATAAGTTATTTAATTATTCATGTAGAACATGGCGTACCTAACACGTAAATTAAAACAAACAATGTATTATCTTAAGGTTGAATATTTTCGGCCCGTTGTACTAAAGCCAAAAAAAACAAAAGCAATTATTTTTATATATGACATATTGTTAGTATATTACATGATTATTTTTGTAAATTGTTACTTGAGATAGTCTATCAAATTATATGTTTATTTTATTAAAACTATGATATTAATAAAACAAATTAGTGCTCAATTACTATGTAGTTTATTTTTAAAATATACAGTAGACTTAACAAAACTATTATTAGTGTTTGTACTTTATGCATTAGCAAATTCGAAGTATGTTCAAAATACTCTTTGAATGCGTTTTCTCTATTTGTGCACCAAGTGCTGTGTTTGTTGAAAAAGGATTATTCCATCGACCATGACTTCAAAATGTTCATTCTAAAACATATCACATTTTCTGAGGAATTCTCACACAACACAGAACGTAGCGAAACTCATCAACATTTAGAATTACGAATAAAAACATATTTCTCAAGACACGCATTCATTAAAAATAGGCCTATGGACAATGTCTATGACGTGAACATACAAATCTAGTATATTGACTCAAATTCCTTTTAGTTCTTCTAAGAAAATACTGTTCGTTTCGTTTTTTATAGAAGAATGTTCACCGTCGCTTGGTGAAGAACATCCTTCTACCTGTATGCTATCCCCAATTCCAGTACGAATACTTCTTCCCGTTTTCTTTCAATATTGCTTTGATGTTAGTATCGGCGTTTTGTAGCTCTTTGCGATTTTCTCTTTCCATTTTGATGAGTTCTAGTCCACGTTTTGCAGCGCAATGGTATCGTTGACTGAGCGACGCTTCAGATCCTTTGATTCGTGGAATGTGGCCGGTGTAACCAGCTATCGGCGGAAACTCTGGCGATATTGTGTTTTCTGTAAAATAAAACATTAAATGAAAAAGTGAACCTAAGTTAAAGCCTTTTGGAACTCCTTATTCCTTATGATGATAGTAAAAGTAAAGAGAGTGAATTTGATTTGCATTATTTTTTTGGAAAATATTGCCTGTCTAGTAACAATAAAGCTTCATGCATCTACGTTTGATTGATTTTCAGCTGTTACATATGTTTTCTTTAACGTATCTAACAGTATCGAAGGCTTTCGTAAATTTTATTAGTTTACCTTTATACTTGTTGATCTCTCTGAATCTGTTCAATTCCCGTCGGATTTCATCTCTGGAGTGTACTGTTTCCATCTTGGGTGCACTTCTTGATCGAACGTAGCTTCTATTCAGGTCCGCTTTACGTCTTAGTTCTCTTTGTCTGTCGGTGAAACTCTCCATGCAGTCGTCTGCGGTTCGTCCATAAGATTTTCCATAACTGAAATATCGTAAACAATAAACATTGGTTATTTTGTCTCGTTTTGATCTTAGATTTTAATCTACCTATCTTCTATGAGTGGTAATTTAATTATTATTTTACTTATCAGATCTGATAAGTCATGAAATGGATTAGAATAACTAGGTGGAATTTACTAGTACTACAGTTTTTTTATTGATATCAATAAAATATTTTGTCTTTGATTCCGTTCCCGTACTTTTCTATTATGTTAAATATCTTCAACGCGGGATTGCTCACCTATCTATAGTCAATTTATATTACTAGAAGTCTTATACAAGTACGTGCGTCTTTCGTGGCTGTCAATTCACCATTATACTACAGAATATCGTGTGATACTACGCAGACATGACATTATTATATCTATATAATATTTTTCTTTCCTGAGTATGACGCAAATACAGTACTGTAAAGAACGACCAATTATCATGTAAACTTTTACCCAGCACGGTCTGTTTCTTTGAACTTGATACCGCATTCGACCCTTTATGTCGCTCGTAAATCCTACATGCAAAATAATCCTTGGCATTTGCGTAACAATTGATTTTGTGTCAGTTTTGTAACATGGCACAGCTGTTTTATTGAAATCGGGGCCGGTAAGTCGGGTATTGCATTGTCTGTTTACACTCCATTTTTTGGTCTGCAATTTGTAGCATATAAAGTGGCTAAGGTTTAAGGCAGTTTTCAAAGCTTTTTTTTGGATTATCAAAATTGTGATTTTAACTTTCTATAAGCCGACCGCTTAACTGAGACGTTGTTTGAGGTAGCTGCGCGGTGCGGGAGGGGTGATAGTTGTCACAAGTTGACGAATCACTGAGCTCTCGCATCACGACACACCACCCCTCCCACACCGCGCTGTTACCTCTGTTACCTCAGGCAACGTCACAGTTAAGCGGTCGGCATATAACAGTTATTATATATTGTTCATTTTGTTTTGGACCTAATATCTACCATAGAAAACCCATATTACACGGACATAACTGGCGCAAAATAGAGAATAATGTGGTGAAAGGGAGGATTGCTTCTTCTACCTGTTGTAGGACTATCGGGTATAAATACTGTAGATGATGATGATGAAATGTGAAATGAATGGGCGGCGAGTAGGTACCTACCTTATACAGAGTGTCCCTGGAAGTATGGATCAAATCAAATAGGGGCGTGGGCAAAGTCATTTCCAAAATTTTTGATCCTGAGAATGTTGGTAAATTTTTTTACGGTTCAAAAGTTATGACCAACTTTTGTTATTTTCAATCACTTTGCATAGTGTTTAAAGAACAAAATCATTTAAAAAAAAACACGAGGAACTGTCAATTTAAGTTTTTTAGACAACCCTGATAGTTTTTTTAAATTATTTTTTTTTCTTTGAGCACTATGCGAAACGATTGACAATAATTGGTCACAACTTTGAATCGTAAAATAGTTCTCAATCATCAATCATTCTCAGGATCAAAAAGTTTGGAAATGACCTTGCCCACGCCCCTATTCGATTTGATCCATACTTCCAGGGACATCCTGTATAATAATAATGTACTCGCCGCACATAGTGGTGGCGCCCCTATAATGGTGGCATAGTGATATCGGCCCCGACTTACGAGTTATAATAATAGGTCGTGGGCTCGAACCCAAAGCAGACTCTTTACTTTGTGTAATTTATTTCATCACCAATGCTTTCAAAACGGCGAAGGACAAAGGACAACATCGTGAGGAAACTGGCATGTCCTAGAACCAAAATTTCGAAGACATGTGACATCCACCCACACGAGGTGGGCCCGCGTGGTGGATTACGGCCCACTCCCCCTCACAGGGAGGAGGCCTGTGTCCTAGCAATGGGAACATTTTATATGAATAACTGATAGTGATACTTCATACAACGTAGGTACCTAAAGTTCATCCCGGGAACGAATCCGGTGTATCCAGTCATGTGATCGGTGGGCTTGTTCATGATGCCGTCGTATACGTCTCGCTGGGGCTTCTCGGAGCGCGGGAGGTTGTTCAGCTCGTAATTGTCTCGTGGACGGTATTCCAGTGGCTTGCTGGAAAATACGAAATATACAGTTTACTAGCTGACCCCGCAAACGTCGTTTTGCAAAAAAGAAAAAAAAAATTGATAGTAGCCGATTCTCAGACCTACCCGATATGCACACAAAATTTCATACAAATCGGTCCAGCCGTTTCGGAGGAGTATGGTAACTAACACTGTGACACGAGAATTTTATATATTAAGAGCCTACACTACCTCAGCTAAAATTCACTCTTTAACTCGCTCGCACGATACTGCTCGCGGACTGAGTGAGAGCGAGACAGAGTACGGTGCTAGGCGGCAGGCAGCGCCAATAGTTTAGGTATTTGCTTTTTACGGTGAAAATAATGGTAATTAAAAAAAAGTAAATAACATAAGACCTGCTTTATAGTTAGTTCGGTTAGTATACAAAGTTTCATGTTCTAATTTGAAGTATTTTTTGAATACCAGCGGTTTATTGTTCGATTTAGAGGTAACTTTGGAATTTTTTTCTATCGAGAAAATTTTATGAAATCGTGTTTTCGTCTAACATAAGCCCTAACATTAATCCTCAACTTTACCATATATTTATTTCAAAATTAATGCCGCAGTATTTTCGACATAACGGAGGATCATGCTAAGCCATTTGAGGTAGTATTGGCCCTTAAGATATTCTACTGGCGGGAAAATCCTGGTTCTGCTTATTTTTAACCGATTTGTCGATTTGATTTATTTATGAATGGTTTTTGTTATTTTGGTCAAACGTTCACAATCGTTGTTATCATGAGGTTTGACAGCTTGTTTACTGATTAGAGATGGACCATTGGGTATATTCTTTTGCTGCTCTTTGAACACCAAACCCTTAGACATCTATCGCTTTTATCCCAGTACTTCTCTCCCAAAATTAAAATTTTAACAACTTTTTTAAACGAAAATTATATTAGATTGTAATTGCTAGTAACATCTGTAGATCTACTAAGTGCAAAGTCGACGGCCCGCCTCTGCGCTGCCGTCTAAACTCAATATCGAATAACAAACAAAAGTAACCTACCTATTAATTTTTTGTAGGGTCACGAAGTAGCTTTGGTGTGTTTTTTCCACTCCCTTACTTCCAATTTGCAAAATATAAGATTCTCGAATCGAAACTTATGATCGCAAATACTTGTTTACTAAAAAGTAACCGGCTTGTAAGAATAAATATTTACGCTCGCGCCCAAAACTGAGTCCGCGCGGAACTAGTTGGCCGCGCCTTAGGTATGTGAGCGGTGGGACGGAGGGGCGGGGGGCATTACTTAGTACGGGCGGGCGTTGCGAACCGCCGCCTCATGCCTTTCCCCGCCTCAGCGGCCAACTAGTTCCGCGCGGACCCTAACTAAACCTTTTTAGTGATACTTTTCTATTACATATAATCTCCTAGCAAGCGTATACTAATCTTACTTGAATAGTCCTTTAGAGCGTATTTCTCTAAGTATTTGTCTTGTGTTTTCCCCGTAGCATTTTCCGAAGCGGAACTTTAGCATGGGACAGTGGCCAGTGTACCTGAAATGAAACGCAGTCATGTGAGTGAGCGTCTTTTTTATATACAGTTCGTAAGTGCGTTATAACACTGGGGATTTGCCAGCGTGTTTCCAGCGAGGCGATTTGTGTCCGTATGACTCTTCGCGGATGCGAAGCGAGCTAGCTCCGACTTCGCGACGTGGTCTCCGCATTTTCGCAATATAAATTCGATTGTCTCGCTCTCTCTTGTACACTCATGATAATCACTCTCGTTACGCAAACGCGCCAAACGTGCACACGCAGTGAGCGCGTTAAATAGTTGCCTCGCTGAAATCACGCTCGCAATTCGACAGTGTGATAAGGCCCTAAGGGAGCCCTTTAGCCTAATGATAAATAGGATTGAAAAATATTTCATCTTCAACGTAAGATCTAGGACATTGGTAACTATAGGTTATACATGGTGCACTCCAATAAATATGAGTGTATTACTTTAAGTAAGTACTTAAAACTCTTAAGATATTATAAGATTGGCCCTATCAAATGAGTGATCTGGGTTACATACTTATTAGGCCCTCGTTTCTCAATTATTAGAATTAGGTGAATCGGTAGCATCATCCTTACAACAAAGTGTAAAACAAAGTCGCCGAAATCCGAAATGTCTGTACGCGCATAACTTCCGAATGACTATACCAAATTGGATAATAATTTTTAGTTGTGTTCGGTATTGCCAGGACAAGGTTTGTATGGAGGAAAATTTTGGAAATCGAAAACAAAATTGCACCCGTGCGAAGATGGGGCGGGCCACTAGTTAATAATATTTTTGAAGAAAATGCTATTATTAATCTCCGATCCTTTTGAATTTATACTCAGCACCACACAACAATTGGACGTAGATAATCAAAAAGGATCCAACCCACAACATGATCGAAAATGAGTTAAGTATACCAAACTGCTCGTCAAGGTCTATATTTTCGATTAGCAAAAACCAAAAACAATCCAAGTAAAATACGATTTTTTAATGTCAAAATATTCGTATTTTACTTGGATTGTTTTTGCTAATCGAAAATATAGACCTTGACGAGCAGTTTGGTATACTTAACTCATTTTCGGTCATGTTGTGGGTTGGATCCTTTTTGCTTATCTACGTCCAATTATAATCAGCCCCGCAGAGGGGAGGTCTGTGTCCCAACAGAGGGGGAACATTATAGGCTGGTTATGTTGTTTTATTTTCACTAATGATTACTTATCCATCAATAGCTGCATAATCTTTCCTTCTCTCTGATTAAATCTGTGATTTACCAGGCCACGTCTCAATCGGGTGAATAGGTAATTTTAGAATCAGGGTTTTCAATTTAAAATCTCAGACAAGATTAAGATTTTTTTCGTCACCAATATCCACAAGGGAATATTTTTCCTTAAATATAACAGGGTACCTAGGTAAATAAAAAATCAATCTGGTAAAAATCACAATTTATTTCTCATAAGTCATAGCGCATCATTTCCTAACTTCTAATTTTCCATTCCAATAACGAATGAAATTCCTTGATTCGATCACGGACAATCTTCGTACAAGAAGCAATAACCCGACGAAAGGTGTAGGACGAGGGGGAAGTCGCAATCGACCGCGACCAGTCGCAGATGATGCCCATGGATACTGCGACTGGTTCGTCGCAAGTGCGGTGCGCTGCGACGGAGTCGGTCGGCACTCACTGTTTACACGGTGCATGGAGTCTGGGCATTTTTCCACACCTGCATTGTATAAGAAAGGTATATTAGTGAATGGGATACTGCTTTGATGGAACCCGACCATATTCGGTTCTGGCCGAAGGGTGTTGTGTACCGCCGGTTTCGTGGCCGGCTACATCACACCAGTCAGCGAAACACGACGCAGACACTTTGTGTGCGTTAGTTTTTTAGTGTAATTATAATGTTGTATGTATTTAAGTAGATGTTACTAGCTGACCCCGCAAACGTCGTTTTGCAAAAAAAAAAAAAATAGATTGTAGCCGATTCTCAGACCTACCCGATATGCAGACAAAATTTCATACAAATCGGTCCAGCCGTTTCGGAGGAGTATGGTAACTAAGACACGAGAATTTTATATATTAGATATTAATATTGTATTGTATGTGTTTATATGGGCCTTGATGCCTGAAATAAATGGATAAATAAATAAGACCGAGCGTTAGAAAAAAGACTGTCACAACCATAAGCTTTTCTAAAGTTACGGTTTTCTAGAAGAGCGGTGGCCGCAGTGACAGATTTCATGAAAATGAGTGCAGCACGGCTTGACTTTACGGTCTCATGAAAATTATGGTAGGCCACTGATGGTCAATTATGTAAGTTTTAAACTAAAGTTATGCGTTGCTATTCACTTGCAATCATGGTAAGATTTTGCAAAATTATCGATCATCTAAGCATAGTTTAAAGAAAAATTTAGAAAACTGTCTACTAGTGCAGACTTGGGTTCCAACAAACTGTTCAATTAATAAGATCATCAATTCATCATCATCATTTTCCTGCCGTTTTCGCAATTTATTTGGGATCGGCGCAAAATGTATTTTTCTTTCATAGAGTGTCAGTGGTTGACCATTGGAAAGTCATTATGACGCCATTATATTAGTAGATTACCAAACTTGTCAAAATCAACAATTATGAAATCAATGATAGACCATTCTGACACTATTTTAATAGCAGACTTGAGGCCCAGGAGACTGTTGGTGGTGGCGCGTAGCCGGCTGGCTATGGAGGCGGTCCTTTTTCTTATTAAAGCGTAAAAATCGTCTGTGCGCGCTTCCGCAAACATTGTGGACGCATTACAACGCCACGACAGCCCCAACAGTATCCTAATCGCGTTATTATATTGGACACGCAGATCGATGTATGTCCTCTGGGTAAAACGGTTCTAAAGACTGCACGTGCAGAAAGACTGACAGAAAGTTGTACAACGTGCATAATTATCTTCGAACCAGCATGTTACATCAAACAGCCAACGATCTGCGCTCCCTGTATATCCATATTATCCTTAAGACCATCAGTGACCCAATGACCCAAGTACTTAAACTTAGTCACTGATGCTAAGGGATTACCACAGAGCAGAGCGAGACACTGGGAATATAAGAATACTTAGTTCATAATAAGCTCGGTCGTCCTAACATTGTACTTGAGCCCATGGGACACTGCAAAGGACTCACGTAAATAGCCACCAGTTTCCTCAAAGTGCCGATCGATGGACTTAACAGCACCATGTCATCTGCATAACTAATATTATTCAAACAAACGTTGTCAATAAGACATCCAACTTTGGTGCTGCTAAGCTCACCGATTAGCTGGTTTATGTACAAATTGAAGAGGCGTGGTGAACGTAAGTCTAATGAATCCTCTACAAAAAAAAAATTAGGTTTTGGGTCATGTCGTTTTCCTCACGATATTTTTTTTCCGAATATTACATAAATCAAGAAGATAGACGCAATTAGAGCGAACTGGGGCAATTTCTCCGAATGCACAATGCATTGTTCGGTTACCTAGCGATCCAGCTACTCTTACGTTTGTCTAGATTTTCTAACCGGTACCTATCATTCTAGTCTAACTACTAATAAAGGCAGTAGGTACCTACCAATCAAATTGATTGCACATATAAACCAGCGCATGAGCAAAAACTTTTGAAAGTGTCTATTAAAACTTCCTCAGTACCTAAGTGGTATCAAAGGAAAACAGCTGTTAGCGAATCCAAACAAACGAGCTTTGATCACGAAACTATGACCCGTTTAGCGCTATAAAATATAGGTGAGTAGGTGGTATATACCGTATACTTATATACCCCGACTAGTCAAGATATCAAAATGTGCCTGGTACGGGCGCGTGCGGCATGCGGCCTTCCTACGCCGAACAGATTCTGATAGTACCGTAACTGGTACAGACGCCAGCACACCAAGCTACCCGAAAAGGTCAATTTTTCCCAATCAACTTTGAACCTTATGCTTTAGCGATAAAGTTGAAAATCTATTATAGAAATTTGACAAATTGTAGTAGCTTGATGTGCTGGCGTCTGTACATTAAAGGTTTCTGTAAGCTGATATCGTGATCGTTTTTGCTAGGTATTGTCTTTAATTACTGTTAGATTGTATCATGAATAAAGAAGGACATTGATTTTCAGTTAGAGTGGCAGTGGAGTTAGTTTCTTTGTTGAAAGTTGCATGGCACTGTGCCAAATAAATTGATTATTCGATGGGTACTTTTGTGGCTTCCGGGTTAGATACTTATTTAGATTAACGTTTAGGAGATTTTAGTAGATTATTTTCCCGGAAACTATGTCCAAGTGTGTCCTCAGATAAATTATTATTAGTTGTTGTATTTTCAGAAACACAGGCTCGCGCTAATCTCTGAAACTACCTACCAGTCTGATTTGAAAAAATGCTTTTTGGTTTTTGCATTTGATAAGTAGCCCAATTCTTGAGGAAGGCTATAATGCTAACATTATCACGCTAGGACTCTTAGGAGACAAGCAAAAAGAAATATAGTCAAAAAGAACGCTAAGCGAAAACGAAAATGAAGAGTAAACTAGTCGCGAGCTCGAACTCGCTGGTGGTCATGGCCAAAAAGGACGCTGTCTCGTCTGGTTTCGTGTCCGACAGTGCTAGTATCAGTGATGAGCAGTTACACGCTAGTCTACACGAACAACGTCTAGTTCTCACGCACAGAAACACCGTTCCGAACTGATAGACGCGTAAAAAAAATCGAAAAGTGCTTCGGAAAATCGAGTTTTATGAAAAAACCACTGCATAAGTCAATTACAAATAAAGTTTATTGATCTCTTTGATAACTGAGCTTTGTCGGTACGGACTTGGTTTTGCAGATTTTACAGTTTTTTTATGACTTATTTACACCCAAAGTTAGTTAAAAATACCAAGAAAAACGAATCTTTGTTGGCTCATATAACTTTTTAATGGCTTTTATTTTAATATTCTGTTTCCGTACAGACACAATTAATAATAAGTCAAAACGATATCATGTTAACTTTGGATGCACAATGCCAACCAGTGGAGTAAAATTCTCCCGAGTAAAAATATCGAAAAGTGGCACCTTAATAGCGCGTGCAGGCGATGTGATGCGAGGGGTTTCACAAGGACGAAGCGCTGGGTACAGGATAAATTGAAGCAATAGAGAAGTGATTTCTTACGCAACAGTAGATGTGTATCAAGTATCAACTATTATTAATCCTGCTGAAGAACTAGGTGGGGTTTAGTTATGTCACACGATATTTATTATCTAGGTCAACTAATATTCAGTTTTTCAAACCTACGTTAGAAGATACAGCACTGTGAGTTTAAAAATCTAAGTATTTAATTCTACAGAGCGCGCCTGCTCGCCACAAACAAAATCAGAGAATTTTAGTTAGGTACGAGTTTTCCAGTTTCGCGTGTTTTGAAATAAAAGTTCTAAATGAACTTATTCGGTAAATAATCTTCATAATTCACATACATAAAATAACATGTTGTCTTTAAGGTGTACAATCGAAGGTCATAATCGTGGGAATCGATTTCTCGATTCGATTTATGTTTTTCAAGGTTGAATCGATTAAGTATAATTTGATGAAATCGTAATCGGAACATTTCATAATTTCTTTTTTAGGGTGGATTAAAAAAGTTTTGTTTTAAATGAGTTCTGACATGCATGAGTTCAGCTGTCAGCTGGTCTGTGGTGAGGCAGGGTTGGTCAGGTCAGACCTAGGTCAGGTTATAGTGACCATGACCCAAATACCACCCTATGATAGATATGAAAGCATTGGGGTTTGTGGTCCAACCGTATTATTACATGTGTTCATGCTTTACCTTCATTAAAGAAAGGGCTGGGCGTTCATAAAGCTCATATTTAAAAATGACTTCAGGGTCGTTGGAAATAATAGGTGCAGTGAGTCGAAGAGTTGCAAAAGTAGACAATGGCCCCGATTCTGTTGTTCACAAACTAAACTAAATTTAAGTTCACTGCATCTTTTTCTTTCTATTTCAATCAGGAATTTCAGGACTAAACTAATATTTATCTTCTGCCCTTTTCTTAATGAAATAGAAAGAATGAGATGCACTGAACTTAAAATTAGTTTAGTTTGTGAACAACAGAATCGGGGCCAATGCATTGAGGCAAACACTATATACCTACACATTCTGTGAGACTGTGACACTGTGAAATGACAATATCATTGATTATTAATAAAGGACGACAATATTGAAAAGAAGAAAGAAAGAAAAATTTGTGTAAGTGTCAGAGAAACACGTGCATATATAAAAAGATTATTATACTGATTTATTCAATCTAGTCTCCATGTTAATTAGGTTTCCAGAGCCACGTTAGCCACGCCAGTAATTTCACATTCGTGTTGCCGCCCCCCACGTAATGAGGTCAATGACGTGTGGTTGTTTATAACCTTTACAGAGCAGTTGATTATATTATTGATGATACGAACATTAATGAGGATCACGGGACGTTCTATTACTGCAGTGCTATTCTGTAAAAATCTCACCGTGAAAACTAAGGTGAAGTGAGCTGTCATTCCACCTGGGACCCAAGTCTGCTATTTTTATAAATTCGTCATTCCAACACGATCCCATTGTCAATTTGCTAAAAGTTCGTAATCTGCTAAATTCATAATGGTCGATCACTGGTCGGTCAATGGACTGAGAAAAACTACTACTAAACATCCTAAGTAGATTTCATTTAATATATATTTTTACTTATTACGTATTAGTGTTTGCAATCTGAATTAGTAAGAATTTCGTAAATAGCAATAAACATTACATTTATTTATTTGTCATTATGTATGAGATTACCATTTTATGTCATTTCTTTCAACGGAGTGTCAGTGGTTGACCATTGGAAAGTCTTAATGACGCCATTATATTAGTAGATTACCAAACTTGTCAAAATCGACCAATATGAAGTCAATGATAGACCATTCTGACACTATTGTAATAGCAGACTTGGGCCCCAGATGTTAGGGATTGCCCCTATTGATAACTCTTCACGCTCACTTCACCTTAGTTATCACGGTGAGATTTGTACAGAATCGATCGGCAGGTAATGTTCACAAGTAACGTTACATTTTTTCACATTGCAATTAACGTTACGTAGGTAACTGTTATTATTTTGTCATCTGGTAACTTTAACAAGCCCTGCGGGAAGCTTAGATGACCTCTGTTTATCCTTTCACCTAGAAGGATAAAATTGATAACTTTTATATCGGTGTCATTTTGATTCTTCATAATTACCAAACATTGCTAGCTCACTGCATTTACAACCGACATTTTCAAGTTGAAATAAAATCGATTTTGAATCGGATACTTAGCTGTTAAATTGAATCGTATTTGTATCGAAATCATCAAGCAATTCGTTTCGATTCAGAACTCGAAGATTGCGGGAATCGAATCTAATGCGGCGCGGCGTTGCACCTACAGTTTACTCATTACAATTAAAAACCCTTGATTGGTATCTTATTCGGGGAAGTTAAATGTCAGTTTTTAGTTGTTTATTACAACTACCCACTATGGAATTATTATTTGGTTACCATAGAGACAGTGGTCGAGTGGTCACCTACCCTGGGAAAATAAATCAACGCCATTTTTTCATGGCGAAGGCAGAAAATACAGAACGGAGAACGCCGAGTGGCTACATGTGTGTTATATTAAAAATAAAATGCTTTTTATTTACTAAATCAAGATCTAGATGCAAATCTATCTAGGTAAAAGTCCCAAGGAATTAAAAACGAATGTTTTCATTGGAAAAGGATTTACTTCTCGAAAATGTTCTTCGTGGAAAATTGATTTAGTTTATATATCAATCATACTGGATTGGCTAAATCTAATCTAGGCACGTAGGGTACACCGCGGGGATACGAGAGTTCTTGAAATCTATCGACTGGAAACTAGCCCAGCCGTACCCACACCACGCCACGGGGTGAATTAATTAGTAGAAAAATAAAACCTTTTAAAAGGTTATTTTTCAGTCACATTTTGAATGAGGGGCTTCTTCTGGAACTGGACTTGCTCGTTCCATCATAGACCTCATCCATCGCTTACCAGGCGAGATCGAGGTCAAGGGATGGCCCTATTCGCAATAAAAATTAACATCCTGATTCAAATCAGGAAAATATTAATTTATTCTATACAAGATGTAGGTATAGGTACACACGGCTACACATCAAGCTATACATTTCCAGTTTTAGCTGACCTCACATTGAATAGGTTTTTCGTACAATCAGAAGTCAGCTTATACTGGTTATGTATAGCTCGATGTTTGATGTGTAGCCGTGCGTACTTTGTTTTGTTCCGTGGTACCAACAGTGCGGCCGACGAGAGAATGCATTCTTGACATTGACACCTTTCAGTACCTGTCGTCATATAAACGAATAGGTACGTGTTTTGAGAATTTTATTTTTATAATTTATTAACTCATTTGCCTAGCCTTTTCCCAACTATGTTGCGGTCAAGTTGCGGTCGGCTTCCAGTCTAACCGGATGCAGCTGAATACCAGTATTTTACATGGAGCGACTGCCTATCTGACCTCCACAACCCAGTGACTGGGTAATACGATACCCCTTGGCAGGACTGGTTGTCAGACTTTCGGGCTTCTGACTACCCGTAACGACTGTCAGAGATCCACGAATGACAGCCGGGACCAACGGCATAACGTGCTTTCCGAGGTACGACCAAGAAGTTTGTAGATAAAAGTGGAGGCAACACTCTAAATACATAGGTGTAACCGACTGTGGTCGGACGCTCTCTTTCTGAATAAATACATGATAAGACAAAGAAAACACATATCACTGTCTCGTTCATATGTGCGTATTTAGAGTGTCCGACCACAGTCGGTTTCACTTAGTTATTTAGTGTTGCCTCCATTTTTATCTACAAGCTTCTTGGGTACGACTACACAATAAAATTGTCGCACTGACAGGGTGTCAGGAACGCATTCTCTCGACGGCCGGACTGTAATCGAAATATTCCCCGTTGGTCTCGTGGTCGCAAACGCGACTGCTGAGCGTGGGGTCCTGGGTTCGATTCCCGGGTCGGGCAAAGTGTTATTGAGTTTATCCATTAGGAATTTCTTAGTAATAGCACACCCCGGACACTCCGTACAACGCGCGCAAAATAATTACCTACTACTACTACATAGCCAAATGACGTTGGTACACGTGCAAATGTGTGCGTAAACTCTAGTAGGGTTGGTTGTCGTGCGGAGCGTAAAAAAAATGGCGGGAACGACGACGACGCGACTAGAAAGGACTAGTTTGATTGTTTATCTAATTAATCGGGTTCGTAATGAAATGAAAATAATATTCTATTAGGTAGTTAAGTAATAAATGTAAAACTTTTTAACAATAACTTTAATTTCGGAAGTCGGTGTCTTTGGATCTGTATTTTAGTTTATTGCCACCGACTTACGAAATTAAAGTTATTTTTCACTTTTTACTTAGTGTTTTTTTGGAAGTCGGTTTTTTTTTTTGCTAAAAAGTTTTTATTTCTCGCTTTTTAGTGGGTCTGTTTATAAAGTATCTAAGTTACAATAGCCTAATGTCAACTTGCTCATCGCCTTGTACAAAATACCTATTGCTTTTCCCGATGCAGGGACGTTAATTGTTGAGGAGTTCTCTTGGTACTCCATCATCAGCTCCATTTCACCATTCGCATTGTGACGAGCATAAATTGTGCTTAGCAAACATTAAAGTAATCGAATCGCAACCTGTGAAATACTTATTATTGAGTAGTCCCGGTGGCCATCTATGGTCTTCATCATCAGGTCCACTTCACTAAATGATGCTATCCCAGAGCAAATACCCATGGAAATAAGGTACTTAGCTAAATATTGCTTACACTAAAATATTTTCGTTTAAATGACCTACTTAACTATAAATAATCGGTTAATATATCGCATGGTATTAAAATGCGATATCTTACAAACATTTATGTAAATACAAATTCGGAAAAGCATCACAATATCGAACCATCGTGATTAAAACTCAGATAAAACTTTTAAATCGCAAAATTGTGTGTTCGTGTCAGCAATACAGTGCTGCGGTTTTTTGTGAGCGCCCCTAGCTAATGAACCGCCGATAATGTCGCGGGTGTGCGGGGTGAGGTGCGGTATCTGATGTCAGCGCGGGGTAGGGAGTGGCCATTCTGTACGAAGTACTATTAGGTATTCTGTGGTAATAGCCCGGAGTTTGGAGGTTGGTGTGATACCCCCGTGCCTCGGAAAGCACGATAAGCCGTTGGTGCTGAGCCTGATCTCTCCGGTCGTATTGGATTGCCGTCCTATCGGACTATGAGAGTGAGGGAAGAGGGAGTGCACCTGTTTCTGCGAGCACACTTGTGCACTATAATATCTCCTGCGTCCCGGCTAATCTCTGTTGAGATTGGCCACCGTGACCCAAATCGGTCGGGGAGGCTATCAATTGAAATAACAGAAAACCTGAAAAGGGGTAAAAAAAATTCAGCTGTTACCGACATTTTGACGAGCGAACATAAATCGAAGCAGCGCTTTTGGTTTTTCGCGATTTCAATGTGGTTGTGGTCCCTTAATAAAAGTTGTTCATAATGATGAGTAGGTATAATGACTTCTTATTAGGTTTTCAGCTATTTCAATTAGGAAGGTACAGACGCCAGCAAATCAAGCTACCCGTAACTGTCAAATTTTCCCAATCAACTTTGAACCCTTATACTTTGGGCGATAAAGTTGAAAATCTATTAAATAATTTTGACACATTGTAGCAGCTTGATGTGCTGGCGTTTGTTCAGGTACACCTTGTAGATTTGTGTTTGTTTTTAGATGCAAAGTTTGCATCTGGAGAAAGACTGAGTACCTACGGTTTGCATTGCAAAGCGTACTCAGCCTTTCTTCCTAATTGCGTAACACGGTATCAATCTCAATCTGAATCATTTTGAAGTATATTGCTAATCCATTGCTTCATATGTTCAAAAAAACTGTCTGCTCAACAAAGTAAATAACGCAATGAATTTTCATGAACTGTCAAAAAGAAAGCCATTGCTACTGTTAGTTTGTTACGTAATTACCCCGCTGGATATGGTCAGCAATAAGAAATAAAATAGTTATTTGAAAAGCTGCGATTGGAATTCTTAATTTTCATAATCTAGGTAGGTAATCAGAAACACTTGTTTTAGTACCTACATTAATACCTAATCAAAAGGCTTCAATCACTGTAAGTACAGACGCCAGCACATCAAGTTACCCGAAACTGTCAAATTTTCCCAATCAACCTTGAACCTTATGCTTTAGCGATAAAGTTGAAAATCTATTAAAGAAATTTGACAGATTGTAGTAGGTTGATGTGCTGGCGTCTGTACATATCAACAGTTAATTAGCTATCGGTTAATTATGCGATCCATTAACTACTTACCACCATACTTCTAACCACCAGCCATTAATCAAATGCTACACAAGCTCAATTAATCCTTATCCCCATATTTATAAGATTGATTATTGTTTGTATCGATTTGTGCCACATTCACAAAAGAGTCGTGTTAAAACAATCCGTGCGAATCAAGTCTCGAGAACAATAAGAGTTTTCACTATCATCGAAAAGTATCGAACAAGTGGACATTATTGTTTGAGATTTTGTCTTTTGTTGATACCGTTTTCGCTTCTTGCACATCACTTTCTCCAGCTATAAAACTACTAGCACTTCGCCCGCGACTTCGTCTGCGTGTATTCGTGCCAAATTTCAAGTTTATTAACTCAAGCAATAAGATTTTTCATAAAAACAAAATCGCCCCTTTTCACCCCCTTAAAGGTCGAATTTCCAAAAACTCCTTCTTAGCGGTCCCCTACATAATAAAAGGAAGCCGTATGCAAAATTTCACGTTCCTAGTCCTTGCAGTTTCGGCTGTGCGTTGATATGTCAGTCAGTCAGTAAGTCAGTTTCTCCTTTTATATGTTACTAGCGACCCGGCCCGGCTTCGCACGGGTGCAATACTGATACTAAGTACAGGTATTTCAAGAATGCCAGCACGCGCCGCCGCGGCCGGTACCGCAGCAACCGCTATGTCCCTGCATTGCTGACATCACATGCATGCATGTATTATATATATAAACCTTCCTCTTGAATCACTCTATCTATTAAAAATACCGCATCAAAATCCGTTGCGTAGTTTTAAAGATCTAAGCGTTCAAAGGGACAGCGAAAGCGACTTTGTTTTATACTATGTAGTGATATAGATTTAGCGCAACAAAAATATTATTAACTTCGTCTTTGACATTTCTCGGGACCATGACTGAGTTCGCGTGCATTTGGAAGGCGTAGCAAAACATAGCATAATCAGCCTAAAATATTCCTACTGCTAAGTCACAGGCCTCTTTTCTTCGAGAGGGAGTGGGCTAGAATCCACCACGCGGGCCCAGTGCGGGTTGGTACTCGTAGATGTACAGAGGCCAGCACATCAAGCTACCCCAATCTGTCAGATTTTCCCAATTGAATATGAACCTTATTACTTTGTGCTAAATTTGAATATCTATCAAAGAAATTTGACAGATTGCGGTAGGTTGACCTGCTGGCGTCTGTATCTTCGAATTTTTCGTTCTACGACATGCCGGTTTCCGAGGAAACACGCTTGTACGATACGACTACACACAGAAAGCATGGCTAATAGAAATCTCTATTCCTAGAGAGCACGTTTCGCCAAAAACTTAGTTGAAAGAAAACATTATTGTTCCGCACTAGGTTTCCCCACGATGTTTTCCCTTACCGTTTTGAGAGCAGTGGCGTTGAAATTAAATGCACAAAGTAAAGTGCCTGCCTGGGTTTGAACTCGCGATGTACAACTTGTAAAGTCGGGTCGATACCACTGGGCCACCCCACTGCTCTCACGAGTAAGGAAATTAAGCACCAATCGGCGCCGCGGTTATCGTTAAATGAGGTACCAACCGGCGCTGCGGTTGTCGTTAAATGTGGCACCAACCCGCGCCGCGGTTATTGTTAAATGAGGCACCAACCGGCGCCGCGGTTATCGTTAAATGAGGCACCAACCGGCGCCGCGGTTATCGTTAAATGAGGTACCAACCGGCGCTGCGGTGGTCGTTAAATGTGGCACCAACCCGCGCCGCGGTTATTGTTAAATGAGGCACCAACCGGCGCCGCGGTTATCGTTAAATGAGGCACCAACCGGCGCCGCGGTTATCGTTAAATGAGGCACCAACCGGCGCCGCGGTTATCGTTAAATGAGGCACCAACCGGCGCCACGGTTATCGTTAAATGACGCACCAACCGGCGCCGCGGTTATTGTTAAATGAGGTACCAACCGGCGCTGCAGTTATCGTTAAATGAGGCACCAACCGGCGCCGCGGTTATCGTTAAATGAGGCACCAACCGGCGCCGCGGTTGTCGTTAAATGAGGCACGAACCGGCGCCGCGTTTATCCCTGTAGATCTATGCAAGTGCACCCGAGGACAACTCCAGCATTGCTATTCACTCGATACGCTTCCGTACCGTATCGAACATCAATGAATGTTATCGTAGGAGTCCTCTAAACGCTGTCCACAAGTCCAAAACCCGAAAATTTTGTCAGTTTAAATCAAATAGATGACCACTATTCTTCCGACAGCTGTTTGCTGTCGGAGGCAAGGCAAATGTTATTGAAATGTGTCATTTTCGATACGATAGCTTGTCGTATGGTTTTGAATTAGGGTGCTGCGGGGTAATTGCGTAACACATTATCAATCGGAATCGGTTTCATTTAGACAGTTCAACAACATTCATTGCGTTATTTACGCGTTGAGCAGACAAATTTTTCGAACGTATGAAGCAATGGATTAGCAATTTACTTCAAAATGATTCAGATTCCGATTAATAGTGTGTTACGCAATTAGGGTGCTGGTTGGTGTGGACTATTAATATTAAACGGGCTTTTATTGATGCATTAGCAAATCTTTCAGAGGATGAAAGTATTCTTGAATATGAACAACTTTTATTATGCAATTATTTTGTTATTTTGATCTTTAAGGTAAATAGTATTTAAGTAAACTAGGTATAAAATAATTAATTTATTACATTTTGTAATTATTTCGTGATTTCAGAGTTGGTCCCATAGTGAATGTTGTTCAGTTCGATGGTATAAAGCACCTCTTAAAGTTTGTCAGGTTAATTTTTTAACACTTTGTAGTAACTAACTACCTCTTAGTGGATGCTATGCTTTCCAACTTAATACGTAGATGGACCTACCTACTTACAAGTTGGATAACATCCATGATCGGTTAAAAAAATATCTACTAGATTTCCACAACGATATAAGGTTCGGCCCCAATTCTGTAAAATAACCACCTTGTCAATAGTGTGTCGGTAGTGTGTCAGTAGTGTCTCGATAGAATAGTCATTGACATTTGGTATTCTACAAATTATTTATGGTCATTGACTTGCCACTGTAGTGCCATTGAAACGCCATATTAAGACTATTGTAATAATTGGTAGTCTGGTTGACTATAATGTGTCAGTGGCATCGTGATGGCCAAAGTTACGGTATTCTGTAAATATTTTAAGTGTATTTGACAGTTGTGTCTATCGTGTTTGAATAGCCTTTTGACCATCGAACCGCCATTGTGAAGCCATCGAACAACGACACCTCTTTTCTCTATTGATTTGGTTAAATTTGTTATTTTTTTCAATTTAAAATAAAGTGTCCGTGTGTATGTGCGTCTCACATAGTGAAATAAATAAAATGGACGTAGTTTTTCGCCACAATGAGGCCTTCTGTACCTACTTTGCGGTGGCTTATTTTGGCATTGGCGTGCCGACGTTTGCGATGAGATCTGTGAAAAAACTTATTCTTAATATATAAAATTCTCGTGTAAAAGTGTTAGTTACCATACTCCTCCGAAACGGCTGGACCGATTTGTATGAAATTTTGTGTGCATATCGGGTAGGTCTGAGAATCGGCCAACATCTATTTTTTATACCCCTATTTTTATTTTTTGCAAAACGACGTTTGAGGGGTCAGCTAGTATCACTATAAATTCATCACGTTTTTAGGGTTCCGTACCAAAATGGTTAAAAGGGACCCTCATAGTGCGACTCAGTCTGTCTGTCCGTATATCACGGCTGGATATCTCAAGAGCTACTAACGCTATCAACTTGAAATTTGGAATAGTTTTAGATGACGTTTCTCCAACTATTTTGCAATTAAGAAAGATTTTTTTTGCCACATGGACCGAAAGTACCTTAACAATTTGAAGTGGGGCTACTAGGGCATGTGGGGTATCATATTAAAGAGCGCTGTTTGCACATTCTCAAAAAATTTTTTTAGGTGGCATAGTGTTCTACTTTTGATGAAAACTTAAAAAATATACCGTTCCGAAAATCTGAATCTATGTGATAGAAGTTTATGTAAAGATTACAGGAAAAATAAAACGATGTCTCTAAATAGCACTCTTCAGAAATTGTCAACAAAAATACATTAGTTCCACTATCGGTCAAGAGATGGCGCTGACCAGTGTTGAAATCCACCTGTCCGTCTATCCTACATTTGAAGGACTGTATGTAAAGTAACACATCCAAAATATGTATTTATGATGGTACAGAACCCTTGGTGCACGAATCCGACTCGCTGTTGACCGGTTTTTTGAATTTACTCTCCCAAAAACAATTTGTTAGTTGTTTTTTTACAGCTGTTTTTTTTTTCAGAAAGGCAGACTAAATTGTGATAAAAATTTTATTTTTTAACAATAAACGCATTTTTTTTAGTAAAATTTGATGTTTTCGATAGTAAAACGTTTTTGTATTATTAAAAAACCCATAATATAAATATTTATTTGATAAAAATAAGATTTCAAAAAGTGGTAGGTTTGGTGTACCTCTACGGTTGCATGGTAGATTTTTGTGAGCAACACTGAAAACTATTGTACTGCCACACTATCGACATACTATCGACACACTACTGAGACACCACTGAAACGCCATTGAAGTTTTTACAGAATGCCAAATTTGCAACAGTGGCAAAATAATGTCTGTAGTGTGTCGATAGAGTGTCAATGGCGTGTTGCTTAACTCAAAGTTACAGAATTGGGCCCCTGGTGTGTAAACATGTAGTGAATTTTCAGAACTGATTTTCTTCGAATTACCTACTTATGTAACTTAAATAAAGTATTAAATAAACGACGTTTGCAATTCCACGTTTTAAAAATATATTTTGGCTTTCTTACTTACCTTATGGCTAATTTTTCAATCGACATATAGCTACTTTTTATTCGTGGAATAAAATTGATGTCTGACAGATATTGTATGCAAGAACTGTCAAAAATTCAAAATTATTCCTCCGATAAAATTATCTTGCGTTTGAAAAATCAGCCATAAATAAAATGTTATTCCCTGGAGAAAATCCTAGGTCCTATTCCTAAAAATAACCTCCCAAATTCGAGATTTTCGAAACTTGTAAAATATGTGCTGAATCTAAGTAAGTGCAAGTAATGAAGAACAAAACTTATTTTCTTGTTAGTAACGGCCATATTTGTTGGTAACACACTATTGCCAGCACAAAAATCGAGCAGATAACATATTACCACATACGAAAATTAAGTGGAAACGAGGCGAAATCCGGATAGCACTATCATATTTTCCCATCGGACATTTCCATTTTCCGCTTACTAAGCAGCGATGCCGGAAATGAGCTGAGCTGAGCGAGCCTATTAACTTAAATGCTTGTTTTTGCTGTTTGTAGTAACTTAAGTAAGTAATTTCGGTCGTCAATCATAGCCAAGAAATTAATCTTTGATAGTTTGAGAATGTTGAAAGTGCCTCTATTCATCGCCTATAATAATAGTGAGAAATAGTTCTAGGAAATGTTAATAGTTCTAGACTTCAGGACAAGTTTCTAAAGTTAATTTTCTAATTTCTTGATATTTTAATGATATTGTTTAGGGTTTATGAAACTTTAATTAAAACATAATAAGCCTCGTGAACAGCAACCTAATTGCGTAACACACTAATTCACACAAAACACAATCTCAATAATCACAATCTGAATCATTTTGAAGGATAGGTATTGCTAGTCCATCACACTAATATTTTATAGGCGAAAGTTGGTGAGTGTGTTTGTATGTTTGTTACTTCTTCACGCTGAAACAGTTGGACCAATTTTGATAAAATTTTGTATCGAGGTAGTTGACACCCTGTATTAACATAAAGGTTTTTTTTACCGGTATTCCCACGGGATCAAAACTTGTGCGGGAGAAACCGCGGGGCGCAGCTGGTTGCTTCATATGTACGAAAAATGCGTCGGGTCAACAATGTTAATAACGCAATGAATATTGTTGAAGTGTCAAAACGAAAGCCAGTTGCTCTGTTAGTGTATCATGCAATTACCCCAAAGAATTGTGTTAACAGTTTTCCTCATGTGTTTTTCGGATTAGCTCATGAGTAATAGGTATGTGGTTTGCGCATTCATTGATATAAATAGATGGCGCTTATGGCAATTACGTACTGATGCTTGCAATAATTATGTAGGTACTCTTCGTAGGTTTTCTTACTAATATTTTATTAATGATGTTAGTACTACTAACAACAAGAAAATCCGGTTCTCAGTTTTTTTTTATACGTTGAAATTTTGTGGGCATGCCCTAATTTTGACCCCTAGGCACGCCACTGGTAATATCTCTGTTCGAGATCGGAACTGCTCGGGCATAGGTACATACCGTACGCAAAATACGCGCATTGACGTGGAGTTGCGGACACCAGCCCGTATTACTTATTACCTATATAAATCATAATATGATTATTCCCCTGCCCTTAAGTCTGAAAGACACATGCCTGTAATTTGCATGCCATATGTCATAACAACTTCTGATTGGTGAATACCATAATGGCATGCAAGCTACTTGCATTACAATCATTAGTTTATAAGGGCTCCATTGCATTACAATCATTAGTTTATAAGGGCTCCATACAATTATTTTGAGTAGGAGTCGTGTAAACGTAAAGTGGCCGCGCGCGGCGCGATCGTAATCATTAAAAATAAATGTTCCTGGTCATTCGAGGCTAGGTTGATTTTGACAGCGGTCATATGAGTGGGTATTGGCATGCAAGCTACTTGCATACTTTTGTGCAAGTTACATGCATGTGTATTCCGGGCTTTATCCCAATTTTTATGGCCGTCTGTAGTCACCCCCTTTCTAACCATATCATCATTCACACAGTCCATCCATCGTTTCTTTGGTCTTCCCCTACTCTTATAGCTATCGACATTCATACTCAAAACTCTCCTCACGATATTTTACTCATTTACCTACATAAATTCGTAAATAATATTTAGGTAGGTACAGACGCCAGCACATTAAGCTACTTTTCAACTTTCTCGCTTGTAATGTCTCGTTAACTAATAAAATGCATCTTTTAGACACTCGGGTAGTTAGGCGGTATGATGAAATCGGAACACGTGCGCACTCGCCCACGGCCGGTAACCGACTACCCCACCAATGCGCCTGCGCATACACTACATCGCTGAAGCATATTATGGTTCAAAGTTGATTGGGAAAATTTGACAGTTTCGGGTAGCTTGATGTGCTGGTGTCTGTACATTCAGCCTCAAAAAGACATACTTACCTGTATTGTTTACAATCTAAGTATGTTCCTTAATATTGTATCAATTTGTGGCCAAAACCATATTGCACACATGCACATTAGCTTCCGCCCCCCGCTTCACCCGCGTGGTATGTCAATGAAAGATGAAAAGTATAAACCCATGCCCTTCCCCAGGTTTCAAAGTATCCCCATACCTAATTTCATCAAAATCGGTCCAACAGTTTCGGAGATTAGCCGGAACAAACAGACAGATAGACAAATAAAAAAATTGTTATAATATACCGTATATACTTTCTTATGCATCTAGCTATTTTGACATTACAAACAGACACTTCAATTTTATTTATTTGCTTAGATTTGGTTCTTAGGTAGATATAAGTAGCACATTGAGAACAAAAATTGTAGACAATCAAATGAATTTTGATCGATGTACCTATAGTATACCTAAATACTTACATCATTTTGAGGCTGACTGTACCTACGCCGAAATACATACTTATAATATACTTAGTTAACAAATGAATCCCTAGTGGTACGTGTTAATTAGCAGCATTAGCAAGGTAACCTTCCCAAAAAATAGGTTTAACTAGATTAGATAACGGTTTACCAAAATCCGGTAAGTAAGTAGTTTTGGAGATTAGCCAGCTATTCCACCAGAACGTGGTGTAGAGATTTTAGACAACGTGCTTTCCACAAAGTAACGAAGGAAAATCGGCTTTGTAGCTATAAAAAATATAACCGACTAGTTGTTACCCGCGACTTTGTCTGCGATCCAGATATAATTCAATCATGATTCGAAAGACACGTGGCGCCATCTATTATCATAATGACGTTATGTTTTATTCATCGGGAACAGAACTTTTTTCGGGGTGAAAGGTACCCTCTGTCATGTCCGTTTCTTTACACCTGACAACGTATATGATCGGTTCAGTAGTTTAGGCGTGAAAATGTAACAAACAAACTTACTTTCGCTTTTATAATATTAAGTTAGGATTTCAGGGTTCTCGGGTAAAATTGACCAACTTTTTTTTTATATACGATGCTTTTGCGTACTTTGTATTTGTATACAGGGCTGTTCCTGGAAGTATCGATCAAATCAAATAGGGGCGTGGGCAAAGTCATTTCCAAACTTTTTGATCCTGAGAATGTTGGTGAATTTTTTTACGGTTCAAAAGTTATGACCAACTTTTGTTATTTTCAATCACTTTGCATAGTGCTCAAAGAACAAAATAATTAAAAAAAAACTACCCGGAACTGTCAATTTAAGTTTTTTAGACAGCCCTGATAGTTTTTTTAATGATTTTTTTTTCTTTGAGCACTATGCGAAACGATTGAAAAAAATTGGTCAGAACTTTTGAACCGTAAAATAATTCTCAGTCATCAATCATTCTCAGGATCAAAAAGTTTGGAAATGACCTTGCCCACGCCCCTATTCGATTTGATCCATACTTCCAGGGACACCCTGTATTTAGTTAAGGGCCTATACTACCTCAAATGGCTTAGCATGATCCTCCGTTATGTCGCAAATACTGCAGTATTAATTTTGAAATAAATATATGGTAAAGTTGAGGATTAATGTTAGGTCTTATGTTAGACGAAAACACGATTTCATAAAATTTTCTCGATAGAAAAAAATTCCAAAGTTACCTCCAAACCGAACAATAAACCGCTAGTATTCAAAAAATACTTCAAATTAGATCATGAAACTTTGTATAGGTACTGACCGAACTAACTATAAAGCAGGTCTTATATTATTATTATTTTTTAAATTACCATTATTTTCACCGTAAAAAGCAAATACCTAAACTATTGGCGCTGCCTGCCGCCTAGCACCGCACTCTGTATCGCTCTCACTCAGTCTGCGAGCAGTATCGTGCGAGTGAGATAAAGAGTGAATTTTAGCTGAGGTAGTGTAGGCTCTTAATGCTGAATAAAAAAAAATCTTTTCTCTCTGCATGTGTCCAGTTATTATCTTTTTGGTTTGGTCCCATAGTTATAGTGTTCATAATATCGAGTACGAGGAAAACGGTGATTAAAATTTCAACCTGCATAATCATCTGAATTGAGAACATCCTCCTTTTTTAGAAGTCGGTTAAAAATCGCGTTAATTCGAAAAAAAATGCACTGTAGTACCTACCTACAAATTTTTTTGTGATGTTGTTAGGATAGATATCAATAGTGTAAAACCACAGATAATATAATCCCACAAAAACATTTCATGTTAAATGTTGCCAAGACGAGACCAATATAGCTCGCACTGTCAAAAAGTAATCAGGGGGCCGATTCTACTAACAAAATTGCTCAAAAATCGCAATGGAACCACAGCTAAATCACGGCTGTTAACCATTTTCTTATGAAATAGTAGAATGACTTTATAAGTAACTATCGAACGGCGAACGAAATCGAACTGTTATTATAACACAATTGAACGTTTAACATTGCAAATTAGTAGAATCGCCCCCCAGATCTCATGTAGAGCCAAGCTTCTAACTCTACACGCCCTAACTCTACAAGACCTAACTTCGCAAACTACACCTTAGTCAAAATTCACATGAGCGTAAGGTGAAAAACTCTCATACTGTTTTACAATGGTTCTTGTAGTAACGAAACGGCCAAGCCATATATTATTTTGACTAAGGTGTAGTTTGCGAAGTTAGGTCTTGTAGAGTTAGGGCGTGTAGAGTTAGAAGCTTGGCTCTACATGAGATCTGATTACTTTTTGACAGTGCGAGCTACAAGGTCTCGTCTTGGCAACATTTAACACGAAATATTTTTGTGGGATTTCATTTCTTTTTGTAAGTTGCTTATGATACACTTTTATCCCGTAATGCAAGGGTTTGAGGGATGTATTTTTTTAAAATTATGTTTTAATTTGTAAGAAGAATGTACTTGTATAATTTTCAGCACCCTAATTGCGTAACACACGATCAATCACAATCTGTTTAATTTTGACAGTTCAACAACATTCATTACGATATTTACGTTGTTGAGCTGACAAATTTTCCGAACATATGAAGCAATGGATTAACAATCTGTTTCAAAATGATTCATATTATGATTGATCGTGCGTTACGCAATTAGGGTGCAGGGGGCGTTTCTACTAATTTGCAACGTTCAAATTAGTAGAAAATTTGAAAATTTCTCGCCGGCTGGTCGACACTTCACGTGACCAGAGGGCTGGGTCTTTCTTTGGTCAAAGAATTAGCATTGCCATTCAACGTGGCAATGCTGCCAGTCTTCTGGGCACTTTTCCGGATGACAGCGATGCGGACGAGTACTTCGACGCCTAAGTGTCCTTTGTTTTTTTTTTTTTTTTGTATTTATTTGTATAGTAATTTAGTCTTTTAATTTAGTTTCTAGTGTAAATAGTTAGTCAAATAAACTCTATAATAATGATGTTTATTAGTAGTACCTATAGATATATTTATTTGCAACGTTATACGTTCAATTGTGCTTTAATAACAGTTCGATTTCGATCGCCGTTCGATAGTTACTTATAAAGTCATTCTACTATTTCCTATGCAAACTGGAAACTAAACCTATGCTGAATCGCAACTGAATGGTAGCGGGAACGTAGCAGCGGGTAAACTCTGTTACTAACATGTTAAATAGTAGGTATGTTTTAATAGTACTACAGAAAAAAAAGTTGAACCTAAAATGTTACATACATGTCACCGAAAGTATTTTCGAATACAAAATTATATTTAGACCATTCGATTCTAACAAGTGTCAAAATAACAGTAGAATGTGAGTAAACGTCACGCTCATGTTCGATTTTGTTAGCAGAATATATTTTGAAATTATTTCGATCGATCGTTGGTTTAAACGAAAACGTAACCGCAGTTGAATCGTTGTTCATTAGTAGAATATGAAAACGCTTAACAGCCGTGATTCAGCTGTGGTTCCATTGCGATTTTTGAACAATTTTTTAGTAGAATCGGCCCCCTGATCTCAAGCATGAAATTAAGTTTGTATGGGAAAACCGAAACAAGTCATTCCTTAATTTAAAGGGTAGGGGATGATTTACTAAAAATCCTGAAATACATATCTTATTATTTATAACAAGGACCCCCCCTATCTAAATTTTCAGACCTTTAGCATCAAAATTTACGGAAGTCTCATACAAACTTTCACCCCCTATTTTAAGGGGTTGGAGGGTAAAAGTTTCAAGTTTTAAGATTTTTTTGTTGTTTGTGTACTATTAATAGCTTACATACCAAATTTCAGCTTTCTAGGACTTCAGGAAATACCCTAAGTGTTTTGATGATCATCAGTGAATCAGTGACGAAATCGGGGTATTTTAGATATCAATAAAATCTAAAGTATAAGAGCTATGCAATTGAAACGTTGTAGGTTTAATAAGTCAACCACTGACATCATATCCCGAAAATTTTGTTTATCTGGTATAATCCAAACCCAAGTTAACACTCTCAGCGCCATGTATTTAAGAGCATTTTCTAGAGAAGCAGGCCATGTGGGCGGCGCGCGGGTCACATATATTTTTATGCAGCTGGCCACACTACAATTGAACTAACTTTTGCAGAAAGCCATGTGGGCGGCTGGCGGGATACACCGTCAACTATGCCAGCAGGCCGTGTGGTCCGCTGTGATCCCACAAATTCATATTGATTTTTTGTCATTGGCTTGCTAGATAAGGAATAGTAAGTAAATTCATTTAAAAGTGCTCTTCAAGATCTGTTCATGGAAAAAAATCCGACCAAAATCGGACATTATTGACTTAACAATAGGACTTAAAATAAATTGAGTACAAAAAGACTGATAAGACATTTTTAAGGTTAGGGTTTAATTTGTTTATTAAATTAAGTTTACAGAAAATTAATAAAATAATGAAAAACCAACTAATCTTTTTTTAGATGAATGTGGATTTGTCCGTAACATTCCCTGCAAACACTCGGTAGTGTCGGACATTTCAGGCATACAATGTTGACCTTCTTTGTTTTATTTCTAGCTTCTATGGCAGACAACCCCGTAGCTCGAAGCCTTTCGTAACAATGCAATGTACCTACGCATCGTCTGCTAACCAGTCTATTTCTATGATCATACAGTATTATTTTACTGAATTGGTGTTCTGGCAAATTTTGCAAACTAACTGATGGGGTTGCTCTTGAAAATAATAATAATAATCGCTCAAAATTTCGAGTACGCGAGGATAGCGGGAGCAAAAGCGCGCGAAAATGCGTTTCCAGGTTTCCAGCAGGCTGCGTGGGCGGCGTGCGGCCAACTGACCTAATTACAGCGGTGGCGTGTAGTGATATTCCTTAGATTTCTAACGGTCAAATAATAACAACAAATTAGGCGCGAAAGTTGTGGAACGCCGGCCGCCCACGTGGCCTGTGGAGATAAGTTATAAAAAATCATATTGGCTTGCAATAAAATAATTTATGTGGGCGGCCGGCGGACCACATGGCGCTGAGAGTGTTAAGAAGGTTCAAAAATACGACGAAGTGCTTCGAGAAAAGGTAGGTAGTGCCCTTGCGCTTCGCTTGGCTAGTCTTGGCGGGGGCACTCCCGTGCCCCCGGATGCTCTACGTAAAACCACAGAATACCTAATAGTACTTCGTACAGAATGGCCACTCCCTACCCCGCGCTGACATCAGATACCGCACCTCACCCCGCACACCCGCGGCATTATCGGCGGTTCTTTAGCTAGGGGCGCTTCACAAAGAACCGCAGCACTGTACTGCTAACACGAGCACACAATTTTGCGATTTAAAAGTTTTATCTGAGTTTTAATTACGATGGTTCGATATTGTGATGCTTTTCCGAATTTGTATTTACATAAATGTTTGTAAGATATCGCATTTTAATACCATGCGATATAATAACCGATTATTTATAGTTAAGTAGGTCATTTAAACGAAAATATTTTAGTGTAAGCAATATTTAGCTAAGTACCTTATTTGCATGGGTATTTGCTCTGGGATAGCAACATTTAGTGAAGTGGAACTGATGATGAAGACCACAGATGGCCACCGGGACTACTCAATAATAAGTATTTCACAGGTTGCGATTCGATTACTATAATATGTTTGCTAAGCACAATTTATGCTCGTCACAATGCGAATGGTGAAATGGAGCTGATGATGGAGTACCAAGAGAACTTCTCAACAATTAACGTCCCTGCATCGGGAAAAGCAATATTTTGTACAAGGCGATGAGCAAGTTGACATTAGGCCATTGTAACTTAGATACTTTATAAACAGACCCACTAAAAAGCGAGAAATAAAAACTTTTTAGCAAAAAAAAAAACCGACTTCCAAAAAAACACTAGATACAAAGTGAAAAATAACTTTAATTTCGTAAGTCGGTGGCAATAAACTAAAATAGATACAGATCCAAAGACACTGACATCCGAAATTAAAGTTATTGTTAAAAAGTTTTACATTTATTACTTAACTATTATAATAGGTACCTATTATTTTTATTTCATTACGAATCCGACTAATTAGATAAACAATCAAACTAGTACTTTCTAGTCGCGTCGTCGTCGTTCCCGCCTTTTTTTTACGCTCCGCACGACAACCAACCCTACTAGAGTTTACGCACACATTTGCACGTGTACCGACGTCATTTGGCTATGTAGTAGTAGTAGGTAATTATTTTGCGCGCATTGTACGGAGTGTCCGGGGTGTGGTAAAACTAAGTTTGCTGCTTCGAATGACCTGTGCAAACTGCGGTGGTGCTCGAAAAATCACCCAATACATTATTATATTTATTATAGCTATTTAAAACGTTTACCTATCTCGTTTTATTGGTCCTGCAGAGTAATGGGCATGGCGCTCAAATTTACCTGGGGGATTCTCCCATGCGCTAATAGGAATAGGATGCACCTTTCAGCGCATGGGACAATCCCCCACGTCGCTCCCCCACTTTCCTTTTTACCTCAGGAATCTCAGGAAATTAGTTACTTCTATTGTTCTATGTACCTCTTGCCAAGACCGAGAGGCAAATATAAAGATTATCATTTTTATAATCCCATCCTTTACCTGCACATGCAATGATATTATAAGTGTAAAACACTTATAATATCATTGTGCGCAAGTAGTAGTAAAATGTAAACAAAATTGTGACACAGTAGTTTCTACTGAAAATAAAATAATGTCATCAATACCGGGTTTCCGGTACTTATTGGATACTTCAATACCGGTATTGAAAAATGAAAAAAAATTACCGGGATCCCGGACTTAGCCAGTACCGGGATCCCGGTATTAGAAGCCCTAATTGTATGGTCCTGAATTGGAAAACCACAATTCAATTTTAATAAAAGTTCCGTCATACGTCATTGCGTCTACCCACCAACCTACAAACTCCATATTCAACATTGCTACCTACGTTTGTTTATATGTAGCAATTGGACCAAAGCATACATGAATGAACTGACTGAAATTCACTGAATGCTCTCTTTTGGATAACGCTATTGTTGAGAAAGCTGGAGAAAACGTATCCAATAACACAACATAGCGGTATGTAACCGATGAGTTATTAGCATAGGTATATCTTTGCACGTATTTTATGATTATTATTGTACGAGTAGGTATTTATTTATAAAAAAACTAGCGACCCGCCCCGGCTTCGCACGGGTGCAATACTGATATTAAGTACAGGTATTTCAAGAATGCCAGCACGCGCCGCCGCGGCCGGTACCGCAGCAACCGCTATGTCCCTGCATTTTAAATCTGTAATATCTTCGAAAATATTCATTTAAATTACATGCTGTAAAGGGCCATATTTATCTATATTAAATGCACAATGTATTTAAGGTACTTAATTGGATAAGGATTAATGCTGGATTGCTTAAAATCGCTTCGTAAATAAGCCATTATTTCTCGTAAAAAGTAAAGGATAAAAAATGATTATTGTGGGTTATCCCTAAGAGATTGACATATACCACCGCGGACTTTTTTGTAGACCTTTTTAAGGTGTACAATACTGTAGTACATTATTTTGACCTATCTCGTAGGGTTCAGCCAGCGTTTGAAAAGTAAGCGCAAAAAAATGTGTTTATTTACGACATCATATGCATGCATGTATTATATATATAAACCTTCCTCTTGAATCACTCTATCTATTAAAAAAACCGCATCAAAATCCGTTGCGTAGTTTTAAAGATCTAAGCGTTCATAGGGACAGAAAAAGCGACTTTGTTTTATACTATGTAGTGATGGTATAAATAGTTTATTGTCAGACATCAAGGCCCTTAATTAATATGTTAGTAGGTATTACATCTTACTTAAAAACTACCGTATTAGTAACATGCAGGAACATCATCTGCCTAGCCTTTTCC
Organism: Globia sparganii; assembly: GCA_949316385.1. Classification (NCBI taxonomy): domain Eukaryota; kingdom Metazoa; phylum Arthropoda; class Insecta; order Lepidoptera; family Noctuidae; genus Globia; species Globia sparganii. The sequence continues at coordinate 5,567,301 of OX438663.1, read as the reverse complement.
CAACTATGTTGGGGTCGGCTTCCAGTCTAACCGTATGCAGCTGAATACCAGTATTTTACATAGAGCGACTGACTATCTGACTTCCACAACCCAGGTACCTACTGGGTAATACGATACACCTTGGTAAGACTAGTTGTCAGACTTTCGGGCTTCTGATTACCCGTAACGACTGTGAAAGATTCATGAGTGTCAGCCGGGAGACCAACGGCTTAACGTGCTTTCCGAGGTACGGAGGGGTCTCGGTATGTAAAGATGGTCAATCACAATCACAGGGGAGCTATTTTCTAAGGATACAGCCTTGCGGGCAGCGCTGTCACAGCGGTGAAAACAATAGTTTCAGCGCTGCGACAGCGCTGCCCGCGAGGCTTTATCCTTAGAGAATAGCATGGCAGGAAGGTTTAACAAGCTGTGTTGCCAACATGTAGGCTGGTGAACCTCCCCATTGTAGCCCCATCCAGCCTCTCTGCAAACACCTTCAGAATGCTGTTGCTGCTTTCCTTCACTCGGGATGTTACTGCTACTTTTTATACCTACAGGGTTATTGGAAAACATTAACAATGTACTTAATCATCATTATGAACAACTTTTACTAAGTGACCAAACCAGAAATCGCGAAAAATAATCAGCTGTTCCTTACATCTATAGGGTGACTGGTAATTAGTGACCGATACCTAAACACGTGATTGTACTCATGATAACAAACAACTTTTACTATGGGACCAAACCTGAATTCGCGAAAAAAAAAAACTGCTGTTCAGTACCTACCTACTTTTTGGCCAGTTAGGCGAACATAAATGACTGAACAGCAGATTTTTTTTTCACAATTTCAGGTTTGGTCCCATAGTAAATGTTGTTTGTTATCATGAGTACAAGCACGTGTTTAAGTACCGGTCACTAATTATCAGTCACCGTGTAAATTCGTATCTCGAAAAATGTAGGGAACAGCAGATTTTTTTTCGCGATTTCAGGTTTGGTCCCATAGTAAAAGTTTTTCATAATGATGAGTACAATGATCTCTTAAGAGTTTGTTAATGTTTTTCCAATAACCCTGTATAGATAAGTACCTATCTCGAAGTAACTATTTAGTAATCTGTGCCTATATGTTGTGTATTTTATTTTATATACGTATGTAAACGGTACACCACAACGTACCTGCAGTATTGTCTTTACTTTTTCACTAAATTCATCCAAAGGTTGTCTTTGAAAGATCACTTTTAGCGATGGGCGTTCGCCCATTGTGTGACCCCTTGTCACCCTTGTAAAATAACTACATTTAAATCTGTACCTAATATTTATGGTGTACATAATAAAGAGTATTCTATTCTATTCCTATCTTAAAACGCAAAATTCTCAAATACTTTTGAGTCCTGTCATTCCACAATATTTCTTTCTTTCAAGGATTCCACTACGTACCTACCTATGTAAATTCCTTAAATTACTTTTCAACTCCATCAACTCGTGGACAAAATCGTATAGATAACCATCTAAACTTTTCGTGTTCTCTGCTCAGTTAAGTAAGGAGTGCCAACGATATATCAGCGAAACGGCCATGAATATTCGCATGTTAAATACTGCAGAAGTATTTAAATTAAGTCCAGAGATAACGTTATAAACGGAATGTTTTGCTATGAGGTGTTAATCCGAAGTGCAACCATCCTTTTAATAGATTGTTTCAGAAATCAGATGTATAAAACATGAGTGGTGATTCCTTTGGACCAGTGAATACAACGCAGATGTGTGATGATGATGACGCCAAGAGTCCAAGACGGAGCATGGTGGACAAAACCAAAATGAAAAGCAAACCCATGATATATTTGAAAGCTAGCTCAACTCTAGGATTATAGAACATAACAAAGGACAAAACCGCCAAAACCTAGGACCAGGGGCCCAAGTCTGCTATTTTTATAAATTCTTCATTCCAACACGATCCCATTGTCATTTTGCTAAAAGTTCGTAATCTGCTAAATTGATAATGGTCGATCACTGGTCGGTCAATGCTCTCGTAATAGAATTGTGTTATAATGACATTGTCGTATTTCCATTATTATAAAACTCGTTAGTAGAAACGATTTTCGAAAAGCTACTAGGTACTAAATTTGAACATTTATTCATCCAGATTTCATTTAAACAGGGTGTCCCTGGAAGTATGGATCAAATCGAATAGGCAAGGTCATTTCCAAACTTTTTGATCCTGAGAATGATTGATGATTGAGAATTTTACGGTTCAAAAGTTGTAACCAATTTTTTTCAATCGTTTCGCATAGTGCTCAAAGAAACAAAATCATTAAAAAAAACTATCAGGGCTGTCTAAAAAACTTAAATTGACAGTTCCTGGTAGTTTTTTTTTTAAATTATTTTTTGTTTGAGCACTATGCAAAGTGATTGAAAATAACAAAAGCTGGTCATAACTTTTGAACCGTAAAAAAAATCACCAACATTCTCAGGATCAAAAAGTTTGGAAATTACTTTGCCCACGCCCCTATTTGATTTGATCCATACTTCCAGGGACATCATGTATATATTGGTACATATTATGTATTACTGTTAAAAGCAATCTGAAGTAGTTAGTAAGAAGTTTAGCAGATTACCGCCAATCAGTCATTCATAAGTACGAGATTACCATTTTATGCCATTTCTTTCAATGGAGTGTCAGTGGTTGACCATTGGAAAGTCATAATGACGCCATTATATTAATAGATTACTAAACTTGTCAAAATCAACAATTATCAAATCAGTCATAGACCATTCTGACACTACTGTAATAGCAGACTTGAGGCCCTGTAAGCAATTTAGCTATATAACTGGCTAGTTATTAACTAATCATCCCTAAAATCGACCTATATGAAACACAGTCATAGCTACTGTACAGTTTTCCTGTCTAATAAAACATGTCAGACAGTAGAAGAATTCGAATTACCATGTTTAGCTAGCTCAGCTCATCAGTATGTCGCGTTGGTAAACACCGTGACGGCAATATATACGAGTAGGTACGTATCTACTTTCTCCGTTGAGAAAACATTTCCTGATCAATACAACGAGTTTAACGCAATTCTCTGACAGGCTGAGCAGCGTTCGTGATGTGAAAAACATGATGAGGCCAAGCTACCCCAATCTGTCAAATTTTCCCAATTAAATATGAACCTTATTACTTTGTGGTAAAGTTAAAAATCTATCAAAGAAATTTGATAGGTTAGGGTAGCTTGATGTGCTGGCCTCTGTACATTTTGTACGCAAAATACGCGCATTGAGGTGGAGTTGGGGCCACCAGCCCGTATTACCTATTACCTACCTACATTTTGGTTATGGATATCTTATTGAACAGTAAAGTGTTCAAGTCTACATAAATATTTAGGTCTATGGGCGGAGACCCTCAGGCGCCTACCTGGCGGAATCGAGGCGGTTCAAAATTTCTTCCAAACGCTTTTCATACCTACACTTGTACCGCCACAGTTTTCGAATTCTGGGTCGAATCTGGGCTGTCAGTGTTCCAAAGCATACTTTCACTTAGAAAGCTCTGATCCGGGAGTCCTGGAGACGGAACGGCCCTGGTCCGAATCTGTGTGAAAAGAGCATAAGTACACCTATTTACATAGAAAAAGTCAGATAGTAGATAAGTCTAGGGTTAAGGTCGAGAGGATGGACAGCTGTATCCTCCTCCTACGCGCTAGTATGCTCTTGCCAATTTGCTTTTATTAACACTGATCGCCACACATCGGGAAAAAAAAAAAGAGGTAGAAAATTATATTGCTCTTGTCTCATTTGTGAGAGGTGTGGTTGTGATGCAAAGATTATTGGAATGCCCTAGTTTCGAAAAGGACAGAAGCCATTGCCTTGTACGCTATCTAGTGATTTCAATTATGATTGTCGGGTTACTTAGCAAGGTGTCGGTGTTTCTTGTTAGTTTAGGTACTGTTATTCCGAGACCAGCTAACCTGTCTAATTCAGTTGAACTGTTTTGTTTATTATTTGTATCGGTTTCTATCGATAACAAGGACTACTGTATAGCTATTCACAACCATCCAACAGGCTATCATATCGAAAATGACACATTAAGATAACCTGATATGCCTTGCCTCCGACAGCAAACAGCCGTCGGAAGAATAGAGGTCCTCTTCGAAATTTTGGGCTTTTGGACCTGTGAACAGCGTTTAGAGGACTCCTACGATAACATTGATTGATGTTCGATACGGTACGGAAGTGCAACGAGTGGTCGTGATCGTGAATAGCTATGCTGGCCGATTAATCGCCCTGGGGCCCAAGTCTGCTATTTTTATAAATTCGTCATTCCAACACGATCTCATTGTAATTTTGCTAAAAGTTCGTAATCTGCTAAATTCATATTGGTCGGTCAATGGTCTGAGAAAAACTACTACTAAATTTCATGCTAGATTTCATTTAATACCTATATATTTTTACATATTACGTATTAGTGTTTGCAATGTGAAGTAGTAAGAAGTTCGTAAATAGCAATAAACATTACTTACATTTATTCATTTGTCATGTACCTACGAGATTACCATTTTATGCAATTTCTTTCAATGAAGTGTTAGTGGTTGACCATTGGAAAGTCATAATCACGCCATTATATTAGTAGATTACCAAACTTGTCAAAATCAGCAAATAAGAAATCAATGATAGACCATTCTGACACTATTGTAATAGCAGACTTGAGGCCCTGATGTAGCCGTCATTACCAGGATGCAGATCTGTTACACGGCCCATAATCCACCGTCCATATGATATCCTCATGCACTAATACCATATTTTATAGTCTATTTTTAACTTTCCCTGAGGTTTAGACCACTTTTCTCGTTGAAGGTTTAAGATGTAAATGAAGCCCTTGGGCAGTTGGTCTAGCTAGCTCATAGGCTTTTATAATCTTTACGTGTTGTCATAAAAGTGCTATATACCTCGCAATTAACTCCGACATTGTTCTTCTGAGTTATTCGTATTCATTAGCTCTTGTTATGCAGATATAGCGTGACTAGAAATAGATGTCTCCTTTACTTAAGAAAATACACCTGCCAGCCATTGTTTAGTCGCAGAATAGCAAAATATTAAGTTTTTATTGGCTCTGCTAGCTCTGTTATGTAGAAATATCTTGTACTTAGGTGTCTTCGTTATGCTTTGATATAACTAAGAATGGATGGATGAGATTTTTTTTCCTTTCTCTAACAGCAAAAATTAGGTATTCCAAACAATTTGTTCTAAGTATTTTTTACTTGTAACAAATATAAACTAACACTAAGTATAAACAAAACAAACACTAACTATTTCCTAAACTATCACTAACTTCCTGGGATCTCTTAAAGCTACGTAACTACCCTCAAGTTACGTTAAGTTGATAGTTGTATGTGCAACTTACACACGTACACTGGTACGTGTGTAAGTTGCACATACAACTATCAAGGGTCTCTAGAATCTTCCATTTTCGTCGCTGATCTTAATTTTCTCCAATCTCAAATTTCTATAAGTCAATCATGACATGAGTTACCACCGGACTGAAACTAACTAAATCCATTATTCATTAAATTTGTCATCTAATAATACCCCGCTAAGAGTGTCATGCTATCTGGCTTCCCGATCATGTGATACCAGATTATAAGGCAGACCTTGAAGTTCCGAAAGTCACCTTCATTGAACTGTCATGATACAGCTATTATATTTCATGACAAAACGCGAATCCTCCTAACGATAAGCATGACCTTTGAATTCCGACCGTAATCGGGTATATAAAGGCCCTTCTAATTTGGTTCATTTCCGTATAACGATACTTATTTAAACTTTAAAAATTCAAATTCGAGACTCAAAATAAATGGCCAGTGGTTAATATGGAAATTATAAGACCTTTTTAAAAATAATATAATAATTAATTTTAATAAGATCAAGGTTCACGGATATAAGCGAAACAGTTGCAGCATGGGTAGGATACTAATATTAAAAATGCGAAACGAGAATGAAAAAAAATCAGCTGTTCCCTACATTTTGACGAGTTACACGAACATAAATATAGGGAACAGCTGATTTTTTTTTCTCGATTTCAGGTTTGGTCCCATAGTAAAAGTTGTTCATAATGATGAGTACAATGACCTCTTAAGAGGTTGCTGGTGTTTTACAAATAACCCTGTATAATATTACCGTGACCACTAGGTGACCGCTAGGTTGTTAGATGACTACATCTAACAACTTGACTCCCTGATTATTTTTTAAATCACATCGCATTATTCCTAATTTAATCATACTCTACATTCAAGTTTCGTGAACAATTTGTTAGTTACGTAATTTATTTATTCATTTAATACTTCAAGCACATACATGTACAGAGGCGGACTTAATGCCATAGGCATTTTCTACCAGTCAACCTTTGGGTGATGCAGAGACAAACAGTAGTAGGTGCAATCATTACAGGAATAAATATTTTAAATATAAAGATACGCAGAAACCTATTGAAACTATAAATATAATATATACCTAATTACATATAAATATAAGCAATAATTCTCTTTCATATTTTAGCGACAAAACTTAGAAAGGTATTTGTAAAGAATTTCATATATATTTTTTTATTATTAATAGGCTTACTAGGCACGCAACAGACTTTACTTAATGTTGAAACAAATTACTGTTTCGTTTTGTTTGTATGAAAATTATATAAGCTGATAAATTAATGATAGTCAGGCGAGTGACAGTCGTTACGGGAAGTCAGAAGCCCAAAGTCTGACAACCAGTTTTACCATGGCGTATGGTGAACTGGGTTTGTGTTGTGGACGTAATATAGGCAGTCTCGCCATCTATATTATCTATACTTCTATAATAATCTGTACTAGTCTATATCTATACTAATCTATACTTATATACTTATTACTTATAATATATATATTATATCTATACTAATATTATAAAGCTGAAGAGTTTGTTTGTTTGTTTGATTGCGCTAATCTCAGGAACTACTGGTCCGATTTGAAAAACTCTTTCAGTGTTAGATAGCCCATTCATCGAGGAAGGCTATAGGCTATATATCATCAGGCTAAATCCAATAGGAGCGGAGCACCAATGAAGAATGTTTCAAAATCGGGGGATTTTTTTCCAATTGAGAGCTTCCGCTGCGTGCGCTGCGTAAATGGTTAAAGTTTCGCAAAAATCATGTATGACAGAATTGTTCCCCTTTAAAAGCTTTAAAAAAAAAGTCCGCGACAGTATATGTCTATCTTTTAAGGTTAGTTCACTATAACCTCTTTTATGCTAACCAAATTTGTTCTAAAATACCTAATGCATTATTTGCGAAGGTGTTTTTATAAACATGGTATTAATCCTTATCCAAATAAATACGTTATACATCACATGTATTTAATTTTGAACAAAATTGCCTCTGACATAATTTGATTTCAATGTATACCTTAGGAGATATCATAGTTTTAAAATAATACTAATAATAAAGCTGAAGAGTTTGTTTGAAACACGGTTTGAAAGCTCTAAATCTTTGGAAGTATTGGTCGCATATATAAAAATATTTTTGCGTTTGATAGCCCAGTTCTTGAGGAAGGCTTTATTCTATTAAACTTGACGCTAGGACCCTTAGGAGTTGAGCAAAAAGAAAAAAAGTCTGAAGTTTTCGCCAAGCGAAAACGAAGTAGGTAATAGCGCAGGCCGGTGACACGTTGCGACGGGGTGGATCGGGGAAACAAAAAAAATTTACGCGGACGAAGTCGCGGGCAGAAGCTAGTATAATATAAAGAGGAAAGATTTGTATTTATGTTTGTGACGAATTGACTCAAAAAGTACTGGACCGATTTTAAAAATTCTTTCACCATTTGAATGCTACATTATTACTTTTTAATAGCAAGAAAAAAAAATAATTGTTTAAACAATAAATGTCCACCCGTGCGAAGCCGGGACGGGCCGCTAGTGTAAAATAAGTACTGGTATTCAGCTGCATCCCGTTAGCCTGAAAGCCGACCCCAAAATTATTTGGGAAAAGGCTAAGCTGTGACTGGCGAGGGTGGTAGTCCCGGTACTTGTTGACTTTATACCTACTCGTTCTATAGCCCTAATCTAACTGTCTAGCCTTCAGCTGAATAACGGCATCCTAATAGAGCGCTAATCCTTAGGTATACATTCGCCGAAATGTCTGTACGCGCATAACTTCCGAATGACTGCACCAAATTGGATAGAATAATATTTTTTTTGTTGTGTTCGGTATTGCCAGGACAAGGTTTGTATGAAAGAATGAAATTCGAAAAAAAAAAATTGCACCCGTGCGAAGCTAGGGTGGGCCGCTAGTACATACCTACTGCTTAAAACGTATCCACTCTGAAATTCCACATGTGACCTAGGTGCTAGCTGTTAATAGTAGGTACACACGGCTACACATCAAGCTATACATTTCCAGTTTTAGCTGACCTCGCATTGTATAGGTTTTTCGTACAATCAGAAGTCAGCTTATAATGGTTATGTATAGCTTGATGTGTAGCCGTGCGTACTTGATGCTGTTCTATAATACACACAGGTAAATGATTAATAATTTTATTTCTGTAAGGGCTGATTTTTCAATCCACAGATAGTTTTTATTCGTGGAATAAAATTGACGTCTGCCAGTGTTGGTATGGAAGTCTGTCAAAAATTCAAAATTATTCCTCCAATAAAGTTATCTGGCGTTGGATAAATCAGCCGTAAGTAGGTTTGTAGAAACAGTTCATTTCAGTAGGTACCTACCTACTCGCTAAAGTGAAGAACTTTCCAGAACTCCTGATGCAATTTGAAGAGGAAGTAAATAGGTACCCTCGGGAAAATTCTCTTTGTTTGTGATATCTTAGAAAATTGTGAACAAATTATAGACACTGGCCCCGATTCTGTACCTACTTCATGAACTTAACTAAATTTAAGTTAAGTGCATCTTTTTCTTTATATTTCAATAAGAAAAGGACAGAAGATAAATATTAGTTTAGTCCTGCCAAATTAGATAATCCATAGACAAGTTTAGACGTGATTAAAAAATTGGCTACTAAAAATAGGTACGTCAATTTACGTCAGGCGCTGACTAATTTGACAGGCCTAACTAATATTTATCTTCTGTCCTTTTCATAATGAAATATAAAGAAAAAGATGCACTGAACTTAAATTTAGTTTAGTTTGTGAACAACAGAATCGTGGCCACTAGCGCTATTTTTAACCGACTTCAAAAAGGAGGAGGTTCTCAATTCGACTGTAAGTAAGTATATTTTGTTTGTTACGCGAAATAATTGTAAATCGATTTCAAAAATATTTTTTAATGGATAGGGTATGCCTCAGAGGTGGTCCCATATAATTTATATTAACTTTGATTGGGTTGTTTTTGAGTCAGCTTCATTAATACGTATTTTTAACCGACTTAAAAAAAGGAGGAGGTTCTATATTATAGATAGGTATGTTTATTTTTTATTGTTTGTTTGAGCGTGCTGATCTCTGGAACGACCAGTAAGATTTGAAAAAATCGCTGCATTCGATAGCCCAATTCTGTAGAAAGGTTATAAGTAGGTTATTTAACATCACGCTTGGAAAAAAAAGTAAGAACGCTAAGCAAAACGAAGTAGGTAGTAGCGCGGTTAGGCGATGCGATGCGACGGGCATCGGTGGGTCGGGGGTGCAAGAAATTTCACGCGGAAGCAGTCACGGGCAGAAGTTAGTTATTTACATAATTTTTTTTAGGTATTTGTTTATGGTAATTATCTGTAGGTATAATATAAATGAATATTACTTACCCTATTAGTATCCATACGTCTTCTACGCTATATCGTCGTATTAATTATTATAGAAGATAATCGTAAACTCTTAAAATAAGTTTTTGGCATACAATGTTGTTTCCATGTATAGGATTGCTGACTTCACTACTAATAGTCAGGTACTTATAATAAAATTATTAAGTATCTATAAGTCGAAAGCATTGAACAATAGGTACCCGAAGAAGCTCCTAAGAGGGCTCCTCCTCAAAAGGGCTTAAATGTAGAAAGGAATAGTCACGCGCTTGCATACTGAAATGCAGCTTGAACGCTCCCTTGAATGCGTTTCTTTAGTGGACAACTTTGTTAATTAAAAATGTATTTTTTTAAAATACTTACAAATAAATATAATATAGAAAATAATGCAATAGTACCTATCTTTGTAAAAATATACCGGAAATAATAAATTGATCATCATTGTATACATCTGTAGTAGGCTTACGCTTCTGTAGTTTTTTTATCCTACTTTTAAGATCGGCGCCAAAACTCTTTCATGTTTCGTTTTGGCTGTGTAACCTAGATACACTATGGAAAACATTATGCAAACCGTGAATACTTATCTGATGTTAACATCACAATTACTACCTTAGAGGCTCCAACAAAACGTTGACGTCAGAATTAATTTTTACTACACACGATAATATTTTTATGTGGCGTGCTATAACATTGAACGCACTTTCCCTCCAATATTTTCCATAGCAAACAAAACTTAAACTACAAACATTCACTTACCCAGGAATAAAAGATCCGTTTGTTTGTGTGGTGTAATTTTGTTTTTCGCGCGCACTCACGTCTACCCACATTTTTAATTCAGTTTATTTATGTTTGACGAAAATAAGCCATGGCGAATTTATCGCGGCGTTTGTCCACTAAGCGATCTCTGTCGTGACTACTGAGTGCCGCTTTGTTATGAATGAAAGTTTCTGCGATACCCACGGTGTAAGGGCTTGCTTATAAAATAGAATGCGCGCGCAAGGGGAAATCCAAGATTGTTGAAGTACCTACGTGGGAACGGCAGACAGTAATTGCTAATAAATCTTAAACTATAAAGTATGAGAGGGGAACCTTGAGGATGCCTGTGAATAATATATGAGCAAGATGGATTGTTTCTGTATGAAAATAAAGTGGAACACATTTTTGTTAGGCGTTTTCTTTTGAGTCCTTTGCTGTGTCTATTTTTAGACGATATTTAATGCTGAGATAGAATAAATTTATAAAAAATATAAAAGAAAGTGTGCTGCACCTACGTGAAAATTGTTTACTTTTGGAATAGTATTGCAAAAAGGTTTGATTAATTTTGTATATTTAATATGGCAACCCTCGTTCTTGCTGTCACAAAGTTCAAAAACCTTTTCAGATTTTTAATCTGTGGCAAAAATTGTTGTGAGTCAGGCGATTTATCGGCGTTTTATTTTGCTTTTTTCCTACTATTCGGCTTCTTTATTTCGAGTAGGAGTTAGTACAAATAATGTAAAATGGCCATAAATTTAGACAAACACAAGCAGGCGTTAGTCGCTGGGTGGAAGGACGTATTAGACGAGAAAACTGATACCAACTGGTGAGTCCAAATCTTCGTATCGTCGACCTACTTGCTAGGGAAATTAAATAAACAGCCGCCGTTGATTAAAATGATGAATTGAATTCATTAGCGTGGCGTCTACAGTGGTCCTTTTATGTGATGACAATAGATTGGAGTAATAAGCAGTGCATTCAATTATTATTGCGCTTGCATTCCATTTACCAAAAGCGGTCGTAATGAAACTACGGCTGTGAAAACGTTCAAGTCGAAAAAGTTGTTAGTTTGGTTATTGCCCTGATTTTTTCAATTAGCATGTAACCCTACCACAACCAGGTACCACTCCTTTATTTGCAATCAAGAGTTGGGTGTAAATTATGTGCAATAAAATTCATTTACAGTTATTTGATACCAGTTATGGCTTATAATTTGAGTTGAAATCTCCACAACTCTGCTAATATGACCATAAAGATTGGAAATATACCTAATCAATCAAATTGCTGTACCATGGAGATACCTACTGTATAAAAAAACTACTTTACCAGCAGTAGTATGCAATAAAATAAATATAATTTCCTTCCTCAATAAATTCCAAAGTTTTGTATGGATATACTTAGATAAATGGATTACTATCCATATCTAAATACTTATCATATTATGCAGAATGAGAAAACAGCCTATAAAACCAAGATTAATCATCACTAATCATGACATAATACATATATTAATCATTCTAATCTTAACTCACATTCAAAACATTCAATATTATTATGAATGAAAACTGAGCTACTTACAAAATCATAGGATATCTTAAAGCCCTTGTATGTAAGGTTGCTTCTTATAAATGTGAAATAAGAAGGAATTTGCCTTTTCCTATTCGGCGATTGTGTTAGCATAAGCTTTGCAATAATTGTCGTGGTAGAATGATTAGCTAAGCAACTGCGTTGGTAACAGGTTTAACTCCCAAGAATCCATGGCCATGGGATATACTTAAGTCATCGTTCTCCTGCCCTTGTCCCAATTTATTTCCATACTTCGTCCTTACTAGCCACTTCATCTTTTACACAGTCCATCCATCGTTTCTGTGGTCATCCATAAGTATTTTTACCATGTAGCCATCTATACCAAAATATGACTAAAAAGTTGTTTACTAAAACTTTAGTCAAAAGTATGTCTGCATGGTGCATTAGCCCACTTCCCCTCACCAAATAGAGTCTTGTGTCCCAGCAGTGGGAATGATATAGTCTGATTATGTTTATGCTATTACGCTTACTCAAAAAAGTAACTTTTATTTCTCTTTCCAGGGCCTTATTTGGCTATGATGGCCAATCAAACGACTTAAAATTTATCGACAAAGGTGATGGAGGCATTGACGAACTTCTAAATGAGTTTAACAGCGGCAAAATACAGTATGCATTCCTTAAAGTGGACCAAACAAATGGAAGCATATCTAAATATGTGCTTATCAACTGGCAAGTGAGTAGATGAGATAACAACTGATAATAGTGTTTTGTTTTCTTAAGAAAAAGCATGTTTTTTCAATGTAAGCCTTGTGTTTTGTTTGAGTAACATGTTTTATTTGATTATCTTAGATAGGTGTCATTGATATATAGGTGTGGTTATTTTCTAATGAAATGATATTATACTATCTATCAAGGGTTTCATGACTCACTTGGATTGGAATTGTCTACTGATAAAGAAATCTATAAATGTGCCTGTTTACATTGTCATCATCTGCCCAGCCTTCTCCCAACTATGTTGAGGTTAGCTTTTAGTCTTACTAGATGCAGCTATATACAGTATACAATTATTTTACACTAGCGACCCGCCCCGGCTTCGCACGGGTGCAATACTGATACTAAGTACAGGTATTTCAAGAATGCCAGCACGCGCCGCCGCGGCCGTTTCGCAGCAACCGCTATGTCCCTGCATTTTAAATCTGTAATATCTTCGAAAATATTCATTTAAATTACATGCTGTAAAGGGCCATATTTATCTATATTAAATGCACAATGTATTTAAGGTACTTAATTGGATAAGGATTAATGCTGTATTGCTTAAATCGCTTCGTAAATAAGCCATTATTTCTCGTAAAAAGTAAAGGATAAAAAATGATTATTGTGGGTTATCCCTAAGAGATAGACATATACCATCGTGGACTTTTTTGTAGACCTTTTTAAGGTGTACAATACTGTAGTACATTATTTTGACCTATCTTGTAGGGTTCAGCCAGCGTTTGAAAAGTAAGCGCAAAAAAATGCGTTTATTTACGACATCACATGCATGCATGTATTATATATATAAACCTTCCTCTTGAATTACTCTATCTATTAAAAAAAACCGCATCAAAATCCGTTGCGTAGTTTTAAAGATCTAAGCGTTCAAAGGGACAGAGAAAGCGACTTTAAGCGACTTTAAGGAAAATGTATAAATAAATCAAAATATTGTTGCAACTAAGGATATAAATTATATAGGATAATATTAGAAGATAATATTATTGTCCATTGTAAATAACACCTACATACATAAAAATATGCTGTTAGGCTGGGCTGTCAATATCATTAACAATTAAAAATCTTCACGGCAGATCAGAAGTCATTCTTCTTCTCAGCGAAAGCACTAGGAAGTGGTGAAGGGCGGGCTATCGTATGTAATTTTGACGTTCTAAAAATATTGAAGGCCAATTCTCGTAATTTAAAACGTTCAAAATCTAGTCGCAGGCTCATCTCGGCGACAAACAAATGTCAAAAACTTGTCAAACTGAAAGGAAGTTATAGGTATTATTGACAGATTGAGATTGAGATCAAACTAACGTTCTTAAAATTACGAGAATTGCCCCTCTGATTCTCAGCCTAGTTTGAATTAATGAAAAAAATTTTGACCAAAAATGTTGAGGCTTGAAATACTGTGAGGGCTATGTTAACCCGTCCAAGTATTACAAACTCCCTCCAATGACTGCAGTCAGTGATTGTGATCAGAGGGGATTATGTTATGGAGTCATCTGCATCACTATGCTTGACAAATCAGTTGGAGATTGCTATTTACTCTTTTATCAATATTGAGGCACGTTTGCCCATATTCAGTCAACCCACAGCCAGCCTATCACAGTCCATTGCTGGACTTAGGCCGCTCCCAGGCTACGCCACAACACCCTGTCCTCCGCCTTCCGCATCCAGTCTGTCTCACCTTTTTAGGAGTCGCTTGCTCCACCGGCCATCGGTCCTTAGACAAACAACAACGACAATTTTGCTGATATTGACATATTCGCATTGTCACTCGCACAGTTTAAAAATAGTTTTTATAAAAAATCCTCTCAAATAGGTACCACATAGTTTAGTTGTTTTAAATTCACACATCTAGTTTGTTACATGTTATTTCTCCGAACCTAGTTAATCTATGATAGACAATAATTGTTTGCTAAGTTTGCTTGGATTTTGCTCAAACTATTTATACAATTGGATTAATTTGTGGATAACGATGCTGGTCGCGTGATTAATTGTCTCATAAAATATCTGTACCTATATATTAAGCTTTACGCAATTGTTTGTTATCCTGAAGAAATAAAATAAAATAAATAAATAAACAATCCACAGCAATTTCAGCTTGCTTACTCTGCAAGCTATGTCGGTAACTGCGGTTCTTTTCCGGATAATTTCATTTCAGATTTTATCCTTCAAAGAAACTCCAAGCATATTAACATAGCTAAGTAATCTTACCTACAAATACAATATTACTAAATGTTGTAGCCACAAAAAGGAAAAACATGTCGATTACGATAGGTCCAGGAAATAGTTATGAAATATAGTTATTCTTACAATAGTTCGCTGGTTTGCCCTGTAACCTTGTGCGGTAATTACGCCTGCCAGCTGTTTTATGATACAAAGTGTAGTCGAACTCCACAATCTACCAATGATTCCTATATAAGCAGGTTTATACGGCGACTACACTGGCGCCAGCTATAATTGCTGACGCGAGTGACAGATTTCGCTGAGCCGTGTCGTTGGAGTGGCACGAAAATGTGCAAAACACGAGTCAAAAACCAGGCAAGACAGCGAGACTGGCGACAGTTACATCTTTATCATGATTTGCCTAACCGTTGCCAAACTATGTTCGGGTCAGCTTTTGAATATCAGTATTTTTCATGGAATGACTGCCAGCTGCAGTCACTGTATAACTAAACATAGCGTACTGTATGTTGTCCTTGTTGATAAACAAGAATTAGATTCTTGATTACTTTGGTGATGATGAAGATCGTCTTCCATTCATTACTTGACATGAGTGTCCCTACGGCCACCAGTTTTGCGCTTCATCGGTCAAAGCCCCTTTTTACCATCAATTTATTGTCCTAAAAATATTAGTTTTTCTCCCATGTCTTTGACTAATAAAATATTATAAGGGTAAGATTGAGTTCATACATCTCTGAGTTTACTACTGTGTACCTAAGTATGATGACCCTACGTATACCTACAGAGCCATTGCACCCACAGTCGATATCGCAAACAGTTCTGTCCATCATTAGGGATGAACGCACCGATAAATAAGGTAGTTGACATTATGACGAAAGCGAGATAACACGTAATTATGAGATCGTTTTCATTACATTTTAGCCGTTGCTTAATGGCTTAGTACACACCCGATAATATCAGTTCACTTACCTACGTCAATTGTATATGAAAATCATGTCCGGTGGATAGGAACTTTCCCTAGTTTGGGGGGTCACCGTTCAATGTACAGTATGATTATTATTACCTAATAAATAAAAAATAAATTGAACAGAAATTTGCAAATTATCACGCGTTGACATGAGGTACAAACGAAAAATCTGTCGTCGTGAAAGTCAAAAAGGTGGTTCACTGGAACGACTACCCAAGGTGCGCTTAACTGTTTATAAGTAGACTGTACGCCGTCTTAGATACATCTCGCCTTATATTGCCAGGAATTTTAAAGCAACTGACGTAATATGGGAGGACAATACGCCACTGGCAATACGGCTCAGACGGCTCTGGTTAAAAATAACAGTACCAGCTTATTATTGCCTCTTCTCATAAAGAGAAGGCACGAGCATTCTAGCAGGTTCATCATCTGCCTAGCCTTTTCCCAACTATGTTGGGGTCGGCTTCCAGTCTAACCGAATGCAGCTAAATACCAGTATTTTACATGGAGGGACTGTCTATCTGACCTCCACAACCCAGTTACTGGGTAATACGATACCCCTGGTAAGACTGGTTTTCAGACTTTCGGGCTTCTGAAGACCCGTAACGACTGTCAAAGATCCGCAAATGACAGCCGGGACCAACGGCTTAACGTGCTTTCCGAGGCACGGAGGGGTCTCGGTATGTAAAGATCACCCATCCACAGACCAACCGCGGCAAGCGTAGCTTAACCTGATCGATCGACCTGTGCGGCTGTTATTATTTAGCCACGGGCCACAGCTGGTTATCAATGTTAAAAATGTTCAGGCAAATGATTGTAGCACCGCCTGTTGATGGTATTAAGGTATACCATGAAGCCAAGTCCATCATATACTGAGTAATTTAATCATTTAAAATGTGTAGACACCAAAAAGACTGTCTGCATTATAATCCATCTCTTGTACACATCTCATCCATATTCTCTTACTTTCCAGGGAGAAGGCGCCCCAACTGTGCGTAAAGGAACGTGCGCGAATCACATAAAGCATGTAGCAAATTTCTTCACTGGGTTCCACCTGACCATGCATGCGAGGACTGAGGATGACCTGGATGAGAAGGTCATCCAGGACAAGTTGGCGAAGGCCGGGTCGGCTTTCAACTTTAAGACCAGTCGGCCAGAGGAACTGCCGCCGAGTGGGCCTATTGGAACGGTCTACCATAAGGTTAATCCAGGTGAGGATTGGTGAGGATAGGTTTTTTCACTGGCCATTTGTTTAGCAGTGGTTCTCAATGAAATTAAAATAAAAATTATTTATTTTGTAAATAGGACATCAAAATCACTTGGGTTGATTTTTCAAATGCCAGATAACTTTATCGGAAGAATAATTTTGAACTTTTGACAGTTCTTCCATACTAAAACTGTCATACGTCAGTTTACAAAAATTATCGGTCGATTGAAAAATCAGCCCGTACACGTATAAAAATAATCTAGATGATGTCGGTGTTTCCTATCTGACTATTCTGAGAAGAAAGGCCGAAACAAACTCACAGGTCACAGTCTCTTTTAAAGTCCAGGTATAATGATAAATGATTTATTTCTGAAAGTAAGTTTGTACAAATACTTTTACACGTCAATCATATTTTTTTAAAACGAGATGAGGTCGACGTTTCCTATCTGACTACTCTGAGAAGAAAGGCCGAAACAAACTCAGAGGTCACAGTCTCTTTTAAAGTCCAGACATAATCTTGGTCAGATAATGTGGAGACCACGTAGATTGGTGTCTGAGATGGTCTTTTGAGGAAAGAACCACACAGATTGAGTGGACCCGTCCAGTCAATGCACGCATTTGTCAGTAATGATGCAGCTCAACTCAAACTTAGGGAGCTCAACGATTCGACGAACAATACCAAAGAAAGGACATTTGGGTAGATCGCATAAATTACTAAACTGCCAGACCATGACTAAAACTATCTGAGAAAAAAACAAAGGCAAAATAAAATTAACCCACATAGTCTTCACATTCACAGTCATTAAAAATAATATAATACCTACTTTACAAAATAAATATTCATGTCACTGTATATGTAACATTTATCAATGTCAATGTGTATATAAAAATCCAGAAATAGTCTTGGTCAGATAATTTTGAGGACCATGTAGATTGGTGTCTGAAATGGTCTTTTGAGGAAAGAACCACACAGATTGAGTGGACCTGTCCAGTCAGTGCTCCCATTTGTCAAAAAAATGTGCAGCTCAACTCAGAACTTGGTCAGATCATGTGAAGACCATGTAGATTGGTCTATGTCTGAAATGGTCTTTTGAGGAAAGTTACTATAGTTCATTTTGTTTCTGCGAACCAATTTTGGAGTTTTAAATTTATTTATGACGTCGATCAGAGCAGTTGGCTTTTATGGCAACCCTGGGAACGGGGGGGCCTTTCTGTAATCAGGAGCAGCTACCAGCATTCCCCTGTTCAGTTTACTGGAATCACCAACCAATCCTTGCGCGAACGTGCGGTCCATGGCCCTATATGGGGCCCCGGTGTGGGCGCGTTCACTGCGGCGGCGAGCCGCCCATTACCTGAACGCGCCCCAGATCCGGGGGTACCGCACGATCTCGGGCGAGGCGGCAAGCCTCCTTGCCGGACTGCCGCCGTGGGATCTGGAGGCGATAGTCCTCGCGCGCCTGTACGAGTGGCGCGCGGAGGCACTACGCCGGGGGGAAACTCCGCTTCCGCGGCAAATCGCAGTGGAGCGGACCGACCTCCGGCGCGATCTCATGGCGGCATGGAAAGAGCGACTGTCGCAACCCAGCGCAGGGCACGCCGCGATAGCGGCGGTAAGACCCCTCTTTGAGGAGTGGCTAGAGAGGCGCCACGGCGCCCTCACCTACCGCCTGACGCAGGTCCTCACCGGACACGGGTGTTTCGGGAGGTTCCTGCACATTATCGGGCGGGAGGATACGCCCGGGTGTCACCACTGCGAGGGTCGCCCGGAGGACACGGTGGAGCATACGGTGGCGGTATGCCCCAATTGGGCGGAGCACCGCCGTGTTCTCGCAGAGGCGATCGGCGGCGGCGGCGACCTCTCGCGCCCGGCCCTGGTTCAAGCCATGGTCCGGGGCGAGAGGGAGTGGGAGGCAGTCACCTCCTTCTGCGAAGCAGTCATGCAAGCGAAGGAGGTGGCGGGACGGCTGAGGGAGAGGGCCTCACGTCCCAGCCGCCGCGGGAGACGCCCCGGGCGTCGGGAGCCGCGAGACGACTCCCGGCCACCGTAGGCGCGGGCCTGCGGGCGGAGAGTAATGGGTAACTCTCCGTCCGATCAGGACCAGGCCCGTGCCGGACGGCGCGTACGTGTTCCACGCGCGCCTCAAAGAGATGTCAGCATAAGGAAGGGGCCCGAAAGGGCCGAAGCCTGCCGGGGCAGCGGGATTGTCCGAAAGGGTTACCGCTACCCCGGAACACAAAGGGCTAAGGAAGGAACACGGGTGGGTTTTAGTCAGTAAGAGTCTGACACTCCCTTCTGCTCCATCCAGAGCGGGAGGGGTCATTGGATGATTTCCCATCCACAAAAAAAAAAAAAAATCCTTGCGCGAAGTAGGTATAGCGAACTGACTATCATTTCAAGACTGTTTATAAGGTGATCTTGGTTCTCATGCAAATGTTAGCTGTTCTTTTACTTCTAAAACTGTTTTCACCCACTATTAGGTTGAAGATTCACTATTCGCAATATAGGTTTTAATTATTTAACTTATTTTTTTTATATTGAGCGGTTGTGGCCCTGTCAGGCGTTTTACTTTGTGTAAATTATTTCATAACAACTGCTCTCAAAACGCTGAAGGAAAACATCGTGAGGAAACCGGCATGTCCTAGAACCATAAATTCGAAGACATGTGAAATCTACTAACCCGCACTTGCCCCCCTTGTAGATTACGTCCCACTCCCTCTCACAGAGAGGAGGCTTGTGTCCCAGCAGTGGGGACATTATAGGCTGATAATGCACCCTCAAATTCTCCAACGGCATTTAATTACATTCTTACAAGTATCTCTGTCGTTACAATACACTTTAGAAGTGACAACGACGGTATAATACGGCCTTACGGCCTTAATGGCGAGCATGGCGACTATTTTTATTATCAGCCATTTCCATCGCACGGCAGGGCAAAGGCCTTCCTTTCCCTCCTTCCGCTTATCCCTATTCAGTGCTGCTATGCGCCAATCCTTGTGGAAAGAGTCGAGTTCGTCCCGTTTTCTCATTCTGGGCCTGCCGCGTTGCCGTTTACTGCTGTTTGGGACCCATTGTGTGGTTACTTTAGCTCAGGGATCCCCAAACTATTTTGGACAAGTGACCCCTTTTCCAAAATTAACTGTTACCTCAGACACCCATGGCCAAATTACCTACTTTTAAGATCAACCCCGTCGACCCCCAAAGTCAGTTTTCGTTTATGTCGACCCCTCGAAAGGAAACCGATATCGACTCCAAGGGGTCGATATCGACCCCTTTGGGAATCCCTGCTTTAGCCCTTAGCTCCTCCGGCATGCGACAGATGTGACCAGACCAGTTCCATTTTAGCTTGGCAGCCGTGTGACCTACATCGGCAATTGAGTTTTAAAACGCAGCAGTCCCTTGTACCCAATTGAATATAAACCTTATTCCTTTGAAGTAAAGTTGAAAATCTATCAAAGAAATCTGACAGATTGGGGTAGCTTGATGTGCTGGCCTCTGTACGATCAGATTAACTAAATTGATTCCGTCGTTAACCTGTTAGAGTGAGCAATGTGTGAGTTAACATTTCTCAGAACATTTTTTGTAGTATCCTTTACGGCCTACAACTGCCAAGTTCCGGATTAAACGTCTATTTTATAGAAGACCACTGATCTGCTAATTTACAAGTTAAAGATTGCGCTGTACTTCATGCATTTTATGATTACGTAATCAGCCTATAATGTACCCACTGCTGGGACACAAGCCTCCTCTCGGGACTCCATGGTGGCGCAACCATGGTTGCACTGCCAGCAAAATATACTGGGTGTAATTTTAATCACCGTTATCCTCTTAAGGGGTCATTGTACTCATCATTATGAACAACTTTTACTACGGGACCAAACTTGAAATCGCGAAAAAAAAAATCGGCTGTTCCCTACATTTTTACGAGTTTTGCAAACATAAATGTAGGGAACATCTGATTTTTTTTTACGATTTCATGTTTGGCCCCATAGTAAAATTTGTTCGTAATGATGAGTGCAATGACCCCTTAAGAGGATAACGGTGATTAAAATTACACCCTGTATACAGCATTATGGTGGGTATCTCACCAGGCGTCCAATGGATCGCAACCAACCATACATTTTTTGGCAGAGCGACCATGGTTGCGCCACCATGTTGTCCCAATGAGATATAAGCCTAAGAGTGAGTGAACTGTAATTCACACGCGGGCCCAATGCGGGTTGGTAGATGTCACATATCTTCGATTGGTTCTAGGACATACCGGTTTCCTCATGATGTTTTCCTTTACCGAATATGCTTATGTTATGCTATTTCACTCAACCTCAAAAAAACGATAGTGAATCAGATAATGGCCCCGATTCTGTTGTTCACAAACTAAACAAAATTTAAGTTCAGTGCATCTTTTTCTTTCTATTTCATTAAGAAAACGACAGAAGATAAATATTAGTTTAGTCCTGTCAAATTAGTCAGCGCCTGACGTAAATTGACGTATTTTTAGTAGGCAATTTTTTTATCACGTCTGAACTTGTCTATGGATTATCTAATTTGACAGGACTAAACTAATATTTATCTTCTGTCCTTTTCATAATGAAATAGAAAAAGAAAAAGATGCACTGAACTTAAATTTAATTTAGTTTGTGAAGAACAGAATAGGGGCCAGTATCAATTCCAGTTATTATAAAATTGTCTCGACATAACATCTTAATAATAATAACCCCATCGTCGTATCTCCACGTTGACGTCGTGGTGGGGCTTGCGCGCTCCGAACTCTAGGCCTGTGCCGGAAGAGTTTACTTTGCCGGAACAGGTCTGAGGTGAGGAGCCAGACCAAGAGAGATACAGAAACCCGCAGGGCAGCATGTGGCGAGCTGTTGGGCAGTAGCGACCCCACGGACCCTATCTCCCGGGAGAAGTCTTGCTCCTCACCTCTGGCTTGCCTTAATTGGCTGGCTGGAGTGAACACTGATGAGGAACAGAGCTCCCACCTCATTCTTGCCTTTATTGGCCGGCTTGAGTGGAGATTCGCAAGAGCAAACGTGCTCGGGGGAAGGAAGTATTCCAGTAAGTGCTCGTAGGGATCTTGACCATCTTCCGGGCTCTGGGATTGTTCTGAAAGCCGTGGAATACCTCTCCACTCCTCAAGCACCTCAGGACATGTTGTCCCCTTGTCACTACGTCACTATGTGCTAGCGACAGTTTCCGGGGGCCCATTATTGAGTGTGCAAGTCACCCCCTGCCATTTTATCCGTGTATATATAAAACATTGATCAGGCAGGGGCCATAGTTCTTCCATAGTTCTTGGTAACCAATCCACTTTAACCTCAAAAACCCATAGTACAACTTTTTATTTTTCCAATACTGCAATAGTCCTACACCAACCGAGGGTTATCCTTGGGTGCACTTTCATAGTGCATATAGGGATAATCGTCGGTTGGTGCCACATTTCATTAAAATTTTCTAAGGGGCCTCTGCGAGTTGGCTTCGGCCCCTCGTACGCCTTCCAAAGGACCGGGACCCCATGGTCCCGAGATTTATAAAATAAAACAATAATAATAATAATAATAATAATAGTTTATTTATATCTCCTAAAATTACAATTTTCTCTTAATCTAAGCACAGAATCATGGCAAAGAATACATATATAAAAGAGATTACGTTGACGACTATACTAGTATAAACTGTGTCACAGTCGTCAGCGTCTTCCACACTTATTTATTAAACCACAATTCATAGTGTTAAGCACAATATCTATAATAATAATGAAAAGGAACGACTGGAAAAAAAAAAAAAAGAATAATAATAATAATAACAAAATTAAATTAAATTTACAGTGAAAACAAACTATTTAGAATAAGTACGTTACCACAATGATGAATGAAGAATGTGTGTGTGTAGTGTGATAAGGAGTGAGGGTGTGTAATGAGTGTGAGGGTGAGTGAGGTTGTGCATGTAAAGTAGTGTAGAGGAATTGGTGTCTGTCTTTCTTTAAACATGTTTAACTTTTAATAATTTCTTCAGTTTCATTATAGTTTAATCGTAGGAGCCAGTCTCGTATTACAACCTTACATTTATTAATCGGAAGTGCATAAATGTTGTTAAAACGGTTTGCTACGTTGTATACAATATTACTTGCAACATAATACTGTTGTCTAGCAAGTACGGTTCTGTGAGGTGTCCCTGAGCAAACTCTTGTCTTGTCTCGTTTTGTAATCGGGATATATTCAATGTTTTTATGCTTACGGAGTATTGTAGATAATATAAAAAGCTGTCT
The DNA here is from genome assembly GCA_949316385.1 of Globia sparganii. NCBI lineage: Eukaryota > Metazoa > Arthropoda > Insecta > Lepidoptera > Noctuidae > Globia > Globia sparganii. The sequence continues at coordinate 5,543,901 of OX438663.1, read as the reverse complement.
AACAGCTAAAACAGAGCTCTCACTATACAAAAGATCAGTGCTGTACCTTCGTGGTCGTCCAAGCATGACCTTCAATACAGCTCTTTGTGCACGCTCTAGGGGAAGTAGGATAGTCCTGCCAACTCCTCCCCATACAACGACACAGTATTGCAGTAAACTTTGAGCAAGGGCATAATACACACATAATAAAGTTTCGCGATCAGCTGAGCTCCTGAGTTTTTTAAAGACTGGCATCAACTTTCTTACTCGCCCAATTAACTGAGCTATATGTGCAGTCCATTTTAGGGAGTTGTCTATAATGAGACCAAGATATTTTATACTAGTAGTACGAGTCAGTTTAGGGCAATCACAATTTTCCTTTGAGTCACAAGAATGTATCCTAACTTCGAATTCTGGTGTAGGCTGGGTATTGGCACGATGAGTAAAAGTGATATATCTGGTCTTGTCAACATTCAGTGTCAAAAGGTTATCATTAAGCCAGGTCATAGTTTCCCTAATCGCATGCTCTGTGCAATGCTGAGCCTCTTTCCAGTCATTCCCTTGCACAATCAAAGCAGTGTCATCGGCATACGTAATAATATTACAGTTTGGAAGAACTTTTAAACACAAACTGTTAATATACAAAAGAAAGAGGGTGGGTCCAAGAACACTCCCTTGTGGAACGCCGAAGGAGAGAGACGCTTCTGAACTTGTGTAGCTCCCTATTCTAACGTACTGGGTCCGGTTGGAGACGTAAGATCGAAAAATCTCTAGTGCAATCCCACGAATGCCAATCGATTCCATCTTTGAAAGTAACAAGGGAATAGAGACAGTGTCAAAAGCCTTTGACATATCCAGAAACACACCTATAACTTTCTTATTTGCATCAAGGTTTTGAGCTATGATCTCGGACAGAAGTAGAGTTGCGTCTTCCGTAGACCGACCCTTCATGAAGCCAAATTGGTTATCAGCAATAACATTATTGTGTCGAAGGAAGTTTGTTAATCTAGAATTTAAGAGTTTCTCCAAGATTTTAGAAATAGCTGTCAGCACAGATATGGGTCGGTAATTTCCGACAATGTCTCTGTCACCACTCTTATAGATAGGATGCACTAACGCCCTCTTTAAAATGTTCGGGAAAACACCAGTGGTCATGCATAGGTTACACATGTGTGCAAGGGGAGAAATAAGACTGCACTTTGCACTTTTAATCACTAGTGTAGGAATGTTGTCAATACCAGTTGCTGAGTCACTTTTTAAGTTAAGGATAATGGACTCCATCTCTACACAGTCAGTGTCAAGTAGCACCATAGAATCTCTAGATGACTGCGATAAATTACATTTATTTAACTTATGTATCGATCGATTGGCACTCAGATTATTTAATATTGCATTTGCAAGTGTTTCCCCGATTCCTGCAAAATAATCATTAACTACATTAACTGACTCACATGGGTCTTGAGCGAGAGTAAGTAACTCACTGGGAGGAGGTGAAACTTTCTTAAGACTAGCAATTTTATTGATGGAATTCCACATACCCTTAGGATTATTTTTATTCTTCTGAAGCTCGTTTTTTTCGTATGTAATTCTAAGTTTTTTTAAAAGGTTGTTGCAAAAATTCCGGTACCTTGTATAAGTGACTCGAGCAATGGCATTGTCTGGGTCAAGCGTTGCTTTTTTGTGCAATTCGTCTCTATGCCTAATACATCTTACTAAACCCGGAGTTGACCATGGTTTAATGGTTCGCCTACGATGAGGGATAGTTACGGATATTGAGTGCGCAGTAATTGCCTGCGAAATTAAGTTAGTTAAGTTGACAGCAGAGACATTCGCATCAACAGCATCATAAACAGGACTAAAATCTGTACCCGAAAGTTCTTGTACTAAAGATGGATAATCAATTTTAAGAAAAGTGGTCTTAGAAATGTGTCTTTTTATTTTACAATCAAGACAAAATACTAGGGGCGCATGGTCAGTTATAAACGAGTCAAGTACATATGTAGCTGAGTATTTATCAGATCTTAACATAACGTGGTCTAAACAACTGGTTTTACGAGTAGGGAAAACATGAGCAGGCAGAAGACCATGATAAGCCATTTGATCCAAGTAAATACTAGAATTTGGATCGTTACCACTTGGGGATATATTTATATTAATGTCACCTATGAGGACCACCGACTTCACTGACTCCAATGATGAAATACACAAATCAAGGCTATCACAAAAATTATTAATATTTCGGTTAGATGGTGAGCGGTAGACAGCCACGACAGCATAGTCGTTTTCTGACTGCAAAACAAGACAGTTGGCTTCTAACACGGATGGTGTTGTTACGCGGTGTTTTATTTCTGATTTAATATATACAATTACGCCGTCATTCTGATTGAGGTAGTCTGAAGTGTATGACGTGTAGCCGACAATTTCAGGCGCAGTTGTACATTTACTCAGCCAACATTCTGTGAGTACAAGAATATCACATTGTATGCAAATTCTTTCCAGTAGAATGATAAGGTTATCATAGTTACAAGCTACGCTACGGATGTTAGTGTGCATTATAGTTAAGGCTGTCCGAGACAAATCAATATTGTTTACTAGGCTTTCAGGGGAGCAGATCCTAGACTCAGATACCTGAGCTGAATCAATGTCGCTTGAAATATTATCCAAAAATAGCATTTTTACGTGAGGATTCTAAAACGCGTATCTGAAATTTATGCAAGGGATTATTTTTAATAATTAGACTAATTTTAATAACATGTTTACCAACAGAGAAAAGTATGAGATGTGTTGTTCGTAGTTGTTTTTCTAAAACTTTTGTGTGTGTGTGTAAATTATGTGAAGTGTAAGCAATTGAGAGACAATTAGAATGAGGTACTTGAAAATGTGGTACGACTGAAATATTATTTTTTAACTTAAGTATATAGTAAATGTAATTGAAACTGAGCAAATCTAACAACAGGTAGTAAAAATATAAAAATAAAATAAAACAGAAAATCCATACAACAATGCCTAGTCACGGCGCGGCTTGAGGGCGCAGTGTGTGCAAATCACTGTCCTTATCTATTCGATGTGACGGTGCACCTGCTCGTTGACGAAGGAAAATCTTACCATGAGCCACCCAGCAGAACTCGTAGCTGTTTTTCTTACCGAACTCCCGAGCTAGATAGAACAATTTTCTTGCTTTTTGAGTTAGACATTCGGCAATGTAAATTGGTTGAGGTTGCCCGTCGAGTTCTAAGTGGGCCGTATTTAATTTATTGTTTGGGTTTGCCCGATTCTGATTCTTCACCGAAGTTAGAATTTTCTCTTTCAATAGAACTGAAGAAAAATCTACAATAATAGGTCCAGACCCTCCCTTGTCTGAGCTCAGCCGGAAAACATCTCTTATTTGGGTTTCATCAACACTAACTTTTGTTGCTAGCCCCACTTTTGTCACTATATTCAGTAAATCGACTTTTGTCTCATTTTTTTGGACAGGAATGTTTCTTAGCTCAATGGTGGCTTGTTTTTGAGCTCTCTCCAGGTTCTCCACTTTTGCTTCTAGTCCTTGTATGTAGGCTAAGTGTGTTCGTCTTTCGGTCTCCATTGCAATTAATTTGTCTTTCATTTCCTCATAGTGTTTTTCCATGAACTCCATGGATTTTTTAATTTCACAATTCTGCTGCAGAATGCCATTTATAGATGCCTGTATAGTGTTCTGTTGCAATTTGAAAGTTTCAAGGGAAAGCTTCATTTCTGACATGACAACAGATACTTCATCATCATACTGGCGCTTACGGGCACGGGGTCTGGTGGTGACATTACTGGAACTCTCATTGTCGGTGTCCGTAACGGGCGCTGAACTTTGGTTCGTATCAGACTTTAAATTCCCCTGCGGTGTGGATGGGGGAGTTCTTCCCAGTGGCATCATAACGCAAGTCTAACTTTCGGTTATCGTAATTAAACACAATAATACGCACCAGATATTAGAGCAGCGCCTCGTTTACACACACAGAAGCTTCTTATACGCGTAAGCGCAGGATGGTTGACAGCGTCGTGTGCGCGCGCGCCGTTATTGGTAGGTCGTTGACCCCGCCTCACAGAAAGGCGAGATAACAGCTGTGGGCGTGAACGGCTCTGACAAATGGCCGTTAACCATGCAGAGCGATGAACAGAACTCCTCGTTTTAATGCGAGCCTAGTACTGTGCGGCTAATTATTTGATTTTATTTTAATTAAATTCGACTATTATTTAAATAAAAATATCACTGTGTTACTGCTTAAAACACGTCTGAACAGCTCAGAGATCCAGTGGGAAGGGATGGATTGGAACTCATGTTTACAATAACTTCAATAACAATATCACTGCACAAAGGAGCTATTTACCATTCTGCATCAATTTTAAATTGTAAATATAAATAAGAACCGCTTTGCATTTGTAACAGTGTGATGTGCGCGTACGCAAGATGCGTGGTTATTTAATACTATAGTGGTTTGTTAAGTGTTTTATGAAAATGACTAGGAAGGGCGCGGAGGAAATTACAAAGCGGAAGAATAGTTTGCGAAGAGGTAGGTAATGGCCCCGATTCTGTTGTTCACAAACTAAACTAAATTTAAGTTCAGTGCATCTTTTTCTTTCTATTTCACTAAGAAAAGGACAGAAGATAAATATTAGTTTAGTACTGTCAAATTAGATAAGCCATAGACAAGTTTAGACGTGATTAAAAAATTGGCTACTAAAATACGTCAATTTACGTCAGGCGCTGACTAATTTGACAGGACTAGACTAATATTTATCTTCTGTCCTTTTCTTAATGAATTAGAAAGAAAAAGATGCACTGAACTTAAAGGAGATCGGACGGGGGTGGCCCAAGTGGCGTCTGAGCATGACGCTTATTTTGTTTGAAAGTTCATTATATAAGCTTACTTTTTTTGTATGGGCACAAAAAAATCTAACCTGGGAGAAAAAAGTTATAGTGTATTTTAAAATACTCATATATCGAGCTATTTTCAACTAATTACTCAATTAAATCTATTTCTTTTAACTTAATCATTATGTTTGAATAATACTCTGTTTTCGAAAAAGTATTTAAAAGTGTTTCAGTAAAACTCTGTTTCTGAGAAAGGATTAAAAAATCCAATCATTGAAAAATAAAACATAAAATAACCGACTATACAATATATTACGTCGTAAGTACTTTAACTGAACTAAACTAACAATAAATTGTCCAGAAACGCTGCATGATGTTCTATGTCCTCGTAACGAGCCCGCCCGAGATACCACACTACGCTTATGATGTGGGCGCAACATCCTACTGTCCTTTTCCCTATGATACAACTACAGTAATAATGTTGAATACCCTGTAGTCCTTCCTCCTCCTTATACATTATATAATTATGTACCTATAATATTTCTTCAACCTCACATACCGTGACTGAATGCAACTTCGCAGTAGTATCAAGCCATTTTACTCCATTCCAAAACGCTCAAGATCTGCGGGTGGTTGTTCGTCTCTAAAGACTTCAATATGATAAATACCACTTCTTGCATGCTCGCTATAACAGCTCCGAGCCAGTTTGAGTTGGTATGTGCCAATGGCAAATAAAATCAGTTCATCCTGTGTCAATCGCGGAAAGCGACCCAATTCTGAAATATTTCCAGAAATGCTCTGAAAACGTACACGTTGCCTATTCAGGTCCTTGGTAGTCACGTATTCTGCTAAGTTATTAAGAGTGTTTGTTGTGGTACTACTTATAATAAAATCCAGTATAAGCGCGACTCGCTACGTTTCTATGATCGGCTATGGAAACCCAGGGTCGTGTCAGCTTACAATAATAGTGCTACGGTCGTCGTGCTGTCAACTTTAGTAGTTTGCAGCGCAAAAATTGATGCGTACCTTTATATTTATTTACATCTACCAACATTCATGCCTTTACCTACTTTCTTATTGCGACTCGAAACTAAGAACAACAATAGCTAACCTTAAATTATCTATCGGCTAAAATAAATAGTTTCAGCTAGTTTGGTATACCTTATACATATAACGATAATATAGGTACTTAGACGTATTTGACGTACCTCTCGTTGACCGATCACTGCCTGTACATATGCTGCAATGCCTTGATTTGCTTCAAACAGAGCTTGGGTCACGGTATAACTCTGTCTTCTTAGCACAGAACGATTGCAAAGTGATACGACCGAGTGTTGGTGTGACGTGCCTCATCACACCAGCAGTCGGTTGTATCATGTTGCAAAATTAATCAATCCAAAACTGGTAAGAAGAATCACACCAGGGTAACCGAGAAGAAATCGGACAGTTCAAGTAAACACGCCAAGGTCGTCAGAAAGCAATCAAATACATCAATACTAAACATTGCTGGTAAACAGTGGACGAACAACAGAATAGGTACTTAACACAGTTCAAGCACAATCGCATCAAGCAGCAGCGAGCGGAGAGAATGACTGCCAGTGACAGTCACTGTCATTGGCAGTCATTCTCTACGCTCGCTTGTCTCGTTCGTAGTCTGCGGAAAGTGGTGACTGACTTGATCATAGAACAGAGGGAAGGGGAAAGAACTACTGCGCTGCGCCCGCGTTGCGTCTTCTCTCCCTTCCTACTAAATCACGCAGCGACGGCCATAACATTTTTGTCTCTTTTCTAATGTTAACGCAAAAAATACCACGTGTATATTTTGTCTCTTTCTCATGTTGGCGCAAAAACTACCACATTGGATTTGTGCTGGACGCGCGCGTTACTCGAGCGTGCGACCGACGCGAACGCCGCGTGGCGCCGCGTCCGTGCTGTGCGTAAGCGCGCGCTGGTAAAGCGCGATGTGCGCGCCGCGTCGGTCGCACGCTCGAGCAATGCGCCTGGCGCACGCCCAATGTGGCGGGCTTTATGTTAGGCAACATCAAACATACCACATCTAGTTAAAATAAATAGATTTAATTGATAGATATTACAAAATAACGCGATATATTAAGATTATTTAATATACGCAATAACATTTTCTCCCAGGATAGATTTTATTGTACCCATACAAAAAAAGTAAGCTTAGTTAGTGAACTTTCGAATGAAGTGAGCGTCATGCTCCGACGCCACTTGGGCCAGAGCCCATACAAAAATGTCCGATCTCCTTTAATTTAGTTTGTGAACAACAGAATCGGGGACATTGTGTTATGGAGGTTTTTTTTAATTCTAGAGACGCCTTCTTCGCACGGTTTTTACAATTTGACAAAACGGAATTTGTTTTTTTTTTTTGCGGTGGATTATGGCTTACACCCTCTCACAGGGCCTGTGTCCCAACAGTGGGAACATTAATAATATAAATAATAATATAATAATAAAATCGTTTATATATAAAAAACATTACAGGCAGAGTATAATGATGAGATACACCGTGTTCCGGACGATATACATAAACTTCGACCAGATGTTTAGACCATGGAAATAAGCATTTTTCATTATGGACACAATAATGAATTCTTATTTTTTGTTAATTTTCATACAAACACACCCGATATGCATGCCTCATCCGAATTGGCAACTTCGTATTTTCGTTTCTTAGGAATGGCGGTTTGGCGGGCTGAAATTTGTCAAAACTAAGTTAAGACCCTTTCTTACTGCAAAGCTCAATTAAATTTCAATAAATGAGATTACTAATATCTTTGTAACGAAGCCTTTTTGAGTACTCCTTTTTTGTTAGATATGATTTGTAAAAAGCTATAGAAGTGTTTGCCAAAGTTTATGGATAACGTGAAGAACACGGTGTATACAGGGTTATTTGAAAAACACCAGCAACCTCTTAAGAGGTCATTGTACTCATCATTATGAACAACTTTTACTGTGGGACAAAACCTGAAATCGCGAAAAAAAAATCTGCTGTCCCTACATTTTGACGAGATATACGAACATAAATGTAGGAAACAGCTGATTTTTTTTTTCGAAGATCAAAACAGTCAAACAGACAGATACGAAAAACGACTTTAATTCTGTATCTATCTATGTAAATTTTTCTTCCATTTAACTGTTTTTTCGGTTCAACTGACTAGATTTTGATAAATAAACAAATCCTGTTAAGTTTTGCACAAGAAGACTTGCTACATTAACTTAGAAAACTAGTTTGTAATTAGCGTACTAGGCAGTGCCGGTGTTAGTTATCAGGCCCTGGATTAATTATTTATCTAGCCTCTATGATAAGCACGCAATCTAGTAGCGTGTTTATGTAACAGCAATGTGATCTACGCACCATAGATATATAGCTCTTACTAACTACTTTCATAAAGGAGGCAACTAGAGAATATAATCCAAGGATTCCGGCCGTTTTCTGACTCCGAAAATCCCGGGACTGTACTTGGCTAATCTCGAGCAGGTAAAAACATTTATTACATATCGCCGATATGTAATAAATGCTCTTAATATTATTTATTTTGTGGCAATCCCGAGATTAGCTAAGTACAGTCCCGGGATTTTCAGGGTCAGAAAACGACCGGGGTCTCGCGATTGCATTCTCTAGTGGCAACGGACTTGAAGCGTCCAAACGTAACAAATCTTTCAGACCTAAATAATGCTCGTATAATATGTAATGTCTTTTTTATCCTGATCAAAAAACGCAAAAAAAACAACAAAAAATCATCATCCATACCCCAACTTCACCCATTGCTAGGCAAAGGCTTCTTCTTTTCTTGTGCCAATTCCCACGCTCCTGTGCCAGATTCACCCAGTTTCTACCCGCGATGGCAACAATGTCGACCGCCTATGAGCACTTAAAAAAAAAACACTGGCCAACAATTACAGATAGTGCAATCCACGAAGACGCGCCCCACTCTTTTTCCTAATGCTTACAGCAGAAGTGCAACATTCCGCTAGTGTTTTAGTTTTGTAAATACACACTGATTTACAAAACTAAAACACTAGCGGAATGTTGCAGACTGTGTATCGAAAGAACTAAAACCCAAATTTATCAACCAAATCCAAATTTATCAACTGTCCCATAGAAAACTTCAATACCTACTCGACCTAAACGTATGGGACGGCTGAATTTTTATTCGCGATTACGATGTTGGTCCCATGGTGAAAGTTGTTTAGTTTGATGGTCTGTACCACATCCTTAAATTAGGCTGGTCATTGAAAAGTAACCCTGTATTTGTACAGAGAGGTTTCACTGCTTTTGGTTTTGATATATTATTATGTTGTGTGGTTTCAGTGCAAGAAATCAATTCTAAAGAAAGGGATCAGTTTTGGTTGAAAGAAGAACAAGAAGAGAAGAAGCGAGTGGAAGCCGAGAGGAAACGTAGAGATGAGGTATGATGTTATTCTAATTATGTCCCTCATTATTCTCGCTAAACGATTGCATTAGTTGGGTATATTATTATGTACCTACAATTAACAACATTTCAAATCTGACACGACCTTAAACAAAAATACCGTTTCTTTATTTTCGTATCCTGAGTTCAAATATATTTATTTTTTATTTTTTATTGCTACATTTCTGAGAAAAAAAATAAAAATCAAAAAACATGTGATGACGTTACATAAATGGTGGAATGAGGTAGTTACCTTTGCGCATTCCAATGTGACAATGTCTGATGAAAACTCAAACAAGACATGCCAATCATGTCAATGTCAAGTTGAATTGAACAATATTTTTCATAACAACTCGATACGCTGCTTATTGTTGTTATTATCAATTTTTGATTAATATTTTGCTAATAAAATAGATCCCAATGAAAGATATAACAAACATACGCCGACGAGTTTCACAAGCTGACAAAGTGACAACGACTGAGACAAATGATATATGACAGTGACATCTAACAGTTTTTTTGACGGGTCGCAGTAAAGCAAAGGTTCTATCGCCATTCCACCGTAAGCATGACGTCATTTGGCGCTTACATCTTTTTAGAATACACTGAATTACAAAGTTGAAATTATGAATGAAAAGTATATAATTTCGAAAAACTGAAAAATACGGGTACCCTAGATTTGAATTTACTTTAATATAACCTAATAATACATGCTGGTTAAAAATATGAAATGTTGTCAATTCGGGTAGTGCTGCTTTACCGTGTAACAAGCAAACGGTAATCTCGACCGCATTTATAGAAAGCATGTGGACGCTTCTTACGTCTTTGTTTCATCATTATGACAGCTTAGCTATCTATTTGTGTGTCAGTAATGTTATTTATATTTCTTTAAATTCAGGAGAAGCGGAAAGCAGAAGAACTTACCAGGAGAAGAGATGAACTTGAAGCAGAAAGGAGAGCTAAAGCTGAAAAAGAGAAGTGAGTCAAGTGCTCTCATTTCGTCTTGTGTAAATCTTTGGTCGGCATTTTTTTTTTAAGTTTTAAGCTATAGTAGCTAACTCTGGTTTGTTTCATAGATAACTAACGTTTCTTACTGTAAGGCTATGCTATTATATCTTCTGTGTATCTCCCCAGACCACTTAGTCCAGAGGCGCCCACCTCGGGTGGAGGTTTGAGTGCAAGCGAGGCCCTACGAAGACAACGTTCAGCCGAGGCGAGGCAACTCATAGGAGCTTCTACAGCTGCAGCAAGGGCACTGTTCCAGCAGAACTTGGCGCAAGGACAGCTGGGGGTTACCAGGTTAGAATAAGTTGCACAAATATTGCAAAGATTAACTCTAGAAATTTTCTGGAACCTCAACACCACCTGGTGATTCCAGAACTTGGCGCAAGTACAGCTGGGTGTTACCAGTTTAAAGCTAATTGCATTCATGAGATAAATAGATTATCGTCATAAAAAATATAATGAGATGTGAGACAAATCTGTCTGTCTAAACCTATGACAACGTGATTTTGACCGTTGAGGGACAGTTCAAGAGTTCAAAGTTTCCAGATACTCAAAAAAGCAACAAAATTTGCATGAATTATCTGCCAGATAATAATAACCGAAGAGATAATCTTCTTACTACCTAAAAGTATCATGATAACATTTCTACATTCATAATTCTGTTCTCCCCAGGTCAAACTCAAACACACCAGAAAAACCAATCCGCAGTTCAGTAATAGCGCAACGAATCAACACATTCACTCAAGCGCAGTCCCCACAAGCCTCACCAATCAAGTCACCAACCAAACCAGAACCGAAACCGATACCGATACCAGAGCCCGAAGAACCCAAGACCAGCCCTCTGAAGAACATAGACAAGATAAAAATGAGTCTAGAAAGTCCGTCACAGATACAATATGAACCAATCATAGATCCAGCAGATTTGAGTCCTTCAACGGAGAATGAGGCTAGATCATTCAGTGCCATTAATTACGCTGAGACGAAGCAAGAAAATTCTTATAGAGATATCGAGCCTTTGAAGCAAAGTGAGCCAATGATCAAACAGAATATTCTAGAAAATGACATGTTCGACGCATCATATTCCAGTTCGAACGAGAATGATGACGATGACAGTGATAATAAATTCAGTACTATTAAACGGTCGCCGTATAGTAAGAATAATATCGCCGATGAGAACGAACGGACGAACGAGTTGTCGAGACAGAATACGGTGATAGAGAATGTTAATTTTAAGAAGGAGACGAATGGGACTACGCTTGATGGTGAGAGTTTTTTACTTGAATTTTTTATAGAAAGAATAGTGATGTAACAACCTGCGCCTTAGTTCATTAAGTCTGTTTTCATTTATTTCCCAATAAGGCTACAAAACTTCTGATATCTTCTCTCTTCGTGACCTAGTTTTTTTCCACTATTCATAATAATCGAGGGGAGAGCACTTTTCGCTTGCGTAACTTCGCCAAGGGCGCTTTGCATCGTCCAGTAGACGCGCTTAAGGTGCAACTAGTCGCGAGCTCGAACTCACTGGTGGTCATGGCCAAAGAGTACGTTGTCTCACCTGGCTTCGTGTCCGACAGAGATGTTATCAGTGATGAGCAGTTAGACGCTATTCTACACGCACAACGTCTAGTTCTCACGCACAGAAACACGGTTCCGAACTGAAAGGCGCGTAAAAAAAAAATCGAAAAGTGCTTTGAAAAATCGAGTTTTATGAAAAATCCTCTGCATAAATCAATTACAAATAAAGTTTATTGAACTCTTCGATAACTCAGCTTTGTCGGTACCCACGTTGTTTTGAAGTTTTTACAGTTCTTTTATTACTTATTTGCACCCAAAGTTACTTTAAAAATAGCAAGAAAAACGAATTTTTCTTGGCTCATAACTTTTTAATGGCTTTTTATTTTACTATTCTGTTTCCGTGCAGACAAATTAATAATAAGAGAAAACGATATCATGTTAACTTTGGAAGCACAATGTCAAACAGTGGAGTAATACTCTCCTGAAATTTTTATGGAAAAAATATCGACTAGTGGCACCTTAAAACGACTTATTTGGACTATGGTCCTCTGGAACCGTAAATCACTCAAATTAAACGACTTTAAGTTTAAACATAAAATATTTAAAAAAATTATCTTGTCTGTTTCATCTTAAAACGCGACAGGTTTTAAATACATTTACCGGTAAGCGCGTTTGGTGATTTATGGTACGCGCGGCTACACATTAAGCTATACATAGCCAGTATACGCTGACTTCTGATTGTACGAAAAACCTATACAATACGAGGTCAACTAAAACTGGAAATGTATAGCTTGATGTGTAGCCGTATGTACAAACAGCGCTAAGACTATGATCGTTTTTATTTAGCCTTTATACTTCAAAATTTAATCTTGCATCACAATTCCGTATGAACGACGAAAAATAATCGTTCTTTGAAAAATTCTACCCCCATGGTCACTAAAATAATCTTTTCTACATTCCAGATGTATCACCAGAAGGATTGGAAGATGAAGGCGCGATATACGAAGATTTAGACGACGACCCCGGTCTCACCGCGCGAGCATTATATGACTACCAAGCCGGTAAGTTTATATTATTTATATTATGGCAGTTTCATAATAGATTATTGTATATTTATCTTGCACAACAAATATGTACCCTGACTGAATAAAATATATAAATATTAACGCAAAAAAACGACTATACTATTATTAATAACGTCTGCTTACTGAATGGAATGCGATCGAGCTGAAGCCATCCTAAACAATTACAATATACATTTTTTAGATTTACCTATACCATTTTATTTATTTATAATTTCTCTATTATGATTTTCTTTGTGCTGTTCTTATATCCTACTTTGATTTTTGATGTAGGAAATCATCTGTTTCTTAAGACTATGCCGACCGCACAGTGGCGCCCTCATCGTTTGTTTGGTTATTCCATACAATTTAGAATGAAAATGCAGAAAATAAGCACGTTAATTTGTGCTTCACAAGATTATACGTTAATATTATTAGAAACGGTAGTTTTATATTGTTTAGTTTTATTGTAATCCTTAAAACGGATAACAGTGGCCACTATATTCCGTTTGATGACACTGTGCGGTCGGCAGTCTTAATGTAAATAAAAAAAAAAGGCCTCCAGACCGTATTTCGGCCACGGAGTTCAATCTCAACGGAGACTAGCCATCGGCGCGGGAGATATTATAGTACACAAGTGTGCGCGCAGACACAGGTGCACTCCCTCTTCCCTCACTCTCATAGTCCGATGGGACGGCAATTCGACACGACCGGAGAGAGATCAGGCGCAGGACCATGACCATTATTTAGTTTCATAGCGTACTTCCCTTATTAGGAAGCCTTAAGACGATACCGACCGCGCAATGGCGCCCTCGTTACTACTAAACTACCGTTTGTAATAATAATAACGTATGATCTTGTGGAGCACAACGTAACATGCTTATTTATTTTCTGCATTTTCATTCTAAAATAAAAGAAATAACCAAACAAACGATGAGGGCGCCACTGCGCGGTCGGTGTCGTCTTAAGGTGAATGCGCAGTGGTAGACTGCGAAATTCAAGTTTTCTTACGTTTTTTGCAATTACCTGAAAATTGCAAAAAACTTAAGAATATTTGAATTTCGTGGTCTACCACTGCGCATTCACCTTAAACTTATTCTTTGAACAATAAATTAAAATTCAATCTCTAATCTCTTCCAGCTGACGAATCAGAGATAACATTCGACCCCGGCGACATTATCACTCATATTGAGCAGATCGACGCCGGCTGGTGGCAGGGGCTTGGGCCGCAGGGCGTGTTCGGTCTGTTCCCGGCCAACTATGTGGAGCTACTGCCGTGCCAACCACGCTAGGGTGCTAGTGTGAGGCTTATATTACTCGATGGGGATATCTGTAGACCACTGATATAAGAAAAAAAAAAAATACCATTGCCAGTTTCTCGAATGAAAATTTTCGCAAAATTAACGTGACAAACTGTCAAGCGTAACCGTAAATTGCTGTGATTCGCTGTTGATAAATCATTCAACCAATCACTGCATCGTGTACGGACCGCCATTGAAATATCAGTGCTGTGACGTTCTGGTTACTCATTGGTGATTTGAGTTTGTAAATGGTTGCTTTTGAGTAGCGTCGTGTTTCGTTTCGTTGTCGATGTCGTGGACGATGATACTTATAGTAGGACTTTTAATTAGCTGCAGTAAAATGACAGCTTATGTGTTACCACTTTTTTACGAAATTTAAATAGTGATGTGACAAAAGAACTGATTCATTCAATTAACATTCAATTCAAAATCGATCAATGTTGATGTGATGAGCCTCTGAAAGCTGGTTGTTAAAACCATATTTACAAAATTAATAAACTATGAGTATTACAACATATAAACTCAATTAAATAGGCTTTTCTCAAAGACTAGTTATCTGAACGTTAGATCCAGGGTATTAGTCTAGGGAACCTGGATGCACTAAAAAAACTAATAAATTACGGCTATATAGCCCACTTAATTGAGATTGTATAGTTTGAACTATTTCTGTGCAAATTCACTATTCGAGCACAATTTTAATGCGAACTAGTACTATTAATAACTATCCTATAAATGAATGAAACTACAACGTATATTTTTATCCGAACAATAAAAATAATATTTGATTGTTTACGGTTAAATCAAAATTGGTTAGTTGCGTTCTAAACACATCACTAGTAGAGATAGTGTGGCAACATAATTTAACGAAATGACAGTAAGAAGTGTCATTTTACTGCAGCTAATTAAAAGTCAGACTATAGGCTCACTCAATGCGATACTCGATTCTTTTAATCTCTAGACACCATTATAAAAATATGTGTGGAGCTATAGATAATCAGGTTTACAGAAATTTCCTCTAATGTAATATGTACTATGAACTTTTACTAACACCCAGTATGATCCCAATTGAATACTGCAAATGCCCTGCAGTATGACGTCGTTTTACGAAGTGTAAACATAGGGTTGTATGATATTAAAAGTTGATGGTAAAAATTCTGTGTATGTATATGTGGAATGTAACACATGTTTGGGTAAATTGGCTGATACTACAGATATATTAATTGGTTCCAATTCATTTGTATTTAGTATTATTAGATCTTTGACGTAAAATGGAAAATGAATGCAGAAAATAATATATAAATGTGTATATTTGGTAACATGAGGGGCGATTCGCGTATTTTTAAAAACGTTTGCATTCTAATGTCAGTCGCAATCAGTCAAAAATATAATCAAAAGACATTTTTGACATTGATTGTAGCTGAGATGAGATTGAGACTTGAGTTTGAACGTTTTTTAATTACGAGAAATGGCCTTCTGGTTTCGAGATTTATATTCATCAATTTGACGAAAAGTTACCATGCCAGTGTCTTTCACAATAACATAGTTGAATTCTTGTTTCAAGACTAATTGTAAAACCAACGTACTCGGGGTACTGTATAAGTATTTGTGAATATTTATGTCGTTAATTACTATTATACCCGAATGAAAGGCCGAACTACCCACACATGTGCACAATACGATAATTCTAATTATAATAAGTGTATGCTATAAAATGAGAGTTAAATGTGAGAGTGTTATTAACTTAACATTAACGAGGACTGATGTTATACGCACTTTATGAAGTATAATCGATTAAAAATGCGTAACAGTAGTGGTCCCGGATATAGAAAGAAAAGTGTTAGGGTGCAATTACACCTACCACAACGACAACACAAATGGTCGGGCACTAATTTGTATGGAAACGAAGAGTTTATTCACCCGGACCGCATTTTTCTGTCAAAATAAACCGTGTCGGCGATACCGACCTCGCCGCAGCCACAACGATCTGTCTGCAAACACTATAGTCGGACTTTTAGTTAGGTGCAGTAAAATGACAGCTGTCATTTTATGTGTTACCATTTTTTAACGAAATTTAAATAGTGATGTGGCAAAAGAATCGATTAATTCAAGTAAGATTTAGTTCAAAAACGAACCACGTTAAATTGATTTTATAAAAGAGTATAGGATATATATTTATAATGAAATTCAGGATAATAATAAGTTTACAACAAAACATTGAGCAATGCGTAATTATTGTTTTGTCATCACATCAGTGATCGGATTGGATTTATAAAAATCATTAATTCTAATCACAAACATTTATTTTAAATATTCTTATATTTGAGGTTTTTGGTGTTTTGCAAATAACCCTGTGCTGTTAGTAAACGTTATTCATAATGAACACTTGAATTTATTAAAAAAAAAAAATATTTCTTAGATTGATAGAGGAGTTGAGTGAAAATTGAAACAAAATTATCTTTAGTAGACTATTAAATTTATTTAAGCTAATTTGAAACTACGGCATATATTTTTATCCGATTAATACAAAGAATATTTGATTGTTTATGGTTAAATCAAAACTGTTCAATTTCGAATATTTCATTTAAAACAGTGTTTAAATTGCGATTTAATCACATCACTTGTAGAGATAGTGTGGCAATTTTTTTGAACGAAGTGACAGTAAGAAGTTTCATTTTACTGCACATAATTAAAACAACGAAATCTCGTCGCAACTACTAGCGACAACGCGACTACAAAAAGTTGCAGCGACACTTCACACGTAACCATTGCTTGCCCACATTTTGTCGCTGTGGTGTAATTGTGGCAGGTGTGCCGCCCTTATACTCGTTAAAATATAAAATAATACTTTTATAAAACAGAACTAGCTTTGAATTATCGTCAATGTAGACTTCTGTCGTTGCTAAGAACTTCCTTGTCGCAATATCGAGCGCCGGAACGAGACATATATGCGTAAATATAGTCATGTTTCGATTCGGCCAGGCTTTTATTCTAACTATTCGACTTGCTAAAGATCCACGTATGAAACCTATTTGTGTACGATCTCACTTTAATTTGTGGTTTTTGCATTTGTCTGGGACCAAGGCAAATGCATAAAAGTTTAGTGTATTGTCTTTGGGCCGTATTAACTAGTCTGAGTGGAAAACTAAATGACGTTTTAAAAGAATAGTCAAGTCTAACATAGCATTCAATAGACTACGATAGATTCTATTAAAATTGATTTCGATTCGAAATTAAACATTTTTTAACATTGTTAATAGTGTTTAAAATCAATTTAAAAATAATAATAATTATTAGTAATTTGAAATAATCCATTTTCCAACTTCGGATTCAATAGTTTTATAATGGCAACACTAAACAGTAGGTTTGGAAGCAATTTAGACTGTGATGAGAAAGAATTTTTAGTCGACTTCGAGTTTTCAAAATTTTTGATCGGATGAATTTTATAGATTTAGATTCATTTATAAAAGCTAACTTTTAGACTTGGCACGTATAGTGCAGACTTCAGAAATTATGAAAAAAAAAAATACAGTAGTCGACTAACGAAAAAAATACACAATTTTCTTTATTGTAAAAGTTAAATAGTTGTTGCCTTTCAGTAAAAATTAGGAATGCATTTTCCTTCTTGTTAAGATAAGGATAGTAATATTAATGAATATTCAGAGAGAATTTCGATGTCAAAACCAACGAGGCCTAAAGGGCACAAATTATATCTATCAGAGTTCAAGATCAAAGAATTTCATTGATTCAAGTATTTCAATGACGAAAAGAAACTTTCTAGTAAGAATTTTTTTAAGTAGGTTCGCTTTTTTATAAGATTCAGTGGAAACTGATTTATTTGGAAATATTGTTATTATCGCTTTATCGATCGTTTGTTTGAATATGAAGCAATAATTTGAATTTATGTAAGTTAAGTTAGTAATTTTTAAAGAGCTTATTATGAACTGCGTTAGTAATTTTCTAGCTTAGTTTCTTAGTTCATTAATTAGATTTATTACGAGTCATTAGACTGCCATTTATTTATGAAAATTTATATTTTAGACATTATTATTATTTGATGAAAGACTATTTCTGCATTTGTATTTTTAAAGCGTATTTTATTAATTGGCAACACAAAAATCGGAGTCGCCAACATTTCGGCCAAAGTGAAGAATAAGTAAATAGTTTACTCCTTTTTACGTACTAGTGTTTAATGTAGACTTCAATTTAATTTGACTGCTTTAATTATACATTTGACTGCATTTTTATTAAAGCTTTTTAGCTGTACTTAGAAAATGTTATATGGTTTGTGAGAAGAGCCGTGGTACAGTCCAATTCAAACTTTATGGCGGCTGTGAAATGCGCTATTCGCTGCACAGTACCTCACCCCTCACACCCGCTGACACGTGAATTTGTTACTGCGCAGCGAATCGCCTCATGTTCCGAGCAGCCATAAAGTTTGAACGGGGCTGAATTAATCAATTATGTAATTTTAATTTATATGACATTTTATGATTGACTGTAAAGAAATGAAATGATGTATTTTGGAATCCTTTTGGTACAAATTGTTGAAGTAGTGCCAAACAGTTTTAACTAAAAAAAAAAAACAATTTTGAACACAAAGTTACTCTGTCACAACTAGATGCTTATTACTTAATGTACTATAAACACTGCATTTTTTAATAATGAATTAAGTATTTATAGTTGCAAATGTTCCTTTTCTTAGGTACTGAATTCTAATTCTGTCACAAATTGCATTTACAATATTCTGGTTTAGCAAGTATTTTATTATGTAGACCTTAGGGCTCTTACAGACCACCGCGACGGTTGCTATTTTTTAGCGAGCCTGCGAATCCTGTTACTACCACTGACGGTAATAAAAACTCAAAGGAATGCTCGTCTGAAGTGTCTTATTACTTTTCACAAAAATGCTTCGTAAAATCACAATACTATTCAAATGTACAGATGCTTATTTTTAGACACGAACAAAATCACTTTTATTGTACAGAAAACTTAGTAATGTTAATGTATTAGTATCACAAAGTGCACTGTTATTTGACTTACTTACCTACCGAGTGACGAAAAGAATGATCGTTTATCTTAAAAAGTGGATAGCTTCCATTGCAAACAACTTGACTTCCACTAACTGTTAAATATTATCCCAAAATCATTTTATTCATGTATGAATTGTGTTTTGATTCTATATACCCTGTATACATACCCCATACTAATATACTCGTTTACATTTGTTTTTTTTTTTATGAATATCCAGCCTTGCAATATTATAATATACCTACCTATGTATTTTTAAGGAATGTTAGACTGTACGCAATATACGCGCTTTGACGTGCAGTTGCACCAGAGGGGCAATTCCCGTATTTTCAAGAACGTTCGCATTCTAATCTGTCAAAAATACAATCAATTTATGACATTGGCCCCGATTCTGTTGTTCACAAACTAAACTAAATTTAAGTTCAGTGCATCTTTTTCTTTCTATTTCATTAAGAAAAGGACAGAAGATAAATATTAGTTTAGTCCCGTCAAATTAGATAATCCATAGACAAGTTAGACGTGATTAAAAAATTGGCTATTAGAATACGTCAATTTACGTCAGGCGCTGGACTAATTTGACAGGGCTAAACTAATATTTATCTTCTGTCCTTTTCATAATTAAATAGAAAGAAAAAGATGCACTGAACTTAAATTTAGTTTAGTTTGTGAACAACAGAATCGGAGCCATTGATTGTCGCTGAGATGAGATTGCGACGAACTTTTTTTTAAGTACGAGAATTGGCCTCAACGGCCATATACCGCAAAACTTTACAATTACATTTTACACAATTTATTGCAACGGAAAACCATTACAAATATGTAAATTTTAGTGACAAGTCTACATAATATCAGTTTTGTAGAATTGTAGACTTAAAAGTAAAGTTTTGTAGTATATTAGGGCCCAGCCCGTATTACCTAAAGAGTGTTAGAGTCAATGTGCCCCAATTAGGAGATTAACTAAGACTAAGCTTCGCCTTCCTCCTTCTATACATATTAGTCGTAAGTCATGTGAGATGTGTATTTTTTGTATTACGTTGAAACATGTTCTCTGTATGTACCTATATTATTGCAATATAATTTTATGTGTATGGTGCTCCATTGTATTGTAATTTGTAACATAGGTTTACATTTGTATCCTAATATTTTCAAAATAAACAAGTCCTAGATTCCGGATTTTTCGTTTTTTACTTATTACCCTCTGTTAAAATATTTATATGGTGTTATAGTGGAAATAACTGAAATCCTCGTAATGGGTCATTGTACTGATCATTACGAACAAGTTTCAATATGGACCAACCCTGAAATGGCGAAAAGAAAAATCTGCTGTTCCTGACATTTTGTCGAGTTACACGAATATAAAAATGTTCGAAGCAGATTTTTTTTATGAGTAAGTATAATGATGATGAAAACCCGTTTTTATGAGGTTTTAACGACCTCTTATATCAGCCGAAAAACCTATTGGACATAGTGGCTTTCAACAAGAATCGTCAGTACGGCCGGTCCTGCAAAGCCCTAGTTTCAGAGCGGCTAACTTAACGTGACGCGTACCGTAAATCCATTTTGTTTTGACAAGGTCACGGTAAGGTCAATTAAGTCCTCCATTAGTCTGCAAACTAACACATCCCGCGTGGGTGTTATACCGGGGATGAAGAAAATTTCACTATTTTTTACCTAGTATGTTTAGTTTTGCGACTTACAGAGTTGTAGGTCGTAGGTTCGAACCCCGTCAGGCGCTTTACTTAGTGTAGATTATTTCATCACCATTGCTCTTAAAACCGTGAAGGAAAACGTCGTGAGGAAACCGGCATGTTCTAGAACCAAAAATTCGAAGACATGTGACACCTACCAACCCGCACTGGGCCCGCGTGGTAGATTACGGCCCACTCCCTCTCATTGAGAGAAGTCCTATGTCCCAGCAGTGGGAACATTATAGGTATGGTGTTCTTACACTGGGGTTCGTAGACTTCTCATGACTCAAGACTGTTTTAATTAATTAAAACACTAGCAGACTTAATCACACGTTTATTCGGTTACCCAGCACGCCAGAGCAGTCTTGCCAGTACCCAAAAATACAATATTAACTTAGAGCTACAGATATTAAATCTGATACACCACAATAGGCTGATTATGTTATGTTATGATGAAACCGTGAGAATGCCACTTCAAAAAAATCTCTTAAAGAAACTCCTAGCTGGTAACTTGTTTTTGAAGGACAAATATATTTTGCTTTGACCTACAGCTGAATACCGTATGAAATACCTAACGCAGTGAAAATAACTAAAATGGACTAAACGAGCTGAATCAACGTCAGTGTATTGTCTTACTTTCCTGACGGCGTAGGCAGCCGAACTGAGCCTTCCTACTAGGCTTGATATATATGGTCCCCACTGAAGTTTGGCATCTATTTGCCCGGTTCTGCTGTTCACAAACTAAACTAAATTTAAGTTCAGGGCATCTTTTTCTTTCTATTTCATTAAGAAAAGGACAGAAGATAAATATTAGTTTAGTCCTGTCAAATTAGATAATCCATAGACAAGTTTAGACGTGATTAATAAATTGGCTACTAAATTTATGTCAATTTACGTCAGGCGCTAACTAATTTGACAGGACTAAACTAAAATTTATCTTCTGTCCTTTTCATAGTGAAATAGAAAGAAAAAGATGCACTGAACTTAAATTTACTTTAGTTTGTGAACAACAGAATCGGGGCCATTGTTATGCTCAGAAAAACTGCCGAACAATCACCTCTTTGTCTGGAACGATGTTGGGTTCTAGATTTCTATAATTCGGTAAGGCGAAATTGCGTGTTCCCCCATGCGTTAAATGTGTTTCAGCAACACCCGCATCTGTAGTCGAACGACCATTTGTAAAGCCATATTGAACCGTTGATTGATCATTATGAAGGAGCTATTTAAATTAAAACGTTACACGCGTTACAAACGCTATTTAAATTAAAAAAAAACGCAGCTGTTTCGAATATTTTGCTAAATGTACTTAGGTAAGATAGAAAAATTGCCATCATCGTTTTTATTACCTGTTTTAAATAATGATAAGACTTTAATACTCTTCATGAGGTCAGGGAAAGTTCCTAAATCAACACATTTATTAAAATTAACTGCTAGATAGGGGGTTACAATGTCTATTACTTTCCTAAAAGTTTAATGGAGAAGCCCCAGTAATCACCGGTGTTCTTTTAGACTTAAGTGTGTTAAAAACATTAACTAAGTACATCACGCGGCGTTACATGTTCGAAGCTAAATAAGCGACAACATTTAGGTTCACCACTAGGTATGGGAGCGTTCAAGTATTACGTAACGCAATTTTTGAAGATTTTAGATCCTCCCTCCCCCCATGTAACGCACCGTGTTTTTCTGTACCGCACCTCCTCCCCCTCCCTAAACGTTCCGTAACATTTCAGTGACCATTAAAGTCAGAATTATGTTGAACAAAGTATAATACCTTTGTTATTGTATTAATTGCGTTTGCAGTAGTAATAAACAAAAGCAGAGATTTTTAATTTAAATGTTTTTATTTAGTCATAAATCAAGTACCTATTTCTTCAAACCATATTACTACGAGTATTAGTAACATTTTATTTTTATAAATACCCTGGAGTAGCATTGGCCATTGGTTAAAAGCCAATGGAGGATCCATTAATGTTAATGGTGTTGGTCTTGAATGTAGATAGGTACTCTTTAAGCACAGCATTAAAAGCCCATTCTTTTGATGATTGAATGATTTGAAGTTATCCATTTTAGATCGCAATTTACAATTGCAATTGTATAAATTAATAGACATAATTAAGAGAGATTCGCTTTCGTTTCAATCGGTTTCTTGGATGAAGATACAAAGAAAACACAAGTGTTATCTTCAAACATGTAATATTTATTAATAATAATATCTAATTAACTCATAATTTTATAACAAAATACTGTTATCCGTGTACTGTGTTTCCTCTTAGGATATCAGAGAACACTCCGTGCCGGGGAAGAGCTATTTTGTTTACGATATCAGGAACCACCTGCAATAAAATGTAATAATTTCGTAGACAGAGTAGAGCAACGGAAGTCACTAACAGCCGAACCCAATAATCTATATGCGCATCGCTACTGGTATAGATTATTGGGACGTTAAAAGGTCATAGAACACATATTATCAACTCGGAAAGGGATCGTCACCTTTCGCCTCGCCGGCAAACGGGCGTCAACCTAACGTAAGCACGTAAACAAAGTGGATCAGCAGCTCCGATACGTCGATTCGGCTACGGCTAGGCAACACCGCGCTGATGGCTCGCCAACCGCTAATTGGTTGATGGTGCTGCAGGCAGGCCGCGAGAGGGGCAAGGGTGGACGAAGAGACGTAAGCTCGGGTACGGAGAGACGTAAGCGCGGGTACGATGAACCGTAAGCGCGCGGGAACTGCAAGTTGACCACGCACCGCACCGCGGTTCGTGAGCTTGTCCCGAGGCGAGGCGATTACGTTACGATTCCGATTAGTGTGCGTTGCAGTAGGGAGTTTCATACAAAGAATTCTGAATGGCTCGAGTTGGTACGGTGACGATCCCTTTCCGAGTTGATGTGTGCTATGACCTAAAACCAGAGATACAGGTTTTTCTACCTCCAGTATGCCAGAACTGGTGATAGATGGGTAATTGGGTTCGGCCGTTAATAGTAATGAGACAAGTATACATTTATAAAAAAAAAAAACCTCTCACCTTAACACGAACTTCTCTGGGCATAAACTCGTGAAAGAACTCGTAGAACTCAAAGTGCGTGCGCACAACTTCTAGCCGGGCGAGTTCATGCTTCAGAACATCGACGGCGTCTGTTGGCGCTACGTCGTGACGACGCAGGTCTTTCGCGAAGAAGTATATCGTTTCTACTAGCTTCTCGGCTCGAACGCGCGCTTTGTAGTCGTATCTGGAAGTATATTTCGTATATAGTCGTACCTATAAGGCTTTATCTTACTGATAAAATAATATTATCAGTAAGATACAGCCTTTATTCAGTGAAATAAAAGACACAAAATATAAAAACACACAATTTAAAACTACAAGAAGACTGACTGTCGGCTGTTGGGATTCGCGAAAATAACAGGTACGTATTTACAGAATTATAATCATTAGAATCATTAATACATCTTCCTAAGTTAGATTTGTACCAAAAGAACAAATCTCTTATGGAAAAGTGCCTTGGTACAAATATAACATAGAAAGATGTATTAATTATTAATGATTATAATACGTACCTGTTATAGTCGCGAATCATATTTTGATCAAGGTACAACCTGACACTGACCTGCAAATTGCAAAACACTTAAGAAAATTTGAATTTCGCGGTCTACTACTACGTATTTACCTTAACGACGTTTTTCAGACCACCATTATTTTGGTGGATAAACATCTCAGTTTGTGCACATGGGCTGCACTTACACAAAATATTACTAAGTAAGATGTATGTTCAGGCACGGTACTTGTGGATAGACTTACATTGTCCTCCCATACCTATTGACAGTGTAATTTGAATTTGAGTATTATAAAGCCCTTTTATTTTTAAAAAGTTACCGTGGAGTTTCTGGCTCTTCTTCATAGGAAACAACTAATTGGAATTGCGCCCCTAGCCGCTGCCGTTTCATATATGCCCATGTAGGTTTTGAAATATAATATTTTTAATTTACTTACTTTCCCTCCAATTTATTCTCCAAGAACTTATATAATCTCTTAGTGATCCATGATGCGTTGGTCGGTTGGAACCTCTTCGGAGGCTTATACTTCATATCTTCAATTACCTCAGAAGGTAACTCGTCGAAAGGAATGATAGACTTCAACTGTTTCTTAGCTTTGCTCTGTGTAGGCTTGAGACGGCGTGGTGCTGGCTTATTAGGTACTTTGAAAAGGCTTAGTGAGTTTGTAACGGAGCACTTCAAGGAGTTTCTTACTGCTTGTTCCTGTAATGTGAAATGCGGATAAAGTTATTTACTTATATAGGGTGACTGGTAATTAGTGACCGATACCTAAACACGTGATTGTACTCATGATAACAAACAACTTTTACTATGGGACCAAACCTGAATTCGCGAAAAAAAAATCTGCTGTTCAGTACCTACATTTTGACCAGTTAGGCGAACATAAATGACTGAACAGCAGATTTTTTTTCACAATTTCATGTTTGGTCCCATAGTAAAAGTTGTTTGTTATCATGAGTACAAGCACGTATTTAAGTATCGGTCACTAATTATCAGTCACCGTATATGTCAAAGCCACATTCTGGTCGTCTACCTACTATCGGAAATCGAAAACAGTGTCCTTTAGAAAGTTTGTTTAATCACAGTTAAATGTGGAAAAAGCAAATTAACTTTTAAATCATTGAAGTTAATAATAGCTAAAAGAAGATTCAAGAAAGTAAACATATGAAATGAAACTAGAGCTGTCTACTGGCAAATGAATATTTTTACTAGGTCATTAGATCAGCCAGACTAATACAGGAAAAAAAATTACCAGTGTACAAATGTAACCATGAAATTTTTCGTCAGTTATAAAAAAAACAGCTGTTTTAAAGAAAAGTGCAATACCTATGCAGTCAAAATACAGGGTGTCCCTGAAAGTATGGATCAAATCGAATAGGGGCGTGGGCAAGGTCATTTCCAAACTTTTTGCTCCTGAGAATGATTGATGATCGAGAATTATTTTACGGTTCAAAAGTTGTGACCAATTTTTTTCAATTGTTTCGCATAGTGCTCAAAGAAAAAAAAAAACATTAAAAAAAACTATCAGGATTGTCTAAAAAACGTAAATTGACAGTTCCTGGTAGTTTTTTTTTAAATGATTTTGTTCTTTGAGCACTATGCAAAGTGACTGAAAATAACAAAAGTTGGTCATAACTTTTGAACCATAAAAAAATTCACCAACATTCTCAGGATCAAAAAGTTTGGAAATGACTTTGCTCACGCCCTTATTTGATTTGATCCATACTTCCAGGGACACCCTGTATAGGGAACAAATTTTTTTTTTTTATAACCGCCGAAAAAATTATGTGCTAGTAGTGGTACCTGCGGGTCTGGAATCACATGCTGAATATTCATGGTTAAAGATTGAGCACTGGTAAAAATAAAATCCTTTATAGTTAGTTAGCCAATACGAGATAAGACAAAAGAGGAGAAGGTAATATTTTAACTTACCATTTTAAGTTTCTTCTCAATATTCTGTTCCTTCATTTTCTGCAAATACATTTCCAAAGTCGTCTGCCGCGTTCGCCTCGACACTTCATGATCCGACTCCACAATATCTTCAACGTTATGATTAGAATCTTCCGGCATCTCCGTAGAATTTGCTAGAGGAAACTTCACAGTTTCCGATTGCATTTCCAAATGTTCCGCCTGTCTTTTCGCTGATTTCTCCATAACTAAGGCACGTAAAGACTTTCTAGGAGTGAAATCTTTACCGAAAGTTTGTCGTAACGTTTTACGGGTAGTTCTATGTGAATCCCAGCCGGATCCTTCTGCGCTTGAGTTTCGAGTTCCATCAGAAAAGCCTTCACTATCTCTAGATGGTGCAGAACTTGGTTTAATATTGAGATCTTTGATCAAACTTTTAGTTTTTCTGACACTGGTATTTCGGCCTTTGGCTGAGAAAGAGTCATTTTGGTAGGTCTTATTGTGTAGGATCACTTCTGGGGATTTGTTTAGGTGGTTCTTTCTGTGTCTGCCTGTAGTGTCATGTGTTTCGTTTGGAGATTCTTCGATTTCTTCACTTGGTTCTATTTCGTTCTGTTCTTCAATCTGTCTTTCTTCATGGCTTTCGTGTTCGTTTTGTTCACTTTCATTGTCCAATTCTTGTTCGCTTTCATTGTCCGATTCTTGTTCACTTTCGGCAGCATCAACTTCCATTTCATCGGCTTGATTGTCATCAGAAATTTCTGGATCACTGGCGATTGCTTTGTCAGCTTCATCACTATCGTCCATTTGTTGATCATCTTCGACTTCCTCGCTTTCGGCTTCACTTGCAACTTCATGACTTTCATCTTCGTCATTTTCAACTTCTTGGTTTTCGTTTGCAGAAGCTTCATTGGCTTGACTCCCATTGGCTGCTTCTTCCTTCTCTTCATTCATTTCTTCGTCGTTCTCCTCGTCGGAAGCATCACCATCTACAACTTCTTTGCTTTCATGGGCCTCCTCGTCAATTTCTTGGTTTTTATTAGCTTCCTCTTCTGCTTCTTGACTTTCATTTGCTTCTTCTTCGTCTTCTTGACTTTCAATTGGTTCTGCTTCTATTTCTTGGCTTTCATTAGCTTCCTCTTCTGTTTCTTGGCTTTCATTTGCTTCTTCTTCGTCTTCTTGGCTTTCATTTGCTTCTGCCTCTATTTCTTGGCTTTCATTAGCTTCCTCTTCGTCTTCTTGGCTTTCATTTGTTTCTGCAACTATTTCTTGGCTTTCATTTGCTTCCTCTTCTGCTTCTTGGCTTTCATTTGCTTCTTCTTCGTCTTCTTGGCTTTCATTTGCTTCTGCTTCTATTTCTTGGTTTTCATTTGCTTCTTCTTCATTTTCTTCATTCTCGTTTGCTGCTTCTTCTCTATATTGACTTACATTCACATCATTTTCGTGTTCCATTTCTTCATTAATATCTTCTCGACTATTATTAACGTATTCGCCACTTTCTTGATTGACGTTTTTTTCATCTTTATTTTGTACAGTCTCTGTTTCCTGTTCTTGATTACCGTCAATATTATCATCTGCAGAATATTGTTCATTTTGGGATTCTACCGATTCTTCAACAATTTTTACTGGTTTATGTTGCAATGATTTGTTACTCTTTGATTTATTGATTTCAGTTTCTTGGGTATCTTTTTCTAAGACAACAGTATTATGTTTCTTAGTATTATCTTTTAGGTTTTCATTGAGGTCATTGTGGACCACGGCTTCTTCTACGACTTCATCATCATTTTCAAATTCTAATGTGAAATTATTTTCATCTTCTTCCTGATCATTTTGTACAACATCATTTGAATTAGTCTTGTTTACTTTATCATGTACTTTAAGAGTAACTGTACGTTCTTTTTCATTTACACTTTTATTTGTAGCTGTGGTATTTGGAAAACTCTTATTTGTCGCGTTGTTTAAAGCATTTACGATGATTTCTTCAGATTCTATTTCGGTTTCTATTGCTTTTGGACTATTCCTTGTCCTGCTTCTATTTTGTTTCTGAGATTTATTAAGTGTTGTGTTTTGTTTATCTGTCTCTGACTTAGATGGACTTACATCTAACTCGGTACTTTTAGAAGAAAGTTTATTTCGAGACTTATTACTCTTGGCATCCTGTTTTACAGAAGTATTAACGTTTTCGTCACGTTTCGAGGCATTCTTTAACATACTTCTTGTAGTCCTAGAACTGTTTAATGTTTTGTCTTTAATATCTGGTGAAGCTTTAGACTTATTCTTAGAAGCAACAGATTTATTAGATTGCTTTGTTTTATCAGAAGTTGTATTTGTTTGTAGAGTTCCAGCTTCAGATTCCTTAACTTCCGATAGTTTACTGAGTCTAGCTCGTTTTTTCGGTGTATTGTCTGCCAACATATTATCTTCCAGTTGATTCTCAACCATCGTCGAGGATGGTAGGAGCATCCTAAAGTCCATTTCTATGTCAGTAGTAATACTTGATGCAGGGGATGCATCCCTACCTTTAGATATCGAACTAATTCGTCTCTGTTCAAGTTTCTTTTGAAAACCAAATATCTTAGGTTGGATTTCGGGGATTTCATCCTCACTTTCAGATACAATGAAGTCAGCAAACATATTCTTTCTTTTGGTTGCTGGCCGGTTACAGAAGATGTTTCTAACTTGAGGTTTAGGATCTGCAACTACATTTTCCTTAGTTTTCTCAGCAGCTGTTTTATTTGGGGATATGTTTAGTAAGGCAGTTGGAAAAATTGGTTTAGACCTCTTTGCGTTTTGAAAGAGTTCTCTTGTTCCAAAATTTTCTGTTTTATCAATGTTTGTGGTGTTGATCTTGTGGAGTTTGGCCAGTGATTCTCTGTTGTCTATTAGGTGGCCATACTTCTGTTGAGGTTGGTTCTCTTTTTGTGTGAAGAGCTTTCTCTGTGGGAGAACTATGCTATTAATTGATTCATTGTCACTGCTCTCTGGTAGATCGAGGGTGAAGTTATTTTTTTCTTGGCTGAAAAAAGAAAAATTAACTTTTGAAACCTTAAAGTTATTATCATAGCAATATTGTAGAACAAAATAGTATTGCTAGTTAGAAAGGTTGAACAAGTTGTCATTGAGAGGCCCATATTCTACAGTGAACCTTGCCTAGTTAATAATATAGTCTAAGCAGTAAGCATGAGTAACTTTCGTGAGCATGAGTTATTTTAAGAGATATGGCTAAAGTTTCATAACAGGACAGAATTGCTCATATTCTTAAAATTTGCAAGTTCAGCTGCAATGGTCCTGACCATTGCAGCTGCTATGTTGTATGCTAAATAAATTGACAAGCTGAAATGATTCTGATTAACGGTGAAAACAAACTGAAAATAATAGACAGCCCTGTACCATGATAAATGCTATTTTATTTTTGTAAATTGAAATAATAACAGCCGCACAGGTCGATCGATCAGGTTAAGCTACGCTTGCCACGGTTGGTCTGTGGATGGGTGACCATCTTTACATTCCGTGACCCCTCCGTGCCTCGGAAAGCACGCCATTGGCTGTCATTCGTGGATCTTTGACAGTCGTTAGGGGTCTTACCAAGGAGTATCGTATTACCCAGTAACTGGGTTGTGGAGATCAGATAGGCAGTTGCTCCATGTAAAATACTGGTATTCAGCTGCATCCGGTTAGACTGGAAGCTGACCCCAAAATAGTTGGGAAAAGTTAGGCAGATGATGGTTGTAAGAGTTTTTAAAATAATATTATTTAATGTTTTAAAATAACTAGATGAGGTTGGCATTTCCTGCATGATAATGGACAGCCTCACTATCTACAGACATTTTGGTACAAGTGTAAGACTAAGTAGCCTTTGGATGCACGCTACCCAGAATGGTATATGGTTAGTGGCAGAAATTTATAGAAGAGGCTTATGTTCTGGAGTGACATATTCCCCGATGATGGTAGTAATAGTAAGTATTATAAGCAAGTATACCTCAAAACTTCAATATTGACAATGAACTCCTCAACAGTGTTGTTGACTGTCAACTTATTATCTTCTAACACTTCCATCACATCTTGGGAGTTCTCATCCAATTTCTTCCACCAACTTTTACCTGAAAATTCATTCATGTTGCATTATAATCATGTAATAAGGTGGCATATTTAATTTTAATACCAGCAAAAAAAAAAAAAATAACTTTGGTTATGGCAACTGAATCTACTTAAGAACATTTACAACATACGGCATTTCATACAAACTTTCAAGCCCTTGTTTTTCGAAATGAATGAACCGATTTTAATGAAACTTCATTCAAGAACGGCTGGACCGGTTTTTATGATGTTTGATTTGTCTCCACTCTGAATAGCAGAATAACTAATAAAAAATCGAAAAAAGAAGACAATTCATTTTTTAAACACTATGTATGGAACGGCTGTTTTGATGATATCTCATGGCAGTAAAAAGTTAGCCAGGTAAGCTAGTATTCAATAAAAATCACATCAAACAGGAACAAGCGCAACTTCTTTGCTGTTGAAATAAATTAAGATTGATACTGACTTTTTTGGGTCTTTCAACAGTCAGTTGTTGCATTAACTGGGTTTAAACATCACTGGCATAGGGCACCAACGTAAATAATAACTAATAACACATTATACTTAATGTAATGTTGCTTATGAGGGTGATTACGATTAAGGTCCTGACCGTAGGCAGTAAGTAACATTTTATGATAAAAGTACTTAATCCTTAACTTTGATGGAAGAACAATAGTACTCTTATGTTTATACTGACAAAAACACTTATGACTTAGTTATGTTAGACTAAAATACAAAGAACCACAACAGTAATGGCATAAGATGTTAGATAAAAGTAAACTCACGTCTAGGTTCCTCAATTTCAGTATTATCATTCAACACAGATCTGCCGATCAACGGGGATAGTGCAAATGACTCCGTGTTCTTGTCTTTGAACTGATCTATGAGAGATGTGAGCCTGCCTGACGCTGTGGATAGGGCAGGGGAGCATAGACTGCGGCTGCCACGAGTTGTCTTGCGTTTCGGAGTGGTAGCGCCGCCCTGAGAACGCGCAGGGGACGTAGTCTTCGTTTTTGGCATTTTTTATAGTTTTTGTCACCTAAAATTGTTATTTGTAGCTATTTTAGGGAGTTTGATATGATAATATGTATAATAAAGTGGAATATACGGCATGTAGTGGGCTTGGATAATGTTACGGAGTTCGTACACAAGCGATATAGTTATCGCAAATATGTCACACTAATTTCAAGTTGCAATTCCTCAAAACTTGGTGAATCGTAAAAGTGTAAAAGTAAATGAGGATTAATGACTTTCTTAGTGGGTCTAAACGATGTAAACGAAAACAGAAAACTTTTAAAAAACTGACAGAAGCAAACTACATTTACGGACATTACAAAAAATAATTAGATCACCTTTTAGGGAAAAGTAGCACATAAACAGTAATAACTACACTACACAATAATTATACGGAATTGAGTCAATATTCGTCATTATTTTCAATTAATCACAAGAAAACAAAACAAAACTTCCATCAAACAAACAAAACCGTTTTCCAATGAGATCTGAACTTTTTAAAAATGTTACGTTCCGTTACAATTAGTATTTTCAAACCCATCAATGTAACAGTCAACAATAATTTATTAAGTGTTATACTTTGATAGTAAATTATTTTTCCGCTTAAATGTTTATTTTTTAATTTCTTTTTGTTTTGTTTAATGACTGATGAATATGGAATAAAAAGTTAATAGTATCTTGGAATGGAACGGAACGTGTTATTACGTTCCATATTAATAAGCAAATCGAATACATAAATATTACGTTAAAACTTGGTATGAATAAATTCATTCGGAATCTATTATAATTTTATAATCGTCCTCGGCTTTACACGCAAGCTGCCTATTAAAAATACCGTGATCTGAAGGTGGCTTAGTTCAAAGCTTGGGGCTTAGGCTAAGTTCATATGACCGCACGGTACCGCGCGGAACTAATAACCGCGTGGTACAGATCAAAGTAAACTGTGAGACCGGGGGCACACGATGCGTTGCGGCGCCGCACCGAAAGATTTCACCGTATCAGCGGGCACACGAGCGGTGCGGCGCCGCAACGTTGTTATATCGCAGCGACGCCGCCGGCGCCCCAGCAGCGTATGTCCTTCCTTGTGACGCATAAACAACTGAGCGGTGCCGCTCCGACACCGCAACGCATTCACCTCTCCCCGCCTCGTCTCGGTGGTTGCAAGTCCGGTGCGGCGCCGGAGCGCATCGTGTGCATGCTACAGATATTTCTATGTAAAACGACGCAGCGACACCGACACCGACTCCGGCGACGCAACGTATCGTGAGCCCCGCTCTCACTATCGTCATCGTAAATCACCGCGCGGTACCGCGCGGTTCAAGTTCTACGAACTCTGTTCAATTGATCCCCGCGAGCATAGAATACCTAATAGTACTACCGCGAGTTGGGACGGACAGACGCATAGATCAAGCAATGTTGATGCCAGACTGCCACGCGTAGGTACCTATGAATGCTCAAACCGTGCGTCGACGCGCGGCTTCGCGCGTTTATAATACGTCTCTGCATTAAATTATCGTTTATTGGGTTTTAAATCATAAAGATACAATGGGTAAGAACTCTGTACGAACTTAAAAAATGGCTTCGCGACTGAGAGTCGCGGAGGATCGCCGTTGCACGTCCGTATCCGTTCGCGATCGCGGTTCTCTCAATTATGAACTTCGTCTTAGCTCACCACGGAAAACCTACAGACTTTCACTTTTTCTGAATGATAGATGGTCTATGGCGTAAGTCGCAGAACCTTTTTTGGGTAGGTACTTTTAGCTGGGTGAGTTCCTGAAAAAGTGGGAATTTGTTGTTTTCGACTGATCAAGTGATGGTTTAAAATAGATACCTACCTAATTTGTTTTGGGTTATCGCTAATAGATAATAACATAGCCATTCAATGAATTGGCGAAACTTCGCAGACTTGATCGATGTCTAACGATGATTAAAACTAATTTGACCTTTTTTTTTGGGAATGGAATCTCGTAGTTTAACATAACATAATGAGGTTGTCGTCTGCTTAACCGGGCTTGCCTGTGGATGCCTCAATAAATTAAGGCCTCTAGCCGGGGCTTAAAAAAAACTTAAAACTAACGGCACGGGCTGGCTCGAGCAAGTGTCGGGGCAAACCTGTAGGCCAATTCTCGTAATTTAAAACGTTCAAAATCTAGTCGCAGTCTCATCTCGGCGACAAACAAATGTCAAAAACTTGTCAAAATGTAGGGAAATTATAGGTATTTTTGACAGATTGAGACTGAGATCAGACTGTGAACGTTCTTAAAAATTACGAGAATTGCCCCTCTGGTATGGAGCGTTGCGACGAGCCTCGACGGTGAGGACGGAAGGACAGCTGTCGGGACTTGTACTTTCTGAGAGTACTGGTGGCCTTACTACTTTTTTGTAGGAGGGTCGTGCCGTCGTCAGGGATAGTAAGGGTACAGATAATATAATACTCAACGTAGTAAGGCTCGGCCGGCGAATCCTACTTGAGGGATATCGGGCGGCCGCCGCAGTCAGGGGATTGGGATGCTTTATTGCAGTATCAAAGAAGCGCTTGGAAAGGCGTTACATGAACTGCTGGACATAGAAGGGGTCTCCCATGACCTTTCTGAGGAAACGGTTTTGAAGGGTCTGTATACTATGCAGATGGCGAGGCTTAGCGTGTGCGAAGACTACGCAAGCATAGGTCATGATGGGACGGATGACCGCGGTGTAGAGGCGCAATTTGCACTTGAGTGACAATTTTCTGCGGGCGGTCAGTAAGAAGTGGAGCCTACTGAGAGCGAAAAAGGCGCGCGAACGTCTTTATGTGCTCTTTGAAAGTAAGATGACGGTCGAGGATAACACGTAAGTATTTAGCTTGCTTCTCCAAAGGGGTCGGCGTGTCATACATAATGATTGGACTGGAATATAAAATAAAAATATCGTTAACTACCTACCTATCATATATTTTTTTCTTATTTATAGAAAAATCAACTTAAACCTCAACAATACAAATGAAACGCTCAATTTACTAATCAATTATACACTCTTCTCGATGTGAGAGGTATTCTGGTAACAGAAATAATTAGGAACGCTGTTCTTTTTGACATCAATGAAAATTAAAAAAAAAATTGTAAATCAAAAGCAAATTATGAATTGTCACAAGCTTACCTACTATAATTGCCGTGCGGCGAATTTTTAGCTACATATTATTTTTCTGGCTTCAAAAAAGGAGGTTCTATATTATTTATGCTTTCATTTATTGCAAATCATTCCAAGTCGGATTTCCCATAACGCAGTAAGTGTCCGGGTTTCACCTGGACACTATTTTAAAACCCGGTCCGGACGCTCCCCGGACTCCCATCAAACTAGGACGAATCCGGGGAAACCCGGACGGACGGTAGCCCTACGTACACAGTAACAAAGTATTTTTTTAACATTGAAAATAATTTATCTAAAAGCACTGTAGTTCAAATCCTACTATCAAGGTACGGTCTACAATTCCGACTGTCGTTCAAATCCATATATGTACCGTTCCGCTCGCAGTCTCTATAAGTCCCTCTGTTCTTTCATGAGTACAGACGCCAGCACATCAAGCTACACGAAACTGTCAAATTTTCCCAATCAACTTTGAACCTTATGCTTCAGTAATAAAGTTGAAAATCTATTATATAAATTTGACAGATTGTAGTAGCTTGATGTGCTGGCGTCTGTACATTTGAGAACGCTACAAGTAGAACGGTCGACTGAGCAATATGCGTCATGTAACGGGTAGGTTACACTTCAAGCAATAGCTAGGTACTGGTTGGGGGCTTGAATGTGACGTATTGAAACGCCTGAAGCCCTTTGTATACGGCACGACGTGTTACTGTCGCCGTAGAAAAATCGTGTGACCTTGTATATGACCTTGTATTTGCACTTCTAGGGTATACGGCGACGGCGTCGTGCCGTGATCCATACAACACTGGCACTAATTGCTTTTTTTACAGTTTGCAACAAAATGCTAGTTGCTGAAAAGGATTATCAATTTAGTGTGTTACAATAGTCCAGGACCAGCATTCCAAGAATTCAAGTTCCAAACATACAAACAAAGAACCTACGAAACTATTTGCGGTATGTACTTAGTGGAAAACAATCTCGCAAGTCCTAATGCGGAAGACATTTTCTTTTATAATATACACACATCAAAAGTGTCTAGGGATCAAGCATTTTTATGCGGATTTCTTGAGATTGAGATGTGGCTTTGTAATAAATTTATGATTTTATAAATTTATATGGATCCTTTTTGGTGCATTTCATAATTTGAATCAGGAACTGTGAATCAAATTCGAGTAAAAGATGAAAATCAGCTGTCAATATTTTCCCTATAAAAACATACAACGCATTGAAGACATTATTAGTGCTACTGTTTCCCTACTACTGATTAAAACCAACGTTATTATGGAGCGGCGACGTCATTTAAGCAGGGAAGAAATGCTCAGAGCCGTGGGAATGATAGAAGCTGGTTCCCGGCAACGTACTGTGGCTTTAGCTCTGAATACAAGTCAGAGTGTTATCAGTCGACTTTGGACACGTTACCGAAGCACTGGTACCGTGGCTGAGCGCCATGGAGGACGGTATCGCTGCACCACACGGAGACAAGACCGATACATTCAAATCTTAACTCGAAGAGCTCCAACAATAACCGCCATGATGTTAGCCGTGAGGCTTCATCACTCTTCAGGGAACTTAATTAGCGACCAAACAGTCAGAAACCGCTTGCATGAAGTGAACCTTCACTCCCGAAGACCGCTACGGGTACCACCTATAGCAATGCACAATCGTAGGATTCGATATCAATGGGCTCTTGAACACAGAAATTGGGCAGAAGAACAATGGCGTTTCGTGTGCTTTTCTGATGAGTCTCGTTTTGGTATGAGACCGGATACAAGACGTATACGACACTGGAGAACCCCTGGACGCCAACAGCGATTAAAATCCTGCCAGGAAGTCCATCCTTATAGTGGTGGAACCATCATGGTATGGGCGGGTATTTGGATCGGCGGAAGAACTGAGTTGATTTGGATCAGAGGCAACCTCAACGCTCAAATTTATGCTGAGACGATTGTATCAGACGTCATCGTTCCTCTACAAGTGCAAATCGGTCCCTTATTTCAGTTAATGCATGATAATGCACGACCGCACACCGCAAGAGTTGTAAGACAGACTCTCGCCGCAGCTAACATCAATGTCCTGCCCTGGCCTGCTCAGTCGCCAGACTTGAACCCGATTGAGCATGCATGGGATATGCTACAGAGAAGAGCTCTGCCGAATATGGAGGGTATCCAGTCGCAAGAAGACCTTTTTTTGTTGTTGCAACGAACATGGGCGGCCATTCCACAGCGTGATTTGGATGAACTCATTTTGAGTATGCCAAACCGATGTTCTTGTGTTGTTAGTGTTCGCGGTAGAAACACGGATTATTAATTGTTTAAGTTACCCAATAAAATTTTAGAGAAAACTGTTATTTCAGTCTTTTTTTCGAACTTTTGTGTTAGTGGTTCAAATGTCAAAAATCCCTTTATTAGGAAAATGGCAAATTTCTTTATTAATGCAAAGGTGACTTGGTTTATCGTTACTGTGACAAACGAAAACACTTTATTTGATGAATCCTTAAAGAAAATTTTAATTAATATCAATCAGGAGAAAAGTTATTGCAAAAATATATGTTGATCCCTAGACACTTTTGATGTGTGTAATTGCACAAAGGGGAATTGTCTAGAATACAATCTAACTGTGCAGACCACTGTTAAACGCGATTTATAATACAATGGTCAGATGTCGGCTGTATTTGTATAGGTTCCCTCTATATTATTTTACTCTTTGTATAGCTTAGTAGGTATTAAACCCGCAGGGTAAAGGAAGAACATAAATAAAGCGCTAAGGAAGGAACTGAAACTGGGCGGGTTTTAGTCCGTAAGAGTCTGACACTCCCTTCTGCTCCACCCTGAGCAGGAGGGGTCATTTGATGATTTCCCATACACAAAAAAAAGGGTAATTGCGTAACAGTAGGTAGCAATGGTTTTCATTTTGACAGTTCAATAACATTCATTGCGTTATTTACGTTGTTGAGCAAACACACTTTTCGAACGTAAATGGAGCAATGGATTAGCATTAAGCTTCAAAATGATTCAAATTGAGAGTAATAGTGTGTTACGCAGTTAGGGTGCCGATTTTGCATCACTGTCAAAATTACAGTGATATTTATTCCCTTAAACAGCACAATATGGCTGCTGTTGGGTTGCTGCCATCACCACTGACGTATCAATCACATGGACCCGGCATACCTACAAGAAAAACGTGCATACCTACACTTTACTGAGAGGATAAAATGGCGGCTAATAGCAGCCCCTAATCGATATTTCTATAAAATAACATCGATAAAAGATTGTGAGAATGTTTTCTTAGTGTCACGGACTCACGGTACAATATCTATGGGTAAAAATACCCCAAGTTTTCTAACTTAGGTCTTTCATTTAAGTTATTTGTAGGTTCGTCCATCTTTCACAGTTAAGCCGTAAGACGTGTTACCGTCAATGGACCGCTGATGATAATTGATAATAATTTGAATAATAATAAAAAAATTGTAACAGAACTACAATTTGGAAAAAAATGTGTGAAAATTTGAATTTCATGGGATATAATAATGACGGAACTAACATCTTACTAATATTATAAATGCGAAAGTTTGTGAGGATGGATGGATGGATGTTTGTTACCTACTCTTTCACGCAAAAACTACGAACGGATTTTGATGAAACTGTACAGTAATATAGCTTATACATGAGAATAACACATAGGATACTTTTTATCCCGATATTCCCACAGGATCGAAACTTTCGCGGGTGAAACCGCGGGGCGCAGCTAGAAATTAATATTTTTGAAATTTAGATGTTAAGTTTCCAACACCTACCTTTTCTAACATGCAGATGATAGTGGGCTTTAATTAAAAGTCAACAATAAATTATAATTAAGTGTATAATTATATACAAACAGGAAAAAACAACAACAAACAAATCACTCATTTATTTCTGAACTATACAATTTTGATCAGATAATTTCGATGTGATATTCTTTCAGGAGATTTCTTTCCATAATATCTTCGTCTGTATTAAAAATTTCTCGTTATGTCTCTTTATCTTCTTGGGCTGTTTTTGACATTTGTCCTTTAATTCTCTTAATAAATTTAAAAATTAATAGATATTGAAGACAAGCGAGAGATATCTCCCACTCTGTCTCTATTACTTTATTCGGTGTCCGGTTGAAACTAGATTCTTCAAAGTGAAGAGAACAAATATGAATTGTTTTTGTTGACATCTCTAAATTTTCAACACCGATTGTTTCCAACCAATAAAGAACCATAAAATAGCATTATCGATAAATATAATAATGTCAAATGCACTACTCTATTCCTACAATAACAAAGAAAATGATTTCATGAAATACAACTTGAAAATAAAGAGAAAAGGGAAAATATGAATGCTTTGCTGTTGAAACTCTTCAACGAATGCAGAATCTTTTGTTTATCCTCTAAATCTAATGATATTTCAGCTGAAATTAAGTACACATACTGGTGCTGGTTGTTTTCGGGTGATTTCTGCTTCTTTTGATGTCCACACATATTGCAATTGGGCATCTTGCTACTGACGACTTCCACTATAGAACCGAGTTCAAACACAATAACACAGCAAATTACTCCAAAATTCACAAATTATATCCACAGCTCAAGAGCATTTGACAGTTGACGTACCCAACTTTGGTACCAAACAGTGAGAGGATAAAATGGCGACCGGCCGCAAATAGGTATTTTAGTGACGCTAGGAATGAAGGATTGCCATTATAGTCACTGTCAAAAACACTGTTTTCCTTTTTCACATATGCAAAATTAAGAAAGTTAAAAAGGGATGGCAATATTTTTATGATTCTGGCGTCGATAAGCCTCATATTTGTATATCTGTGTTTTCCTATAGTCAAACATTTCGGGTCCATATGATGTATAGTCTAAGGCCATCACAGACTACATATAGATACTACGGCTGCCATTGTCAAGTCTGTCAAAATCGTAGGATAGTTACAATATGGGGCGCGTTCCGAGTTGCGCTGTAATCGATGTGAGCGGGCTTAAATCCGTACCGAATTAGCGTCAGCGCGATAACGATATCCCGAGAATCGTCATAGATGACGTCATGACATGCGCGTTCTTGCGATAACGCCAACCCTGCCTTGTAATAATGTCAGCGTGAGCGCTGTCAAAAATGGCAGTGTGTGTGTGTGTCAGTGTGTGTTTTGTTTTGAGTTGAATCATATAGTTATACTAACGTGGCATTTTAGAAATTATGCTTCTGGCTGACAGTCGCCACCTAACCAAAGAAGAAGAAGAAGAAATGTGGTGTTTAGCTGACCCGCCCGGGCTATCTAGATTACGTAAGCTTGACTGTCCCCATACATTTGTGTTTAATCGTTATATTGTTTATATTTAATTGTTTACGTAGTACGGGGGCGCGGCGGGTGGTCCACTCGACGGCACTTGACGGTTACACGACTCCTACACAAAAAAATTCTATGGAGCCCTTATAAACTAACGATTGTATATTTAAGTAGATAAACCCGAGCCCATTACAAAGCTTTTTCTTTAATTCTAATTGGTTTTGGTTTTTTCCAATAAGAGTTTATTTTATAAGTTTGTTTACATTACGCTGCTTACCACTTTGTCGAATTATCCTGCAAAATCTATCGCGTTGACCTATGTTTTTTATTTATCTAAAAAATAGCCCAATACATACAAAATCG
This sequence comes from Globia sparganii, assembly GCA_949316385.1. Lineage (NCBI taxonomy): Eukaryota > Metazoa > Arthropoda > Insecta > Lepidoptera > Noctuidae > Globia > Globia sparganii. The sequence continues at coordinate 5,503,694 of OX438663.1, read as the reverse complement.
AATGGTAAAAGAAAAACATCAATTTTATTTAATAGTTTTGAAATACGATAAAAATAATATCACCGGACCGCCCGTCGACCGCACGACAACGTTATTCCTCTTTCATTTTCAAGCTATTAATTTCATTTCGTAGACACTTTTTAGCATCAGAATTTTTTGCATATTAAACTACGTTAATTTTACTATCGAGGAAAAATAAAAAGAAACTTATAGCTCTAAAAACAAAACTACAGTGGCTTAAAATGTTCGTGGTAACTTTCGGGCGCGCGGCAGTTTTTGTTTGTTTACGTTACGCTACTTACCACTTTGTCGAATTATCCTGCAAAATCCATCGCGTTGACCTATATTTTTTATTTATCTAATAAATAGCTCCATTTATACAGAATCTAATGTAAATAACACATAAGCACTTTTCTTCAAAACTTTCGAGATATAAGAACATTATCATCGCCCGGACCGCCCGTCGACCGGGTGAAATCCGCACGAGTACTTTATTCCACTTTCATTGTCAAGCTATTAATTTCATTTCGTAGACACTTTTTAGCCTCAGAATTTTTTGCATATTAAACTACGTTAATTTTACTATCTAGGAAAAATAAAAAGAAACTTATAGCTCTAAAAACAAAACTACAGTGATTTAAAATGTTCGTGGTAACTTTCGTGCACTGGGACATTTTAGATTTTTACGTAACGCTAACGGAAACTTTGCCTAATTTACATGTAAAATCTATCGCGGTGACCTATAATTTTTATTTATCTAATAAATAGCTCCATTTATACAGAATCTAATGTAAATAACACAGAAGCACTTTTCTTCAAAACTTTCGAGTTATAAGAACATATTCATCGCGCGGACCGCCGTCGAGCGGGTGACATTATACTCATGAATTTTTCTTATTTTTTAACCACAGATAGTGAAATGGTGTTACCCGCTATGACTTCGGGGTTTTTTGCATTATAATGCTACGTTCACACACTTTCCAACAATACTAAAACCAAAGTTGTAGTTCTAACAGAAAAATTTGAAAAAATCGGTATGTTTCGTGGTAACTTTCGTGCATTCGGGCATTTTCAACTGACAGTTCGTGGTCGATTTTTGGCATTGGGACAATCGGGGGTTTTTGTTCGCGGTCGATTTTTGGCTTCGGGCGCGTCAGCGGCTATACAACAAAGAAATACTCTAATATCGTTTTGACATTGAGTACCTAAGCATTGTGAGCGCGTTCACGAGAGTTCCGAATTGTTGACACCCCTCAGCTGTCATAATCGTATATATCTAAATCGGAACGCATGTGAGATGATGTGAGTGCTGTGAGCAACGACCTTAAAGAGCTAATTCGGAAACCCAACAGCAACCATGGCCGGTTGCTGTTGGGTTCCTGCTGTCAAAGGTAAAATAAGTAAAATTTTGTACCTATAAGTGGTAGGTACCTACTTACAGTCCTTTTACAACTGTGAACCTGTCACAAGGTGACAAACCTCTGAAATTGCGTCACCACTGCCAAAATCACAGTCATCATCTCTTCATGATAAGGTTTCAGTTGGGTTGCTGCCACATTTTGACAGTTCTCCCACTTTCATTGCATTATTTACGTTGTAGACGATTTTTTCAAACCTATAAAATGGATTAGTAGGATCAGCCAGTGAACGGTTCAGACTGTCACACATGTGGGACTGACAGAGACAACGCTGTACAAAGCTGATCTTTTTTCCCAAACTCAAAATTGCAGTGCATAGCCCGTATTGTGCTCGATGTGTACTAAACCTACCGTACAGCCTATCGATTCTGTAAAAATCTCATCGTGATAACATAAGTGAAGTGAGCGTGAAGTGAACTATCAATGGAGGCAACCTCTAACATCAGGTGGAACGACAGCTCACTTCGCCTTAGTTTTCACGGTGAGATTTTTACAGAATAGCTCTGCAGGTATAGTAATAAAGAAAGAAAATACATTTATTTAGCACAGACTAAAAGACAGACAACACTAGATGATTGAACTACACAAGCAAAAAAAAAAAAAGGCCAAGTGCGTGTTGGACCACGCACAATGAAGGTGTTCCGTAGACAGGGCGTTGGAATGAATTTATCCCAAGAACAAACTTAACATTGAAAATCATGTTCTCCAATACATTGCAACTGCAAATTTAAGTTGGTCGACTATTACTCGTAAGCTTATAAATCCTACTTTACCGTGATAGTTTTCCTTTTAATTTCGTTATAAATATACTACTGACGAATTTTTTCACATATCCAAAAGCAACCATTTAGCTGGCAGGGTGGACACACTTGACTCTTAACAAAAATTAGCACTTTAAAGCTTAATATTTCACAAACGGATCCCTGAATCGAAAAATGGTTTTCACAAACTCGGAATGTTTTTGAAAGAGTTCAATCAACTCAGCCTATCGCAGTCTACTGCTGGACATATGCCTCTCCCACGCTGCACCACAACACCCTGTCCTCCGCCTTCCTCATCCAGTCCATTCCAGCCACTTTCTTTAGGTCGTCCGTCCATCTAGCTGGGGGACGTCCCACACTACGCTTGCCGATACGCGGTCTCTACTCAAGGACTCGTATGCTCCACCGGCCATCGGTCCTTCGAGCTTCGACAAACATGGCCAGCCCACTGCCACTTCAGTTTGCTTACTCTGCGAGCTATGTCGATAGCTCCGGTTCTTTTCCGAACAATTTCATTCCCGATTTTATCCTTCAAAGAGACTCCGAGCATAGCTCGCTCTATAGCGTGCTGAGCGACCTTGAATTTGTGGACCAGCCCGACCGTCAGTGTCCACTTTTCATTGGTTTGAAAGACCTATGGAACGATAACCCGCACCATGGGGTAGACGCGAAAAAAAAACCGTGTAGAGGAGGTACCATAAAACAAATTATAATTGGCCCTTCACTTTTCATGTTATTAACCTAACTAACCATGGAATAGGATAATGTTGTAGGGCTGTTCCTTGTAACATACTATCATTCCGCATTCTGATGCTCCATTATAAAAGATGTTATTTTATTTGATGACGGGGCCTAATTGGTACAGAGGCCAGCACATCAAGCTACCCCAATCTGTCAGATTTTCCCAATTGAATATAAACCTTATTTCTTTGTCCTAAAGTTGAAAATCTATCATTGAAATTTGACAGATTGGGGTAGGTTGACCTGCTGGCGTCTGTACAACCTTGAGGCATACGATGAAATTTTGCGAATAAGAATTTTATTTTTGGGTGGTAGGTATATAAAAACGGACTCAGTAGAAAATATTTAAAAAATCAATGTAGTAGTATGTTCTATGTTTTAGCTTACTGTATCTTCGAACAAAGGGGATGATGACAAACGTTGTCCACGATCGGTCTACTGATTGCATTGAGTCCAGTCTCTTTAAGACATATACGAGGAGGCTAGCTCAATGCTTCCGAAAACGTTCACATGACGTAGGTATATCAGCACTGAAATTACTTTTCATTTCTATCTCCACAAGCATTAGGTCAATATTCTTTTGTTCTTGAGAAAAGTCTTCAAAATAAAAATAAAAATGTTCGCTGACGTTTCTCAGTGAATTTCGTAACAATAATATTTTGAGAAGCGGGTGAAGCGTTATAAATGTATATTAAGTACTTGTTATATAGTTTAATGGTTATAATTTAGATTTGGCTAGGATCTGAAAGTGATCTGTCAGTGGGGAAATTGGATTTTAAGTGGGTAGTTGCATCGTTTTTGCGTTCCTATAACTTATAAACTTTCAAGAAACGTGCAATTTATCAAAGATTGCGCGTTTCTTGAAAGTTTATAAGTTTGGCTAGTGCCCAGGACTTGTGGGCGTCCATTTAATGCCTGAAGAAGTTTGTATTATGTGTACGTCGAGGTACCTTTAGTATTTTTAAGCCTTTTCACGTCTTTGTTGTTTATGTTTGAATTTGATGCTGAACCATGCTGTATTTTACCCATGATATGGAGTTTGTCATATTGTTGGTATCTACAGTACTATGTGAAGAAATAAGTAGATGGGGTCACCAAAGGAGATGAGTTACAGGAACGTCGGATATAGTTGAAATTTAGTACGAAAACGATGGATGTTTTCGAATAAAACTTGCCATGGAACACCAGAATACAAAGCGGTAGTCCGACTTGTTAAACGCAGTATTCGTAAAGACTTAAGAAACCGTAACAAACTCCTCATACAGATTGCTTTAGAATAAAACATCTTACTAAAATCAGCCAAACAAGGAATATCAAGCAAAGGACGACCTACAATTGCGTGTTTAAAGGATTGTGAAAGTGTGAAACAAAATGACAGAGACAGAATTTTGAGCATTTCTACAGAATTTTATAAGAATCTGTGCAGCGCGGAACCGACTGTACAACCTAACGCAATGTATATTCTGTATTCATGCTCCGATGAAATTCCACCTTTCACAGGCTGGGAGGGAAGTTCATAAGCCACTGCGGAGCATGAAGTAGGAAAGAGCCCAGGCGACGATGGCGTAACCACTGAAGACTAAAAAATAGGAGAGCTTGTTATTCTTCGACATGTTACAAATTTCTTCAACAGCATTTTAAAAACCGGAATTCTGCCACGCACATTTTGTCACTCTTTGATTATTCTTCTCCACAAAAAGAGTGACAAAACAGACATAAGCAATTACCGTTCTAAGTCTGGTTTCATACCTGTACAAAGTTTTAATTACAGTAATTGAGAATAAAATAGCCGTAGTCATCGATAAACATCCCGCCCCCCGAACAGGCCGGATTTCGTCGCAGACTTTCTATTACTGACCACCTCCACTCCATCAACCAGGTTCTTGAGAAACACACAGAGTTCCAGCTCCCACTTTATATTGCATTTATAGATTACTCAAAAGCTTTTGATAGCATAAGCCATACCTCAATTTTTCGCCCAGAGGATACGGTGGAGCATACGATGGAGGTCTGCCCCACTTGGGCGGAGCACCGCCGTGTTCTCGTAGAGGCGATCGGCAGCGGCGCGACCTCTCGCGCCCGGCCCTGGTTCAAGCCATGGTCCGGGGCGAGAGGGAGTGGGAGGCAGTCACCTCCTTCTGCGAAGCAGTAATGCTAGCAAAGGAGGTGGTGGGACGGCTGAGGGAGAGAGCCTCACGTCCCAGCCGCCGCGGGAGACGCTCCATTTCCATCCTCAAAAAAAACAAAAAAATACCTCAATTTTCAAAGTCTTACAAAATCAAAAAAAAAAAGACACCACGTACCTTTTGCAAAATAAATATATAATAGAAAAATAGTAATAACAGCTATTCAAATAAATTCTAAGACAGGACCGTCTTTCCAGATCAATAAAGGAGTTAAACAAGGAGAACCGCTGTCTCCGAAATTATTTACGGCCGTTCTGGAGGAAGTCTTCAAAAAGGCTGGGCAGGAAGGGGCATTATGGTTGGACAAAAGAGATTATCCAATCTCCGTTTTGACAACGATATTGTCCTTTTTTCGTCTTCAGTCTCCGAGCTGACTCAGATGCTAGATCTCAGCACGGCAAGCCTAGAGGTTCGGACTTCAATTGAATAATATATCAAATACCAAGTTGATGACGAACAGCGTGCATCGCAGGATCACCTTGGCGGGTGGGGAGGTTAAATATGTCGATGAGTATCTTTATCTTTCAAATAGCCTCTTTCTAGGCAAGGCAAAACAATGAAGTTGCAAGACGCACCGAAAACGCCCGAAAGAGCTATTGGGAAAGCTGCCACGCTTAAATGGAATTAGGCTGGACACATCTTCTTCAAGCAAACTAAAGTGGCAGTGGGCTGGCCATGTTTGTCGAAGGACCGATGGCCGGTGGAGCAGACGAGTCCTTGAGTGGAGACCGCGTATCGGCAAGCGTAGTGTGGGACGTCCCCCAGCTAGATGGACGGACGACCTAAAGAAAGTGGCTGGAATGGACTGGATGAGGAAGGCGGAGGACAGGGTGTTGTGGCGCAGCCTGGGAGAGGCCTATGTCCAGCAGTGGACTGCGATAGGCTGAGTTGATTGATTGACATCTTCTTCATGTCAGACGATCAGTGGGCCAAACTTACGACCTAGTGGATTCCGCTTAACGGCAAACGACATCGCGGCAGGCCCAGACGGAGATGGCGGGATGAGCTGGACTCCTTTGATAAAGATTGATCCTTGGCAGCTCTGGACAGAGAAAGGTGGAAAGACGTTTGGAAGCGTATAGGCGTGTGTAAATGAGACGCACGACAGAGATTAAACGAAAGTATAATGCGGTAAAGATTAATACCGATACAGCGATAGGCGGAAGTTGTATGAAGAAACGAAATGAGTTTTAGCAAGAAACAATACAATAAGAAGATAGCTAGGATAGTGATACAAAAATAAAGAGTTACGCGAGCTGATAGAAAATATGCGGTAGCAAGCCGAAGCAACGAGGGTTCGCGTCGAGGGCTTCTGGCTGACTGTCCGGCGGTCGCTGCCGTCTGCGTCTTGAGCGGGCTGCGGAGGCGGCGCGGTGCGCGGCGTCCGGGGTGAGGTACTCCAACCGGTTTCCGCGGCTAGCAGCGCTCGCACAGAAAGACGGCGCGCGGCGTGCGCGCACCGTCACGCCAACAAGACGTAACAGGATAGGTAGGCTAGTAGCTAGGCATACTGTGAACAATATTATAACGTTAATGTGGGTCTGATATTGACGCCACAGGACCCCCTTACGAATAAAAGGGTCGCCTTATTTGTATCGTTCGGGGAACTTCACTTTGCGTCCTGAACGAGTAGTACGCATTGGTTGCGCGTCTTGTGACTCATGGCCATGTATCACCACGTCATCGCGCCATGTATACGCTAGTTTTAGCCGGTCAATTGTCACCTTGACAGTTTTGTTATTTAGCTCAATGTCGAATGTCTTTGAACCTCTTGTAACGACCTTATGTGGGCCGCTGTATGGTAGTTCTAGTGAACCACGAAGCAGATCTTGGCGTAAGAACACATGCGTAGTGGTATGTAAATCCTTGTGCTCAAATACCTTGTGCTGTGAATGGTCTGATGCTGGAGATGGGCGTAGATCGGACATTCTTTGTCGTAAAATACTGACAAAATCTGGGTAATCTACCTTGTCATTAGTTGCGGTGAAAAACTCACCGGGGACTCGTAACTGCTCTCCAAACACCAATTCCGCCGGTGAGCATTGCAAATCGTCTTTGCACGCTGTTCGTAATCCTAAAAGAACTATGGGAAGAGAACTAACCCAATCCTTCGTACCGTGCGACATTAAAGCAGCTTTGAGCGTGCGATGTAACCGCTCAATCATGCCGTTGCAAGCTGGATGATATGCTGTTGTCCTTGCCAATTTGATCCCATACATCTTCGATAAATTTTGGAATAAGTGTGATTGGAATTGTCTACCTTGGTCCGTTATTACCTTCTTTGGGCAACCATACCGAGCAATCCACTCCAACACGAACGCCTTCGTCACAGTCTCTGCTGTCATATCAGGAAGTGGAATCACCTCTGGCCATCTGGTATACCTGTCAATGATAGTAAGACAGTATTTAAAATTGGAAGACATTGGTAGTGGTCCAATTAGGTCTATATTTACCTCTGCGAAACGTACATCTGGTATTGACGTACCAGATGTACGTTTCGCATTTACCAAGAGGAGATGTGGTATGCCTTGTTACTTTAGACTTTTGACACGGAATGCACTCTCTAACCCAAGTGCGAACATCTTTCCTAAGGGAAGGCCAAACAAACCGTTCACTGACCATTTTGATGGATGCCTTTGCACCAGGGTGGCTTAGGCTGTGCAACGTCTCGAACACACGGTGTCTGTGGGTAGCTGTCACAAAAGGTCTGTGTTTATCCAAAGAAACATCACAATAAATATGTACGTTCGAATTTGGTACTTGCGCTAACTCCAATGTCAACGAATGGTTACCCTTCAGTAGCTGTTGTAACTCTGGATCGTCTCGTTGCGCAAGAGCAAGCTCCATGAAATCCACTGGCGCAGTGACTGCCTCGATCCGAGACAACGCATCGGCCACCTGGTTATCCTGCCCGGAAACGTGCTGGATATCAGTTGTGAACTGAGAAATAAAATACAGGTGATTAATTTGTCTTGGTGAACCTTGTTGGTCTTTTTTTTTAAATGCACCTATGAGCGGCTTATGATCGGTGTAAACGGTGAAATTTCGTGCTTCTACCATATGCCGAAAATGTTTGATGGCCTCGTATATTGCAAGTAGTTCGCGATCATAAGCGCTGTATTTCTGCTGCGTGGGGCTCATTTTCTTCGAGTAAAACGCTAAGGGCTGCCAGACGTTGTCCACTCTCTGCTGTAATACAGCTCCTAGGGACACATTAGATGCATCTACTACCAGTGCCAGCTGCGCATCGGAAACTGGGTGAACCAACAGTGCTGCATCTGAAAGGCTATGCTTACAACGCTCAAAAATTTCTAATAATTGGGTAGTCCACTTCACTGGTTTTGACCCCTTCATGCCTGGACCTGCCAATAAATCATTTAGTGGGGCTTGTAACTCTGCAGCATTTTTCAAGAAACGCCTATAAAAATTAAGCATCCCTAAAAATCTTCTCAAGCATTTTATAGTCTGAGGCGGTGGGTAATTCTGAATAGCCTGCACCTTCTCCTCTAATGGGCGCACTCCTTTTGCTGAAACAGTATAACCAAGAAAAGTTACCTGTGGCTGACCAAAATTGCACTTAGCTACGTTGATGACCACTCCGTACTCTTCGAGGCGAGCGAACAGCTTCCGTAAATGTTCTTCATGCTCCTGCGTACTTCTAGAAGCAATTAAGAGGTCATCTATGTATGGAAAACAGAAGTCGAAATCACGTACCAGTCCATCTATAAAACGTTGGAACGTTTGTGCTGCGTTCCTCAAACCAAATGACATAAAAGGGAATTCGAACAACCCAAACGGTGTCGTGATGGCTGTCTTCTCAATGTCTGCTGGATTTACTGGAATCTGCTGGTAAGCTTTGACTAGATCTACGACTGAGAAAATAGTGCTTCCATGTAAATGCTGTGAAAAATCTTCAATGTGACGTACCGGGTACCTGTCCGGCACCGTCCTTGCATTCAGTGCACGGTAATCTCCGCAGGGTCTCCAAGTATCGTCGTGCTTGGGCACTAGGTGTAGTGCAGACGCCCAAGGCCCGCTGGAGCATCGAGCTGTCCCCTCCTTAACCATTGCTTGGAACTCTGACTTCGCTATCTTCAAGCGATCCGGCGCTAAACGGCGAGGCCTGCAGAAAACGGGTGGTCCGGGCGTTGTATTAATAAAATGTACGGTAGAATGACGGGAGGTATCCCTTGGTGCACCAGAAGGACGTGAGATGGCCGGAAATTCACGCAACAGCTCGTGGTACCGAGAAGTACCAGTTACAGCCTTGACGCTGGGAATCTCCATCTTCGCCATAGCTCCGCTAACAAAAAGGTTAGTTAATCCATCAATCAACCTATTATTATGGCAATCTACTAATAGCTTATAATGGGAAAGAAAATCATACCCAATAATTGGTTTGGTCACGTCTGCGACGACAAACTTCCAGCTAAACTCCCTGCGTAATCCTAAATTCAGCTGCAAATTAATATACCCGTACGTGGATATAACAGAATTATTAGCTGCGCTGAGGTCGTAATTAACACGTACCCGCTTCTCATTTAAATAACTGCGAGGGTAGACGCACAGATCGGAACCCGTATCGACCAGAAAAGTTTTTCTAGATTGAAGATCTATGACGAATAAATGGCTGGAAATACTGCAGCAATCGCTCGCCGTCGTTAGCGACTGGCTTTGGCGTTTTCCGACGCATAATCACACGGCTGTATGCAGTGATGAGCTTTGTCTCCAAATTCATGGTGATACCAACACGTGCGACGATTGCCCTCCATTTTGAATGGACGGCCTCTTGAACGACTTCTTGAACGGGAGAATCGCCGGTTACGGCTCCTATCTGACCTACCACCGGTACGAGATTGCCGATCCACTGTAGTGGTTAACTCATCTAGTTTCCGCGTGAGACTGGCTATTTCTGTACGCATTACCTCAAGTAAGCTCCCTGCAGAGGACGAAGCACTCGCGACCTGGGCCACCGGGTTCACCGGAGCGATCTCTAACACCCGGTCCGCCAGCTCCGCAACAGCTTCCAGGGTCATACCAGCTTGGGACGCCACAATCGCCTGCAGGCCGGTTGGCAGACGACTGGTCCAAACGGTGCGCAGGAATTCATCCGGTATACCTCGACCAGCCAGGCTCTGAAGGTGGCGAAGGAATGCCGATGGCTTGCGGTCTCCAAGTTCCTCATGAATAAGGAGTTGACGCACCTTCTTTTCCTGGGAAACTGACAAACGCTTAATTAATTCGGTTTTAAGCTTCTCGTATTTATTAGTAGTGGGTGGATTTTCTACAATATCCTCTAGCTGAGCCATAATGGAAGGTTCTAGATTACCGACCACAGTAAAATATTTTGTCGCGTCGGAAGTAATGTTCGACAAAGCAAACTGGGCCTCAACTTGTGCAAACCATACCGCGGGTTTTTCAGGCCAAAAAGGAGGAACTCGTACTCTAACCTTAGCGATCTCTGCTGATCCCAACGCTGCAACCAACGCCTCCGTAATCTTTTCTTCCGCCATCTCTGCAATGACTTGCAGTAAAAAAAAAAAAAATCCGCTCGACGCCAACGTATCCTTCGCGAACGTTCCGGAAACTTCTCTGACGTCACGCGGTCGCGATTCGATATCTTCACGCCGTGCGGTACGATCGGGGTCACCACTTTTGGAAGCGTATAGGCGTGTGTAAATGAGACGCACGACAGAGATTAAACGAAAGTATAATGCGGTAAAGATTAATACCGATACAGCGATAGGCGGAAGTTGTATGAAGAAACGAAATGAGTTTTAGCAAGAAACAATACAATAAGAAGATAGCTAGGATAGTGATACAAAAATAAAGAGTTACGCGAGCTGATAGAAAATATGCGGTAGCAAGCCGAAGCAACGAAGGTTCGCGTCGAGGGCTTCTGGCTGACTGTCCGGCGGTCGCTGCCGTCTGCGTCTTGAGCGGGCTGCGGAGGCGGCGCGGTGCGCGGCGTCCGGGGTGAGGTACTCCAACCGGTTTCCGCGGCTAGCAGCGCTCGCACAGAAAGACGGCGCGCGGCGTGCGCGCACCGTCACGCCAACAAGACGTAACAGGATAGGTAGGCTAGTAGCTAGGCATACTGTGAACAATATTATAACGTTAATGTGGGTCTGATATTGACGCCACAGACGCAATATGACATTATCGGCTAAAAAAATGTTGACTGCACCTACTCTTTTTTGGTACAGAGGCCAGCACATCAAGCTACCCCAATCTGTCAGATTTTCCCAATTGAATATGAACCTTATTCCTTTGTACTAAAGTTGAAAATCTATCAAAGAAATTTGACAGATTGGGGTAGGTTGACCTGCTGGCGTCTGTACAATGAGTACTTGAGACGGTATGTATACCTAATGTCTATTATTCATCAGTTAGACATGCCGAAGATTGGAAATTCTTTTTCCTAAAAAGAATTGGAGCGTGAACCTGTGTAGTATCTACTATTAAATAAAAAAATTAAGTCGGTACTAAAAGGCTTAGGCAATTTATTTATTAGAGAGCGCTCTCCCGAAAAAAGAAAACTAAAATTTTTAACAAAATCCTCTAGAGCCCTAATCAACTATAATCCTATTACGGACCTTAATTACAACTTTTCCATGCAAACTCGTAATCAAAGAATTAAATCGTTAGATTTGCCCTCACCGTACTTAAGTCGCGAAAAAAGTGTCCACATTGAGAAGAGTGAGCTCACACATTCCGTAGGTATATGGCGTTTCCATGACGACTGCGGTGTCAAAACACATCTACATACCGTCGGCATCTAGTTTTTGTTTATAATGTTTGTTCGTTGACATTTACCAGTGTCGTAATATTTACGCAATGTATTTTGTCTTTGGAGTTTGACATCAAGCAATGGACCAAATTGTCAAAGATTAATTGGTTGAATACGAGGCTTTTGGCTAGTTTGTATGTGTGTGTTAAATATCTTTTTTTTTGTAATGTGCGTGTAGTATGTCCAAAATAAACCATTTTTCTTTCTTTTTTCTTTACTTTTAAAACGAAACAGATATGCGCTTTCGATGCGGTAGGACGAATCTAACGATTTAAATCTTTCCCTTGTGCTTTGTTCATTACACACTCAAATTCAGTGATTGATGACATGTCCGGTACACAGATCTATCATTAATCTCAATAGCCTGTATCTAAATAAGGCACGTGTAATGAATATGTATACGAAAACGTGGATCAAATGGAAATTAGTCAGTGAGTGAAAAATGATGCCGCTACGCCATGCTACGATAGCGTAGCTGTGTCGTAGCAAGCGTAGCAGACGTCTACGAAGCCGTAGCGGCAATAAGGAAAACAAGCTTTTTCTAAAATTAAATAGTACCACGAGCCGCCCCTTCTTCGCACGGTTTTTATGACTTGACAAATAGGTATCGAGATTTCTTTATTATACAGGGTCAAATTACATTAGCTAGCGAAACTCCGCATACGTGATAGATAACACAACAAAGAAATTAATTTACTTGTTTTTTTTTTTGGTTTGGACGTGGTTATGGATATCTAAACACGATAACACAAAAAATAAATGAATTAAGTTATTTTTTTTTTGAGGGGTTATCGACCGCAGTTAGTGTGATTCACTTGAATTATTCAGTTTTTTTTGTGTATCGATGTCTAAACATGATAAATCATATTTTTTCAAGTACCGGTCGTTGACCCCTAAAAATATATCAATCTTCTTTTTTATTTTATCGTGTTTAGATATCGATACCTATCACGTCTGCAGAGTTTCGCTAAGTATTTTAATTTGACCCTGTATGTAAGTTCCATATTAACGAATTATACATTTATGCTTTTCGAAATAAATTATCTAAATGATGATGTAAATCGCATCTAAATCCATTGTATAGTTTAGGAGAACCAACTATACAATGGATTTAGATTAGACAGACATGAAAAGCGATTTTAATTTATAATAATACTATTCTTTATCGGAAAAATCACACAAAAATCAGTTAAGAAATGAAATTCTCTCTTAATGCTTTATTATCTTATCGTTCACTCCCAACTGAATCGAAAGTCAATTAAAAGCTTTAAATTACTTCTCTTGGGTATTATTTTTACATTATTTATCAATTTTCTTGGGAATTCACGGTCCAATAGTTCGGTTGTCTGATTGATTTCGAACGTAAGTGATTTGCTTCTGAATAATTTGATATAAAGTATAATATAAATTGTAATTTATTTTAAACTACTTACACCCCGTGGTTTTACCCGCTTATGTCGCGATTCTGTAGGAATATCGTGATAAAAAGTTTCCTATTTCCTAACCCAGGACATGGTCTACACATGTGCCAAAACTGACAAATTCGTCGTCTTTATCTTGAATAGATAAACTGATGTATATAAAAAATCTAATCATCATCTGCCTAGCTTTTTCCCAACACAACGTAACACACTATCAATCTCATAGGAATGCGTTGTAACAGTTAAAATCGCATATCTGTTCCGCCTGTTCCTGTTCCACGTAATTAACAGTTCCAAAAACCTGTTACAAAATAACAGGCTGTTATTTCATACTATGTGAGAACAAACTATTGTGTGTGCTCTGTTAACACGTAGGTACTTCTCTTTCTAACTAAGGTGTTCCACCTATGCGAGAAAAGGAAAGAGCTTGTGACGGACGATGTAACAGGGTGTCACAGTGTAACAGTAACATTTTTTATCTCATTCTAAATAAGGTAACTGTCTTAAGTACGATATATACGCCTTACTCCTACAATCTCAATCCGAATCATCTTTAATGATATTCATTGATTCATATATTCGAAACATCTGTCAGCTCAACAACGTAAATAGCGCAATGAATGTTGTTGAACTGTCAAAATTAAACTCATTGCTACTTATAGTGTGTTACGCAATTACCTCGCAGTCCTTTTGGTAGGAGTCATTTATCAGCATTTATCTTCCAAAAAATGACTTATCATTTCGATTAATTCCAGCCCACATCGAGCTCGCAGCCATTGTTTCTAAATAATGAGTGTTTCCACTAAAATATTGCTTTACACTCGACGTTAACGTGAAAAATATTCAAGTCACGAATTGGAAGGATGCTGAAATTATATCTCCTTTCATCTGAGCAATTTGTTGTGAGTACCGGAGAGGGTGACGTGTGAAATATCGACTGTCTTTTTGTTTTCTGCTCAGCGATGAGCAGAAAACAGTTATTTATCAACGACAACTTTTTAGGGAATGGTGTACACAATCGACTGTTTTTTTTTTTTGCAAAGGCAACTCTACATCCATTCCACGACCACCACTTTATATCATTCATCAGTATTATGCTTCACCGAGCTCCTGAGCTACCAACCCGTACTGGGCCCGCGTGGTAGATTACGGCCCACTCCCTCTCATAGAGAGGCCTGTGTCCCAGCAGTGGGAACATTATAGGCTGATTATGTTATGTTGTTGAGCTCCTGAGTTTGATTCCCGAGTTGGGTAAAGTGTTATTGAGTTTTTCCATTTGGAATTTCTCACTAGCAGTCTGGAGTTTGGATCTGTGTCCGTTTCATGGTCGTCCCCTATTATATGGGATTTAAAAATAACTGGCAAAATGAGGGCGTAATATAGCCAGGCGCCAGCACATCAAGCTACTTTAATCTGACAAATTTCTTTAATATATTTTCAACTTTATCGCTAAAGCATAAGGTTCAAAGTTGGTTGGGAAAATTTGACAGTTTCGGGTAGCTTAATGTGCTGGCGTCTGTACAGCTCTGCCTAACTAACTTTTCGAGGACAGAAGGCGTGAAGTTATGATGCAGAGTCTTTGGAGGTAAGACGTTAAATGATAAATGATTTATTTTCTGTAAGTAGGTTTATGCAAACACTTTTACACGTCAATGGGTTCCTATAGGTATGTCTATATTTTGGAGAGCTATTCACAACCTTCCGACAGGCTGAGGTGTGTTGGGGTATGCTCGTCACAGGGTTAAGATCGTACAAGTCAAAATCACCGCCATTTCATTAAAAACAATTGCCCTGGCCGTCGCGTCGTCGGGGCAAAATATAATGGGGCAGAACACAATGTTGGCCGCATTAAATAATATTTCTAAATTAGCTGGGAATTTGATTCCTACGGTCTTATCCCAGCGCCGAACTTACTCCAACACACTATATAGTATCGAAAATGACAAATTTCGATAACCTGATTTACCTTGCCCCTGACAGCAAACAGCTGTAGGCAGAATAGAGGTCGTCTATTTGATATTTAATGCTCATTTTTCAATCATCTGATGATGGAAAAATCAGCTCTTAAACCGATAAAGTTTTCGGGTTTTGGACTTGTGAACAGCGTTTAGAGGACTCCTACGATAACATTGATTGATGTTCGATACGGTACGGAAGCGTAACGAGTGGCTGTGAATAGCTTTGCTGGTCTCTAGGACATTAAGGAACTGTGCTTGGAAGCTCGGAAAAGTCTACGACAAGTCCACTCAAATCTGAGTGGGTCTTTCCTTTATTGACCATCTCAGACAGCAATCTGCATGGTCCTCATTTTGACCTGACCAACTTATGTCTGGACTTTAAAAGAGTTGAGACCTCTGAGTTTGTCTTCGTCTTTCTTCTCAGAGTAGTCCAATAGGAAAAACCGAAGTCATGTAGTAAAAAAAATTACGTGTTGAAACACTAGCGTTATACCACAGATTACTAAATAGTTACTTCGTAACAGATACATCACTCCAATACAAAAGCGAAAATACCTACGCTATAATAGTCTACAAAATCTTAATAATAATACCAGCTGTTTGTAACGAGAAGAAATCTACCATAAGTACGCACACAGAGAGTTGAGATTGTATTGCCCGCCGCGCGACCCACGTGCGAGCGCGTCATCGAGCGAATGTGCTAGGGTTGTACTGGATGATATTGGTAATAAAACTTATGTTGTAGAAAAACAATTATTTTTTATTTGTTGATCAAATATGTTTCAGTTTAATAAAATGATAGATGCATTTTTTTCCTTCCCTGAATGTCCTGCGTCTGAAAAGTAAACATTTTCAAACTGTATTACTTGATATTATATTAGTTTGAATTCGAGAAATAAATACTAAAGACATTATGTACTTTTAGTTTGTGTAGACCACTTGTTGTAGGTAGATAGATACCTACTTACATCTTTTCCTTAAGTCTCGCTCGTTGGATGCTGACCAATGTCTTTTTAATTGTGTTCTTTGTTGACGGAAACCTCAAAAAAGCAGCTACTTTGCGTAGGTAGTAGGTACGTACCGGCCCTCCAGGTAAGTACCTACCTACGCAAAGCAGCTGCTTTTATTATTATTATTATCAGATATTAGACTTCTATTCTATGACATACCTGCTTAGGTACATGCAGGTCCACATATCACATCACGACGACGCAGGTAGGTATACGTATTACCTACCTATTTTCTGACAATAAGTAGGTACCTAACAATTAATTTATATAAAATAACACTTTTATAATATCTGAACTCCTTAATTTACAACGATTATCATAGTACCTACCTCCCTATTGGCCATAGTATAATTATATACAGTATTCCATCTTCATACAAACGGACGATGCGCGAGCTATGCCTACGCGCCTCGATCTCGGCATTTGCTCGGCAGGCAGACAGTCGCGACTGTGCCGCAGTGACGGACGGTCGGTGTGCTGTTTTTTTCACAATAACCGCGCGATTTTTTCACTAAAAATAAGTTCAAGTACATATTTAATATGACGAGTAGGATATATTGTGCTGTTTTTGGTTGCATGAATTCGTCAATAACGCATCCAGGGATAACTTTTTTTAGATTACCTGGAAACTCTGAAAGGAAATTATTTTATAGTCTTAATAAAATAATTTTACTTACTAGTAGGTAGGTAGGTACCTACCTACTAGGCGTGTGCGCCACGCCATAATGTGTGTCTTTTTAATGTATAAGTATTTCCTTTTATCTCCCGAAAGAAACAATATCTGGATTAATAAAGTGAATAGAGTAAAGGAAAGTGATTGACAAGAGTGAAATACGAGTAGGTAGTTATAGGCGGTTCATGAATCATGTTAAGGTAGGTACTTACGCTTGTGTTAAAAACCTCCGGGCATGTGTGTTTTGTTTTGTTAGTTTGTATAATTCAAAGTAAAGACGTGGTATTTTATTATTAATAATAGTTGTTTATTGTACTGTGTGTATGAATAATACTAGAAAAAAATAAATTTGACCGTCTGTCTGTCACTAGATAGTTGAACCGCTCAAGCCCTGCCCGTAACGATATGGTTACGCGCAGCCTCATGCTGTCAAACACCGCCGTGACCGATCGGTTACGCGGCTTCACAAAAAAGGGTCCATCCGAGTTTCTATTGATGCTATTCACTTAAAGTAAATTGTTTTGGGTTCTTAAATAAACAGACCATTATATTTTATATAAATAATACTTGTAATAAGAGAGTTGTATTTATAAACAAATGATGTTTTCATGGAGAATTGGTTTGTAAGTGTTTGTTCCCGTGTTAGGTCGATTTATGATAAAACGGCTTTATGAATTTAAACGAAACTATGCAAATTATATTATGATTAAACAAGTTATCTAACAACAGTGTTTTTTTTTAGATTCCCACCTAACATTTTCATAATATTCAAACTCAAAGTTCATAGTACGCCGAGCCGTATGTAGCCGTTACACCACACGACTTTGTAAATGCTCAATTATAGTTATATTGAGTTGTTTCTAATAAAACAAATGCTATTAGGCTACTACTTATACCTTTATTGACTGATAACTACCGTTGTATTGTAAAAATGTACCACTTAATTGTAAAATTGTAAGATTTTCTTGAAGTGTTTACGTAAAAATTTTTGAAAAATTTTTTCACCAAAAAGGATTTTTGTGATGTTTTTTCGTGCAATTTTTATCTACAAAGACGTATAATATGTTATTTAATCCACTTACCATCGATTTTACACAAAAACACTTACAAAACACTCACTAAACAATAACAAAACACTTAAAATGAATCACGCACTCGCGGCCATTAGAGAATCGTAAACACTGATTTTTACTTTTTTTTTTCAATTGTGCCAACCTATATTTTTCGTCCGGAAATGTTTAGTCGATTAGTTTATCTACAGGACCATAGAGTAAAACAGTCGCACAGGATATTAGACCTTAAACAGCAGTACAGATAGATGTTAAAGCCGCGCGAAACGGCCGTATCACATTGGCAACGGCGGTGCCTGACGGTTGAGACCACGCGTATCACATGTGATACGTTGGGGCCTGACCGGTGAAATTTTCTCAGATTAAGTATTTCTGCTGCTGCTATAACAACAATTATACCACTAAAAACCGTTTTTTTTTCTCGGTATTAATAACGACAACAACAGCTAGACTCATGAGATATTCACAGAATATTTAGATATTTGGAAGGTTGTGATTTTAAAACATTCGTAGCCAGCTGTTCAGCGAGCGAGCACTCAGGCAGGCGAGCGGCAGCCCTCTATCGATTGTACCGCCGGCGGTATGCGAAGCGGTAGGCATATAACGCGTGGCCTTGAGCGAGTGACGGACGCCTGGTTATACACCCTCATTTCTCTGTAGCAAGTAGTGTTATATGAATTTGTGTGGGATAGATACAACTAAAAAGTGAAAAATAAAAACTTTTTTTACAAAAAAACAACCGACTTCCAAAAAAAAACACTACAAAGTGAAAAATAACTTTAATTTCGGAAGTCGGTGTCAAAAAACGAAAATGCGGAACCTGCGACACCGACTTCCGAAATTAAAGTTATTTTTCACTTTGTAGTGTTTTTTTTTGGAAGTCGGTTGTTTTTTTTTTGTAAAAAAAGTTTTTATTTTTCACTTTTTAGTTGTACCTACCACACACAAATTCATATAACACTACTTGCTACAGAGAAATGAGAGTGTATAACGCTAGTGTTTACATACTCTTTGTGAGGGTGTACCATGGTATACTGAACACATCTGCGTTCCCGTTTAGAGGGTACAGGCGCGATGTTATGTTGTGTGATTGCGTAAACAATACAAACATATGCGATAGCAGCAATCGCGGTTGCTTTGCTGGCATTTATTGAAGAGTTCCGTTGTCTGTCTTCGAAACTCATCATCAGCAGTGCTATTCTATAAAAATCTCACCGTGAAAACTTAGGTGAAGTGAGCTGTCACTCCACCTGATGTTAGGGATTCTCACTATTGATAGCTCACTTCACGCTCACTTCACCTAAGTTATCACGGTGAATTTTTTACGGAATCGACCGGCAGATCTTTACAAAATTTAAATGGGACCATTTCGGAATATACATCTTTCAAACAAAAAAGAATTGTGCAAATCCGTCTATAAATGAGGGAGTTATGCCCGAACCCGTGAAATACTTATTACTGAGTACTTCCGATGGCCATGTGTGGTCTTCATCATCAGTTCCACTTCACCAAATGGTGTTTTCCGAGAGCAAATTCACGAGTTACTATAAAAAATGCCCAAATCGCTATAGGTGTGCCTATAAAATTTGAGGGTTTCCCTCGATTTCCATGAGATTCCCTCATCAGATACCGACTTGGTGACAATGGGACCACCTCGAGAGTATACCCTTTCAAACGAAAAAATAATTTTGAAAATCGGTCCACAATTGACGGAGTAATCGCGTAGCAAACACACAAAAAAAAAAAAACATACCGTTGAATTGAGAACCTCCTCCTTTTTTGAAGTCGGTTAAAAAAATTACGTGTTGAAACAATTTACAAAAAAAAAAAAACATTTATCAAAGCAAAGCTTTATCAGTTATCCCGGTTGTTGTCTATAAGCCGTGTTCAATCATCCCTGTTGTCAATCCGCAGTCTAATTGATAAACTTCCGAAGAGGCCATTTTATGGTAATTACACGAACAATTTCTCATTATAGTCATTGGTAATTCTACTACTACTTTACTTACCAATGTACTTAACTAAAACGAAACGGCTTCAGCTAAAACCGGGCCCTAATACGAATTAAAACCATTCTAGAATTACAGGGCGATTAGTCGCAATAATTATAATTTCAATGGTGCTAAACACTAATCAGCATTCAAGTAAGAAAATCCTCTCTACAGTTACATAAAAGACACAAAACGCGATAAAAATCGCACGCACGTACGATCCATTACAATTGTCCTGAAGTGTAACGTAAAAATAGAATTAATTTTCTACTAGATAAAGTTGAGATTCGTATACTGCAGACGTGAAATGACTCCATAAGAGGGAAAAAGATTTTCTCTAATGGATTTCTTTGGCTTCAGCTGTAATGTGGACATTTATTTTAACTCGTCTTTCTTTATGAGATTACCTGCCTTTCTCTTAGGTACCTTCCTATCATTCTTACTTAAAATGATAGGTGCTCATCTATCTTCACCACAATAACATACCTACTAGCTGACCTCACAAACGTCGTTTTGCAAAAAAAAAAAAAAACAGTAGCCGATTCTCAGACCTACCCGATATGCACACAAAATTTCACACAAATCGGTCCAGCCGTTTCAGAGGAGTATGGTAACTAACACTGTGACACGAGAATTTTATATATTAGATATATCTAAGAGTATTATTTATAGTTTAGGAAGTATTCATAACCATACGGACTTCGAAGAAAAAGAAGCAGAATATAAATATGTTTATTTGCGGTAAACATGATCCAAAGAAAGAACAAGTTGGAGGATAATATGCGCCACATCCAATCAAAAGGCCCTTTCTCAGCATAATGCTGCGACTCTAAGTGAGACAGAGCCCCAGCACTGGTTTTCAGCGACAGTCGGCGTTGAGGTGATGACATCGACTGGTGCAGCATACAATGAGATTCAAATAAGAAACAAAAAATACTTAATTCTAATTGCTATGAAGACTTAGGAATTTCACAGATATTTCAATACCATATCATAACTGGTGCAATGTTGGTATACTAAACCCTTTCTACCTCTTCAAGTAAGGCAGGCTCGATGTTTTGTTTTTGTCCAAGGACCAATCTGTATAAAATGTGGAGATGACAATAAAACAATAAATTAAATTTCGTATACCTAATGACGTTACCAGTCTGCATGCAAAAATTCAATCAAATCTACCCAATAGTTTAGTCACTGGACATAATTTTTCATTTTAAACTTTTTCTAAATGAGGTATCTGTTATCAAGCCACCACCGATAGGTTATAGACATCTGCAGTTAAACACAACATGTTGCCAGCTCGCTAGTTCAATAAACTTCGCCAAATTTGTTCTTTAATTTTATTTACCGATGCGAATTAATGCATATCATACCTTATGCTTGAGACATAAGAATCATGCATGCGGAAGTTATTACTTACTAATAATGTTAAATTTTTTACAAACCTGAAGAAGATGGTGTGCCCGGCTCACTGACCATACCATTTTTTGAAGGTTTCAGTCATATGTTCGTTGGGTAAATGACACCGCGCTGTTGCCACAATATTTAAATTATATTCTTTTTGTTTACACTTTTATGCAATTTAATATGTTAGAAAAAATCACTGTATTAATGTCAACGTTAGAATTTATTTGATAGTTCCTAAATACTCCTATGCATTAGTATTTATTTATTTATTTAATATTTCAAGCACATACTCGTACATGTACAGAGGCGGACTTAATGACATAGGCATTTTCTACCAGTCAACTTTTGGGTGATGCAGAGACAATAGCAGACAGTAGCAGTAGTATTGTTAGTGTTTTCATTTATTGTTGTATTGTCATCTCCGCGTTGTATACTAATATAATTAAGCTGAAGAGTTTGTTTATTTGTGAACGCGCTAATCTCTGGAACTTATAGTCCGATTTGAAAAATTCTTTTTGCACTCGATAGCCCAATTCTTGAGAAGGTACAAGCTAATTACTAGGTTTAAAAATGACGCTATGACTCTTCAGAGCCGAGCAAAAAGAAGAAAAATCAGAAATTTCGTTAAGTGGAAACGAAGTAACAGCGCGTGTGGGTGGCGCAATGCGACTCAGTGGGTCGGGGGAAAAAGAACACGCGGACAAAGTCGCTCGCAAAAGCAAGTATCTATAATTATAATCTGTAGACACTTGGAAACTCCATTCAGAACATTCCAAAATACATCCACGCTTCATCAAAAATCGTCTCATCATCATCTGCCTAGCCTTTTCCCAACTATGTTGGGGTCGGCTTCCAGTCTAACCGGATGCAGCTGAATACCAGTGTTTTACATGGAGCGACTGCCTATATGACCTCCACAACCCAGTTACTGGGTAACTCGATACCCCTTGACCTCTTGGTAAGACTGGTTATCAGACTTTCGGGCTTCTGACTACCCGTAACGACTGTCAAAGATCCACGAATGACAGCCGGGACCAACGGCTTAGCGTGCTTTCCGAGACACGGAGGGATCTCGGTATGTAAAGATGGTCACCCATCCACAGACCAACTACGGCAAGCGTAGGTTAACCTGATCGATCGACCTGTGCGGCTGTTATTATTTAGCCACGGGCCTCTCATCAAAAATCGTCTATTCATAGTAAACACCACACAGAATTTAGTCCACCTAATAACCGTCACGGACCGCTAATATTCTCCGCAATCGCTTTATGCTCGCCGCATCACCGCTGCTAATTTTTCATATCTTTTTGAAGTTTTGTCACAAGCTGCTTAAACCTGCTTTAAGATTAAAGTACGCTCTTAAGCTACGGGATCCGCAATATACTTAATTTAATTTAAGAAGATTAGTGGCTAGTACTAAATATTGACTGTCTTTTAGAGATATTGTTCATTTTGTTAGAAGGGGATTTGGGACTCTCGGCTTTTGAGATTAATTTCGCTTCAATTAGTTGCTGAAGTACATTTTTGTGTTTCGAAGATTAGAACAAAAGAAAAGTGGGTTGGTTTTATTAGTTTTCACCGCATATACACAGTGAAATTTTAATCACCATTTTCCTCTTAAGGGGTCATTGTACTCATCATTATGAACAACTTTTACTATGGGACCAAACCTGAAATCGTGAAAAAAAATCAGCTGTTCCCTACATTTCGGCTGTCCCATTTCAAAACCTAGTATGGGACATTTTTTTAAAAATCGTTTTATTGCATAATCTTGCTAACTTAGTTTAGGTTAGCAAGATTATGCAAAAAAACAATTAAAAAAAAAAATGTCCGTTACTAGGTTTTGAAATGGGACAGCCGAAATGTAGGGAACACCTGATTTTTTTTTCGCGATTTCATGTTTGGTCCCATAGTAAAAGTTGTTCATAATGATGAGTGCAATGATGGTGATTAAAATTTCAAACTATATTAAATTATTGATAGACCTAGATAACGCAAGTATCACGATCTGTTTGAAAACCAAGCGTGCCATTTTTTGACTACCTACTATGACGTCACAAGCACTATTTAGTGATGGGAAAATCAAATCGATTCAAAGACGCCGCCGCGTGCGGCACCCGTCTCGCCCCACCCCCGGGGCCTAGCGCCAGCGCACACGCTCACCCAGCCAGCAGTACTCAGGACTGAGCGCGAAAGTGGCGGCTTACGATTTCTGTACGTAAGCTGGGCACGCGAAGTAGTTGCTCTTGCGTTATCTAGGTGTATCTATATCTGTGGTTTTCACACATAAATTAAAAGTCCTCCAGACCTTATTTCGGCCACGGCGGCCAAACTCAACGGAGACTAGCCTCCGGCGCGGAAGATATTATAGTGCACAAGTGTTCGCGCAGACACAGGTGCACTCGCTCTTCGATCACTGTCATAGTCCGATGGGACGGTTTCACACATACCTAGGTATCAGCATGATCAGCGTATACTGCTCTCACTTCTGGGACCTAGGCCACCTTTCTGTGAGAGAGGGTGGGCCATAATCCACCACGCGGGCCCAGTGCGGGTTGGTGAATGTTACATGTCTTCGAATTTTTGGTTCTAGAACATGCCGGTTTCCTCACGATAGGATAATAGGTATAATATATGGGATTCTTGTATTCACCTAAGCGGCAGGACCCCACGTTTTGCCCTTTGTGCTCACTAGTTCCGTTAAAGGAAATACTGAGAATTTTTGGATCAGTAGTTCCTTTGCAAAAGCTAAAGAATCTTTGAGTGGCGACAACATAACGGCCATTTTCTAAAAACATTCGAACGACAAACCCACGATGCTCTCCCGTCCAAACCATTTTGCGTAATAAAATGGATGGCACGCTCGCATGAACACAATGAGACCCCACTGAACGTCCTACCCCTGCCCCTCCAAAACCGATGCATATCTTTTGCCCCACCTTGTATGTTAGTAAACTTTTACTAGCTAAAACATCTAAAGATGACGTGGCACAACACACGTTGGCACGTGCCGTCGTACCCAGCGACACTATAGATCTTCCTGTTTATCTTATATACTAACACAACCTCATTGCTAATTACAATGCCACACGACACCACGTATTATTATCTTTATGAACGACGTTAGGATTAAATATTACCGCCATTGTACCTTGGAGTCGTATTTAATCAGAATAAGATAATCATGTACTCATTGCTGGGCTACACGCGGGCCTAGTGCAAAATCAAAATATTATATTTCACTTATCTAAATTTACAAGGGCACTTATGAAACGTCAGAAGCTGGGTGCACGATTCCAATTGGTCATTTCCTATGGAGAAGAACCGGCAAGAAACTCCATGGTTACTCTTTTAAAAATAATTGGCTTTTACAATGTTTTCAAATTACAGTAGGCATGGGAGGACAGCGTAGGCCTGTCAACAAGTACCAGGTAATTGATAAAATAAAAAATGTCCTACAAAGTACCCACATTTACAAAATAAGAATCTATCAAAAGGATAAATAAAATATAAAAACCTGTTAAAACCAAGTGAATATGATTGCCAGTGCAGGTTGGTAGGTGTTACATGTTCCCGAATTTTTGGTTCTGGGACATGGCGGTTTCCATAAGATGTTTTCCTTCACCGTTTTGAGAGCACTGGTGATAAATAATTTACACAAAGTAAAGCGCTAGTCTGGGTTCGAACTTACGACCTTACAACTCGTAAGTCGAGGTCATTACCGCTGGGACACCAGTCCACCACTGCGCCTATCAGAATAACAATACCCGGTAATTCTCCGAAAGCAAGCCTGGAGCTGGGGCTGCTGGGGAAATAATTATGTAAGGCATACACTCTCCTATGTTACGATTAAATTAACTCTTGGGATAACCAAACAGTTTCGAAGATCAAGCTTCTAAGATATTGAATAATAATATTATAAACATCTAAGCTTTATTGCCATAATAATATACAGTATGGATACTACATTTATGCAATAAATTATATCACATACTTGTAGAAAATGAATTAAATCGGTCGCGAAAAAAAATCAGCTGTTCCCGACATTTTGACGAACATAATGTAGGGAACAGATGATTTTTTTTTTCGAGACTGATTTCGTTATTTTTTTTTATATCGTCAGAAAAGGCGATAACA
The DNA here is from genome assembly GCA_949316385.1 of Globia sparganii. Lineage (NCBI taxonomy): Eukaryota > Metazoa > Arthropoda > Insecta > Lepidoptera > Noctuidae > Globia > Globia sparganii. The sequence continues at coordinate 5,478,134 of OX438663.1, read as the reverse complement.
AGTATGTCGTATAATTTATTGCATAAACAAAATAGGGATGACAATACAACAGTCAATGAAAATCACACACGTAAACGGACACGTATCGCCATCTGACGTCATAAAACAATAAATTGTTCTTTTCGGGAACAGATGGTCTATTCTGTAAAGATTCTAACCGTGAAAGCTTGCGCGGAGTTAGCTGTCAGTGTCATCCCACTGATGCTAGGAATTGACCAAGCAAACATTTACAATTATTATCTAGGCTATTTTATTTTAAAACCCCACAAAATAGTAACGTTTTGACAACTAAAATACTATATAACTAATATAAAACTAGCGGCCCGTCCCGGCTTCGCACGGGTGGACATTATTTTTTACACATTTTATTTTTTTCTTGCAATTAAAAAAGCCTATGTTAATCAGTGATAATGTAGCATTCAAATGGTGAAAGAATTTTTAAAATCGGTACAGTACTTTTTGAGCTAATTCGTTACAAACATACATACAAATCTTTCCTCTTTATAATATTAAGTACAGATGATCAATAGAATTGGCATAAAAAATATTATTAAAATCTCGATTATGATTGTAAATGTAATTATGCTTGGTGTTATGTTGACAGCTCACTCCACGTTCTCTTCACCTAAGTTTTCACGGTGGGATGGTTACAGAATCGCACTGCAGTATTTTTTTTCTGAATGTATAAAAATAATCATTACATTACATATTTATTAAATTACATGAATATTTTAATTAAATGACGATTGATAAGAAACTTACAAATACAACATTTTGAGTTTTATTTCCCGTCTACCCCAGAAAGAGTGAGGTAGTTAGATACTGAGATTTTTCGATGTACGTTATGGTCCTCACATGACCTTTTTTTTTTTTTGTGGATGGGAAATCATCAAATGACCTCTCCCGCTCTGGGTGGAGCAGAAGGGAGTGTCAGACTCTTACTGACTAAAACCCAGCCGTGTTCCTTCTTTAGCCCTTTGTGTTCCGGGGTAGCGGTAACCCTTTCGAATAATCCCGAAGCATATTTTAGTGTTAGCTTGTAAATTGTAATTATTGAAAGAAATAAAAGTTCACCTAATAGGCTATATATAATCTCTACATCGCGTACATCATCATCGTGATGATCATCTCATCATCGTGTGCATCGCTCACATGACCCGACCAATCATATGTCTGGAGCGAGACTTTGGGGTCAACGTCTCTTTTAAAGTCCAGAGTCTGGACTTTAACAGGGACGTAGACCCCTGAGTTCTCTCTCTTTTCAGGCGTAGTCAGATAGGAGATGTCGACTCCATCTAGCTTACTTTTTTTAAAAGATCGCTCTTTGCGATAAGACCGGCCATTGTGGTTATGTCTGTAATTTATATCATCTGCCTAGCCTTTTCCCAACTATGGTGGGGTCGGCTTCCAGTCTATCCGGATGCAGCTGAATACCAATATTTTACATGGAGCGACTGCCTATCTGACCTCCACAACCCAGTTACTGGGTAATACGATACCCCTTGGTAAGACTGGTTGTCAGACTTTCGGGCTTCTGATTACCTGTAACGACTGTCAGAGATCCACGAATGACGGGACCAACGGCTTATCGTGCTTTCCGAGGCACGGAGGGGTCTCGGTATGTAAAGATGGTCACCCATCCACAGACCAACCGTGGCAAGCGTAGCTTAACCTGATCGGTCGATCTGTGCGGCTGTTATTTTTAAGCCACGGACCATTCGTCTGTAATAAATTTATATGGTGTACCAACTATAATGGTATTAGACTCAGAGTGAAGAAAAAAGACGGATTTAACAGTAAAACGAACAAATAAACTTGTACATAATAAAGAGTATTCTATTCCGATATCATATTTATAGAATCGTTATTTCAGCTGAATGACGTCCACTGTTGGGTAGGCATAGGGCTCCTTTAAGTACCACCACGTCAACCGGTTCTTCCCGCTTTCCGCATCCATTTACGGAATAAACAATTTCATTTCTATTTTATTTCATTTCTGGGTAACCATAACTCACGCCTACAGAAAAAAACCCAGTTTATTTAAAGTTGGCATTGCATTTTTCCGCCATGAATAATTCATGTCATTCATATTTAACGAGAAATCTGTATAATCGTCCTGCTGGTGCGTTTAGAATTGCTAATGGACCCTTACACTACTTCTATGAATTCAAGGCTCATTTACACGAGGACAGTTTCTCGCCTCGTATAGGCGATTCTTAAAAGGAAATAAAAACTTGACTGACTGTGTGCTAGTAATTATTACTGAACTTTAACTGCTTCTAGTGGTCTAGGGTCGCAAGCTCTACTTCTGAACAAATCCTGGGTTCGAATCCTGAGTCGGGCAAAGTGTTATTGGATATTCCATCTGGAATTTCTCAGTGGCAGCCCGAGTCTAGTTTTATGCCCGTTTGATGGTATAGAGGTATGAGGAACAGGGTGTAAAGTTCACTCATCCTCCATAGAAAAGGGAGGATCCTCCGACCAGACGGGTGTCGTGTCTGGCGGGCAACTGCCCAATGATTCATGTCGGGCCGTTGTCTTGTATATTATATGCTAGTTGCGCGGTAAACTCTGCTTGCGAGATGCAGGATTTTGCGTGACGTCAGTATGACGCGTTGTTCGCATGTGGCGTTGTAGATACCGCTACAATGGCAATAGGCTCGTCCACTGTTAAGTATATGGGATTTTAACATAAATGGTGAAAAATGGTTGTACTATAGGTAGGTACACCCATCAAGCTACTACAATCTGTCAAATTTCATTAATAGATTTTCAACCTTATGGCTAAAGCATTAGGTTCAAAGTTGTTTGGGAAAATTTGACAGTTTCGGGTTTATAACTTGATGTGCTGACGACTATATATACGGTACTCGCAGTTCGGGCGGTTCAGTCTCAGTATAGGCGAGAATCGATTCGACTTAATTCCATCTTATTAAAAAGAAAACTTATTTCGAGCTGCGAAATGACAGTTCCAGGAAGACGCTTGACGCCTGAGTAGGTACCGTAGGCGAATTTTGGAATTATCGCTTGTGTGAAGTCATGGGTTCGAACTTAGGCAGGGGCTTTACTTTGTGCACCTAATTTCATCACCACTGCTCTCAAAACGGTGGAGGAAAACATCGTGAGGAAACCGGCGCGTGTCCTAGAACCAAAAATTCGAGCACATGTCAATGTCATGTCATGTCATCTACCAAGTCCAACCCGCACTGGGTCCAGGGGAGCTATTCTCTAAGGATACAGCCTTGCGGACAGCGCTGTCGCAACAGCTGTCAAACACACCGCGACAGCGCTGCGACAGCGCTGCCCGCAAGGCTGTATCCTTAGAGAATAGCATGGCAGGTGGTAGATTACAGCCCGTTCCCTCTCGAAGAGCCTGTGTCCCAGCAGTGGGAACATTATAGGCTGACTATGCTATGCCTGAGTGTGAACACAGTCTCGCTCGATGGAGATTCTCGCCTCTCTACAGGCGACAAACTCTCCTCGTGTAAATGGGTCATTTTTTATTTTAAAATAATGTTATCGGCCCCGATTCTGTTGTTCACATACTAAACTAAATTTAAGTTCAGTGCATCTTTTTCTTTCTATTTCATTAGGAAAAGGACAGAAGATAAATATTAGTCCTGTCAAATTAGTCAGCGCCTGATGTAAATTGACGTATTTTTAGTAGCCAATTTTTTAATCACGTCTAAACTTGTCTATGGATTATCTAATTTGACAGGACTAAACTAATATTTCTCTTCTGTCCTTTTCATAATGAAATAGAAAGAAAAAGATGCACTGAAATTAAATTTAGTTTAGTTTGTGAACAACAGAATCGGGGCCAACTAGTAATCATTTAGTGTCTAAGTGAGAAACTTCAATCTTGTGACTATTATTTTGTAGTTTTTTTTTTCGTGGTTTATTGGAATTAAAGTAGGAAAAATCTTTATACGTTTTATAACGAGCTGGTTTTTGTTGTAACAAATAAGAAACGAACAGTAAACTAATAATGGGATGTTCTTTAGTAAGGTCTGATGCGTAGTACTTGCAACCGGTGTGCGTGTAATCTTGTGAAGCACAACTTAACGTGCTTATTTTCTGCATTTATATTCTAAATTGTATGAAATAACCAAACAAACGATGAGGGCGCCACTGTGCGGTCGGCATAGTCATGGAATTAGGCTGCAAATGTATGAATATAAACGTAACAAATATTTTGACTAGACCCGAGCGGCCGGGTGTCTTTCTCGCATCTGAACGCGACCCGAGCGGCCCACGTAAGGATCGTAGCAGGTGGCGGCGTTTTGTGGTTTCTACCTACCCCCATGAGAAGAAAGCGTGAATTTATGCATGCAATTTTTTTATTTATAAAGGTACACCAACAGCTTCTGTATACAAAATATCAGTAGGTAACAGTAATGTGCTTATACAGTTGCCAATATCAGGTGAACCATGTAGTATTATATAGAATGTAGTAAATATTAATAGTTGTAAAATATAAAAATATTTGAATAGGAATTAAACCGTAATAGTTATTATACAACTGTTGTATAATAAGGGGTATTAAAACACGAATGTGGGTTTATCACATGAGTGTTTTAATACCTAATAATGTACAGTTGCATACAAGACTTTATCTCACAGATGATATGAATCCTCTATAAAAAGTTCTGAAACATTACGGTGTTGTAGCTACAGTGCTGTAAGAACTATGTAAATTCATGGTGAGTTTAATTGCTGAATATCTATTACAAACTATTTATTTATTTATATATTATTATTATTTTTTTCTATTACAAACTATCTATTGCTAATAATAGAACTATTTATTACTGCATTAGGAATATCTGGTGGTGTGTTATCAAAGCTTGTATCACTCATTTTTGTAAACAACAAAGTAATACATTTTTGCAATACTAATTCTAATATATAATTTTTTTTTTTTTGCAAAACGACGTTTGCGGGGTCAGCTAGATGACTAGCGGACCCCGCAAACTTCGTTTTGCAAAAAAAAAAATTGGGGTATGAAAAATAGATAGTAGCCGATTCTCAGACCTATCCGATATGCACACAAATTTTCATACAAATCGGTCCAGCCGTTTCGGAGGAGTATAGTAACTAACACTGTGAAACGAGAATTTTATATATTAGATACTGTTAATGTTGTAATAAAATAAATATTATATAAACGAAATCGCGGTATTTAACTAGTATGTAAGACTTGGACTGTATTACTATACTTAGTCAAATATTAATGTACACTTTAAAAAAAAAAAAATCTATTTTCATAACCCCTATTTTTTTTTTTTTGCAAAACGACGTTTGCGGGGTCAGCTAGTACCTAATAAAAATGGCGGTATACGACATGAATTCGAATAGGTAACCTATAAGTTTTTTTTTAATTACGGCGCTGTGGTAGTGAAAAGCGCGTGCATTGCAATGTTCTTTTTTTGAAAGTCATAAAGATACTAAAAGAATCATATAAGAATTGAGTATATAAGATTGATATTCATAAGAATTAAGTAGTGAGAATGTGGTTCTTTGACGAGTAAGAAAGAGGTCGAAAAGCAAAGGAGTTGCATAATGAAAAGTACAACATTATAACACTCGTTTGGATGATATTATGGTTACTATGACACTGGTTGTTTTAATGTTGGCAATAAGCTATCTGTTTTAGAAACTTTTATAGAGGATTTATAGCATGGGTCTCATTGGTGCGTATTAATTCGGTCCAACTCACTCTAAAGGGTAAAAAGTAATTTTGGCGGGACATGGTAGAGGCGTCAACTGAAAAATAAACGAGGACAAAAGGGTAACAGGATCTGCTGGAATGCAAAACAATTATGTAAATCTCATTACAGAATTGATCAAATTAATTAATACAATAATTGCGCGTGTAAAAAAGGTAATATTAATACACGTGGAAATAATACAGGGTGTCCAATGGCAAATTTCAAAGTTAAAAATGTTACCCGATTTCCCCCTTAGGTACTAATAAACTTTGTATAGCGTATGTATAGTTTACACTACGTTTTGTCTCCTTTTTTGGAAAGTCTTTTTTTTAATAATCTTTTTTTTATTACATAAGAACGTGGTTACAAATTGTGTGAAGTCCCTGACACTTGTGCTAGGTGGTTAACCTGTGTTACAAGAGCCAGTGCCCTCTCCCAGGAGAAAAAACTATTAGTAACTTATGCAATAAGACTAACACGTAAAAAAAATAAAAAATAGTAATAATAATAAAGAGACTTACAATTTAAGTTTATTTATGTTATAAATGCCTGTGATGGTGATTGTGTGTTTGCGTGTAGTGTGCGTATGAGTGTTTGTATGCGTGTGTGTGTGAAAGGGGAGGGTGTGTGCGGGTGTGTGTGTGTGAGGGTGTGTGTGTGTGATTGTAATTTTAATTAAATATTCAGGAAAGGTTGATTGGGATCACGAGTATGGGGTGAGGTTGAGTACCTCTCATTGGGTATAATTGGTTTTATGAAAGAGTTATAATAATTTGCTCTGTTTCGTCATAATTGAGGGACAGTAGCCATGACTTAAGGCTCTGCTTGACAGAACCCCGATTTAGGACGACCAGGCCTGTTTCCAGAGCCCAGTCCTCCACCATCCTGCCCCGCACGTCCGTGCAACGGGAACCCCAGGCCAGATTCTTGGCGTTGAAGTCCCCGAGCACTAGTACGGGGAAGCGATGGTTTCCGGCGACGACGACACTCAACTCTGTTAAAGAGTTCTGGAACTCGGCGAGAGTTCGGCTCGGAGAGAAGTACACTCCCACTACTACTATCTCTCCGAACCGTGCTGCTACGCACCCCTGTCCCTTCGTGGCTCCTTCGAGGGACGGGGTGTCGGCGGCGGCCGACGAAATTAGGGCCACTGAGCCGCTCAGGTCCTCCACCCAGTCATCCCTGGGCGGGACAAAGTACGGCTCAGCGACCACGGCGATGTTGATCGACCACTGCGCCATGCTCTGGAGCAACAGGTCCTGGGCGCAGGCGCAGTGATTGATGTTCGCCTGGAGGAGGCGTAATGGAGCCATCACTCCTCCATTTCAGCCCCCTCCTGGGCCCCTTGCGAGGGCCCCTCCACGGTGGCGGCGGCGATGGTAGCGGCGGCGGCGGTGACGGCGGTGGCGTCGGCGGCGGCGGTGGCGGCGGTGGCGGCAGCAGAGGCGGCAGCGACGGTGGTGGTGGCGGCGGTGGTGGCGGAGGGCCTCCCTTTCCTCTTGGCTCCGTCGGGTGGAACGCAGCACCTGCTCCCTGCCCGGTGCTCGGCCGGCTTGCCGGCAGCCGCACATGCGACGCAGTGCGGCGCGGCGCTGCACGAGCCGGCCGTGTGTCCGGGCTGACCGCAGCGGAAGCACAGAGTGCTGCGGTCCACCTCCGAGGTGCACTGGACGCCTACGTGGTGCCCCACATGGCATCGGAAGCACCTCAGAGGTCTGGGTTCCAGCAGCTTGACCTGCGCCGAAACCCAGCCGACCAGGAGCCTTCGGCCCTGACGACGGTCCTGACGACGGCGGCCACCACCTCTCCCTCCGTTACGGAGTCATCCAGGCCCAAGATGCGCATGTCTGCGCACTTGACGGGCCTGGATACTCGAACCTCCTCCGCATTTAGGGACGCACTTAGCTTCTCAGCTAGGGCGTCAGCGGTGGGGCCACTCGTCACGCCAGGGATCTCCAGCATGCGGGCGCCAGTGGCGGTCACCCTATGCCGGAGGCCCCCGGCGATCCCCAGCTCCTGGAGGTCCACCGTCGCTCTGGCCTTAGTGAGCACGTCGCAGTACGTCACGCCCTTTTTGACCGCGTCCGGCTGCAGTGTTATGACCACAGCCGCGGTCTTCGGGGCGCGAAGCCTAGCTGCGACGGCTCGCTCCTTGCGGCGCCGCCTTTGCGCCTTTTTCCTGGCCGCCTTGGCCGCCTTCTTTTTCTGCCCGACCACCTGCCATTCGGCGTCGGTCGCGGCAGAAGTGGGAGAGTTTTGGGGGCCGGGCGTAGGCTCTGGGGCCCTCGCCTCCCCTCCCTTTCTCCCCCTCTTCCGGGCCGGCGCCGGGGTTTTGCCAGCAGGAGCCGGCCTTACCGGCGTCGGGGCTCCACCTGCAGGCACCGGTTTAGCCGGCGCCGAGGCTCCGCCAGCCGACGCCGGTTTCGCCCTCGCTGGGGCTCCGCCAGCAGACGCTGGTTTGGCCGGCGCCTGAGCCCGGCCTGACGGCCCGGGTTTAGGGGCGGCCGTTGCCGCTGCGGCCGCGTACGAGGCCGCCTTCGGCCCCGGGGCCGCCGCCTTGCCCGCCAGAGGTGGGCGCAGGACAATGCCCTCCAGGACGGAAAACCGCGCCTGGAAGGCCGCCAGCTCCTGCCGAACCAGGTCCAGGACCTGGTTCTCTACCGGGATAGGCCGGCTCAGCATTTCCGCCTGCGCACTGCCGGTGCTCCGCAAGCTGGCGAGGTCTGCCCGGAGCCTCCCGTTCTCCGCTTGGAGAAGCTCCATGGCGGCCGTCAGGCGGGCAACCTCAGCCCGTAATTCGGCCACTTCGCCGGCCGAAGGGCCGACGTAGTTGGCCGCCTCCGCTGCCTCCATGATGGAGGCCGTTGCCGAGACTATGGCCCTGTTCTTCGAAGCTTGAAGCTTCTTCAGGGACACGTCCCGGATCGCGGCCTCCACGACCGCCGCAAACCTGCGCTTGCGGTCCGCACCGGGGCCACCAACCGGACCCGTCTCATCGCTTGAGGACCCCGAGGCGACCGCGCGACCGGCCTCCGCCTCCTTTATTGGCTCCTCCGCCAGTTCTGCCGCCTCCCGGGCAGTGAGCCCCCTCCCTTTGCCTCGCTCCCGGACTCCTCCCCGCCTGCTGGTGGGGATTTTCCGGGCCGAGGCCAGCTCCCCGTCAGAGGAGGACCCCTGGCCGTCCTCTGACCTTGGCCGCTTGCTGTGAACCTTTTTCGCAGCAGCGGCCATCTTCTTGGCACGGCTGAGGCTCCCTGAGCCTCCCGTGCTTGCGCCTCCAGATGCGGCGTCGGACTCCGACCCCGCATCACTCCTCACCTCTTCCGTTTGTTTATTTTTTTTGTTTAATTCCAGTTCCATAGTAGTTCCCACGAGTATATTCCATGTTGTATTGACTCAAAAAAAATAGTGGTTCGCACTAGCGACTAAATCAAGCTACCCATTAGCCAAGCTTAGTACCTCCCTCACGGTGCGCCGCCGCTTGGAGGTTTGGGGAATTTTTTATAGAGGTTAATCTTCCTCGCGGTCCGGGCGAGGAAGATTAACTAAGCCTTGATTAATTAAGCCAAGACCCTCGACCCCCTTCAACAGCCAGAGACATGACCTTAACTGTCTCCAGGGCTACGAGATTAGCGGTGGCAGCAGGGTTACCCCTCCTGCCTGCCCGGCGGCAGGGTAAGTGCACACCGGGCCCGCTCTGACCCCCCACCACAACTGCCGCTCAGCTACTCAGAGCGGCACGTGTGGAGCGATCCTCCTGGCAGAACATTGGCATGCGGACAGCGAGATTCCACTGGGAAATAATCCCAGAGGAAAATCGCTGCCCGCACCCCGGGATGCACCGGCCCGAACACTGGTCTTCCCCCCGGACGTATCCAGAAAGGAACCCCAGTACCCAGGCACACGTGGAGGTTTTCTGCCCGAGCGAGTCCGTGGTGGACATTTCGTTCGCCAGCCCCGCTCTGGCACGGAGTGTTATTGACTGGCGTGTCATGGAGGAGGTGGAGACCTACTCCGATCACCGGTATATCCGGTTCGACGTCTCCACCCAGACCTCCAGCGCGCCGGTCCAACAGGCCCCGAGTGGTCCGCGGTGGGCGCTGAAGCAGCTGGACCGGGAGCTCCTCCTGGAAGCCTCGATCGTGCAGGCCTGGGTGTCATCACCGGACAGGCCTGCCGATATCGACGATGAGGCGGAGTGGTTCCGGGAGGCCATGTCCGAAATATGCGACGTGGCAATGCCCCGAGTCCGGCCAGGAAGCGCCCGACGTCAGGTGTACTGGTGGTCGCGGGAGGTGGAGTCACTACGCAAGGCGTGCGTCGACGCGCGACACCTGTACACCAGGCACCGCAGGCTCCGCATCCGCCCTCCGGATGCGGAAGCCACGGAGGCGGAGCTGTACGAGGGGTACAGAGCGGCGAAGACCGCCCTCCGCGAGGCTGTCCAGCGGGCCAAGGATATGGCCCGCGAGGAGATGGTGGAGACTCTGAACAGAGATCCATGGGGGCGCCCTTATAAAATGGTGCGGAATAAACTCCGCACCTGGGCCCCCCCGCTGACGCAGAGTCTCCGCCCCCAGCTGGTGGAGGAGGTGGTGAGCGCTCTGTTCCCTTCACGGGCGGAGCATACTCCCCCGCCCATGGCTCCGCCACTTGCGGTGCCTGAAGCGGACCACGCGGACGACGACGACATCCCTGAGGTGACCGGGGTAGATCTGAGAGTGGCGGTAGATAGGCTGAAGGCCAAAAATACCGCCCCAGGACCCGACGGCTTGCCGGGTAAGGCCTGGGTCCTGGCCTCGACGGCTCTCGGGCCCCGACTAGAGGCGCTCTTGAGCGCATGCATGGAGAGGGGCCAGTTTCCACTCCGCTGGAAGACGGGGAAGCTGGTCCTCATACAGAAGCCAGGGCGCCCTGCAGACTCTCCGTCCGCATTCCGGCCCATCGTGCTGCTCGACGAGGTCGGCAAGCTCTTTGAGAGAGTGATTGCGGGCCGCCTCGTCGGGCACCTGGTGAGGACGGGGCCGGATCTTGCGGACAGCCAGTTCGGCTTCCGCAAGGGGCGCTCGACGGTGGACGCCATCATGCGCGTGAGGGCCCTCACGACGGGGGACGCGGTGTCCCGGGGTGGGGTGGTCGTGGCGGTGTCACTCGACATCGCCAACGCGTTTAACACCCTGCCCTGGAGTTGCATTGGGGAGGCACTCCGGTATCACCGGGTGCCGACCTACCTCCGTCGAGTAGTCGGGGCGTATCTGACGGACAGAGCCGTCATCTACCCCGGTCGCAACGGGGAATGGAACCGGCGAGAGATGTCGTGCGGTGTCCCACAGGGATCGGTTCTGGGGCCGCTCCTGTGGGACATCGGTTACGACTGGGTGCTGCGGGCCGATCTCCCTGATGGAGTCAGCGTGGTTTGCTACGCTGACGACACGCTAGTCCTGGCGCAGGGGAGGTCGCATCAGGCGGCGGCCGACGCGATGACACGCGGGGTTGCGATAGTCGTGGAGAGGATCCGGCAGTTGGGTCTCGAGGTGGCTTTGCACAAGTCCGAGGCCATGTCTTTTCATGGGCCTCGGAACGGACCGCCTTCGGGATCCCAAATAACGGCAGGAGGGGTTCACATCGGCGTCGAGACAACGATGAGATACCTGGGTCTCGTCCTCGACAGCCGGTGGAACTTCGTCGAGCACTTCCGACGTTTGGCTCCCAAGCTGGAACGGGCCGGGGCCGCCTTCAAGCGGCTCTTGCCCAACCTGAGGGGGCCAAACGCCTCCTGCCGGAGGCTTTACGCGGGGGTCGTGCGGTCCATGGCCCTGTACGGGGCCCCGGTGTGGGCGCGTTCACTGCGGCGGCGAGCCGCCCACTATTTGAACGCGCCCCAGAAGGTGGTAGCCGTAAGGCTGATCCGGGGATACCGCACGATCTCGGGCGAGGCGGCAAGCCTCCTTGCCGGACTGCCGCCGTGGGATCTGGAGGCGATAGTCCTCGCGCGCCTGTACGAGTGGCGCGCGGAGGCACTACGCCGGGGGGAAACTCCGCTTCCGCGGCAAATCGCGGCGGAGCGGACCGACCTCCGGCGCGATCTCATGGCGGCATGGAAAGAGCGACTGTCGCAACCCAGCGCAGGGCACGCCGCGATAGCGGCGGTAAGACCCCTCTTTGAGGAGTGGCTAGAGAGGCGCCACGTGCCCTCACCTACCGCCTGACGCAGGTCCTCACCGGACACGGGTGTTTGGTACCTGCACATTATCGGGCGGGAGGATACGCCCGGGTGTCACCACTGCGAGGGTCGCCCGGAGGACACGGTGGAGCATACGGTGGCGGTATGCCCCAATTGGGCGGAGCACCGCCGTGTTCTCGCAGAGGCGATCGGCGGCGGCGGCGACCTCTCGCGCCCGGCCCTGGTTCAAGCCATGGTCCGGGGCGAGAGGGAGTGGGAGGCAGTCACCTCCTTCTGCGAAGCAGTCATGCTAGCGAAGGAGGTGGCGGGACGGCTGAGGGAGAGGGCCTCACGTCCCAGCCGCCGCGGGAGACGCCCCGGGCGTCGGGAGCCGCGAGACGACTCCCGGCCACCGTAGGCGCGGGCCTGCGGGCGGAGAGTAATGGGTAACTCTCCGTCCGATCAGGACCAGGCCCGTGCCGGACGGCGCGTACGTGTTCCACGCGCGCCTCAAAGAGATGTCAGCAGCAAGGAAGGGGCCCGAAAGGGCCGAAGCCTGCCGGGGCAGCGGGATTGTCCGAAAGGGTTACCGCTACCCCGGAACACAAAGGGCTAAGGAAGGAACACGGGTGGGTTTTAGTCAGTAAGAGTCTGACACTCCCTTCTGCTCCACCCAGAGCGGGAGGGGTCATTGGATGATTTCCCATCCACAAAAAAAAAAAAAAAAGGCTCTGCTTGACATTATGCAGGGTAAGTTTATAAAAAGAGTAAGTCAAATTACTGACGACTGAAAGAGAGAAATCGGTGTGTAACTATTCATCTGATATAATACGTTTATTAGTAAGAGGGTTTGTCTTAGCTACTTATGTTTTAAAGTTAATCCGTTGCAATTGTGTCTAATTACTAGCATCTGCTGCCGAACTATAGCCTGCGTTTCAGCACACAGCGCATCAAGCCCTCGGACTGGGTATGCAAATATGAGCATACGAACAAAAGGAAATAGTTTGTTATATAAGGTGTTTCAAAATCAACTCTACAAACTTTAAGAGGTGTTTAATACAAAAGTTCAATACATACTTGACCAAAATGTATGAAACAGCTGATTTTTTTTTCGTGTGTGGCGTAGCCACAATACATTATTATAATATGTACTAGAATATATATAATATATATTTATAACTACTATAAAATACTTAACATACTAAATACACAAACATTAAACATGCACAATAACACATAACATATTATTAATCAACAAACTTACCAGTACAGCACAGTCGAACCGTTGAGTCGTCGAGCGTCACCACGTCGTCGTCGTGTCGTAACGAGTAAGCGCGCACCAAGTCCCGCTACTCACCGAAACAATGGAAGACTAGAAACATCGCCGGCGCAGCGACGCGCGCGCCCCCGCTCCGCAGTCCGTCTCGCACCCTCGCGGCAGACGCACGCCCGCTTGCCACGCGAATATAATCCTTCTGCTTACGCATCGCTTACGATCGCCTATTTGCCAATATCCGCTTGTGCTTACTATCGTTATTAGTGGTGAGAATAAACCGTTATCAAAGTGTCTGGACGTTTAATTGTGATCCTAGATAATCTCGCGATCCCAAAGGAAGACACACACGACACACACATCTCCTACACGTGATTTCAGAGTTGGTCCCATAGTGAAAATTGTTCAGTTTTATGGTCTAAAGCACCTTTTAAGTTTGTAGAGTTGATTTTGAAACACCTTATATTTTAAGATAAATGATTTTATTTCTGTAAGTAAGTTTGTACAAACACATTTATACATCAATCATATTTTTAATAAAAAAAACTAGATGAGATCGGCGTTTCCTATCTGACTACTCTGAGAAGAAAGGACAAAACAAACTTGAAAACTTTAAAGTCCACACATACCTAATCTTGGTCAGACCACGTGAAGACCATGACCATGTTGATTGGTGTCTGAAATGGTCTTTTGAGGAAAGAACCACAGATTGAGTGGACCTGTCCAGTCAGTTCACGCATTTGTCAGTAATCATGCAGCTCAATCAAAATTTAAGGAGATTAAAATATGAAATAAATCGAACTTAATTACTTTAAAAAAATCATCAGTTGTATCACTGTTTACTAAACATTGAAACTGTGCAAAGATTTTAAGATGGTTAGTAGGTATATTTTCAGTTTGATCGTATGCTAACGTCCAAAGCCAGAGATACCGAATTCTTCATCGTTAATTTATTCATAGAGTACATTTCAAGAATCTTATTAATTTTCTCATGTAAATAAGGGCCCAAAAATGAGTATTTCAGTATAATAACTTCTTGCATACAGGTAAACCTTTCCGCTTTGTTAACAGGGTGGGTTTCTACTTCAAGATAACAAGATGTTTTCAAACGATACTTAAGACAAACAGTTATAGCCTACAGTCAGCACCTCACAGTTTTCATAAAGAAGTGTGTTGGAGTAATGAAAACCTTTAAAAGTAAAGAGTTTCAGTATGCTTCTTTGTGAAACCTCAATTTGTTCTATAGTAGTTTTCGGTGCACCGCCCCAAGACGATATGCAATATGCAGTTAGTGATGGACAAAGAGCATAATACATTTGCTTTAAGATTATAGGGGTTACTACGTGCCTCAATGTTTAAAAATGTAGGTAAGCTTACGAATCCTTTTACTCAGCAGTTGGTAAAAAATAAAGCACAAGAGAGAGACAGAGATATATATATATTTTCCTTCTCTCTCACGTAACGAAGTGTGCTTAAACGTGACGCGTCCTTGAAGTCTCACTATTAATTCTCGGTCAATTATCACCTAAGAAGTTTCACTTTAATAAATTAAACAAAACTTGCAGGCCTTTATAAGAAACAACTATTATAATTAGGAAACTAAATAAACTCCCATTATGTAGAAAAAAGGTTACCTATCTAGAACAAAAAAAAGGATATGCACTATTCGTTCCAATTTTAAAAGTTCTATCTAAGTATTATTTTAATTAACTTAAAGGAAGGTGAATAAGTAAAAATGGATAAAGAGATTAACTGGCTGAAAATAAAAGTTTTGTAACAAAAGTATAATTAATTTCAGCTTGGCTTTATGATTGAGTTTCCTTGCTTCTGTAGGTAACTGATAAAAAAGGTATCTTATAAGTAGATTAGATTTTTGCTTGGAAGACTTTTGTAATTTTTCATCAACTAAAGAAAAATGGTTTTATCTTTGACTTTCTGAATAGTCTTTGTTTGAACTTAATAATTAGAATCTAATAAACAGTCTCTCATCTAGATTTTTTTGTTTTTTAACCTCTAGAATTACCGGTAGAATTTTTTTTTCTTTTTGCTTTTGGTAGCCCAATTCTTGAGGAAGGCTATTGGCTATTTATTATTACGCTAAGAGCCTTAGAAGCTGAGCAAAAAGAAAAAAAATAAAAAAGATCGCCAACGGGGTGTCCTGCGTGAGCGACGAATACGAGGCGACGCGACGCTGCGAACGCGACAAACGCGATCAACTCAACGGCATACCCTACTTGCGGCCTATATGGCAGTCTGCAGCGAGGCGCGACGTAACGCGTACTTGTTTTGAGGGCGACCAGATGCGACACGACGAACTACGAAATGGTTGATTCAGAAGCGTTGATCGCCGCAGTGCGTGAGCAAAGATTCTTGCGGGGAAAAAAAAAAACTTAAAAGTCGCTACTTTAAATATGAACTTTTAAGCAAAATTGTAATGTACGTCTCCATGTTTCAAGAAGTAATGACCAAAATCACGTAGGACATTTGTCGCGTGTAGCATCGCGTCGCTTTGCATCGTGTCGTTTCGCGTCGCGTCGCGTCGTATTCGTCGCTCACGTAGGACACCCCGTAAGCGGAAAACGCGAGCAGGTGATGCGATGTGACGAGGTGGGACGTCGAAACAAGAAATTACACGCGGACGTCTCCTGGAAAAGTATTCTTCTTAGATGTATAAAGCAGTTTTTGCTATTCTTTATCTGCGTCAAAAATACTAAATAAATATGTACAAAAGAAAACTATAACTAGACAAAGCTCGAATAACGTCTTAAATCTGTCAATTCACTTGCCAATAACATTCTATTAGTCTTGGCTCGAGTATCTGTTGTAAGTATCCAGGCTAAAAGCTTCAGAAATCGATTGAAAAGTTGTTTTTTTATTGAAGTGAAACTACGTGTATCAAAATTAAACCCAATGTTATGAATCCACAAAATGGCGTGCAACTTAATGAACTAATGAAAAATACCACACAGTGCGGATTCGCTTCGGCGGCAACTGATGGAGGTGGCATTGTCAACATTTTCCATTTAAACAAACGTGTCACCATTGAGAGCTCATATACACGAGCGTCTAAGGCCCGGACACCACTGAAGCGGAGCTGGGCGGAGCGGAGAGGAGACGTGCAGGAATCGTCCAATCACAGACGAGACGAGTGACGTGATGAGGATTTCAACACTTGTGATTGGTCGATTCCTGCACGTCTCGGCTCCGCTCCGCCCAGCTCCGCTTCAGTGGAGTCCGGGCCAAAGGCAAGGGCATCTGCTACCGTCGGCGCCGGCTGTCAATGCGCCGACGGCTGCACAGCTGCGTCTGCCGTTTATGCGTGTCGCTGGTCACTGATGTGTATGCACACTTACTCGCACTACGACAAAAATGTCGTAAAGAAACTGACGGATTTGAAGGCGGTCCGTGATAGAAGTTTTAGGTTCAAAGCACTTTCTACGCCACGAACACCCGTCACACACCACACATACATCCATCTGTAGACGAAGCCGGCTGCCAAGGCGAGGCAGCCACAGGATAGTCCGGCTTAGCAGCCGACAACCTACAAGGTTGACCGGCGAGATACCATAAAAAAAAAACGTCTGTATGAAATGTAAAGAAACGTAAAGAAACGTATGTGAGAAATCCAAACAAGCTATTTTGCGGGCTAATTGCGTAACACACTATTAGTAGCAATGGGTTTCATTTTGACAGATCAACAACGTTCATTGCGTTTTTTACATTGTTGAGCAGACACATTATTCCAACATATGAAGCAATGGATTAGCAATATGCTTCAAAATGATTCAAATTGAGATCGATAGTGTGTTTCGCAATTAGGATGCAGGTCGTACATAAAGCAGCCGTCTATTCTATAAAAATCTGTGTGAAAATTTATGTGAAGGGCCTGTCTTTCCACCTGATGCTATGGCTTCATACTATTGACACCTCATTTTAATCTCACTTCACCTAAGTTTTCACGGTGAGATTTTTACAGAATAGACTGGTATCTAACAAAACTATCCATTTTTAAAAACAGAACATTCTCAATCTTGAATACACAGACAAATCTTTTCCACCGCTCACAAAAGCTTGAACTTCATGACGCTATCTTTAATTCTTTGGGGCCAGCATTACATTTGTTACTCTGAAGCAACCTCTTTGGAACTGATCCAAAGTGCTATCGATTCTCTGATTTCGAAAGAAATAAGGTTGGAATCAAAACTATCGAAGTTCTGATTGCAGTCGAATTTACTTGTAAGTTTTGTTTGAATAGAATGGAGTGTTCCAATACGGTTTCTTATTCCATTTATTTGGGAACAATTTCGCAATGTCTTCTAGAAAATATGTGTGAGAATTCGGTTACATTTTAAAATTCAAGATTCAAGTGACTCTCTTGTTTAAACCCACTTTATTTTAGATAAGGTATTTTTAACTGGGATAGATTTATATGTTATTTCGGAGTTATAATTGCAAAAGTGGTCATCATCATCATCTTCCGAACCCTTGTCATAATGAGATTAGCGTGGCTTACTTAAATTAAGGTGTTGTTTTGTGCAGCCCGAGAACCACATGCGACGCCGCAGTTACTGTCAGAAGTCGCATATTCAAGATCTTCTTCTTTTTATCGTTGGCACGACTGTATTTTAGATCTTTTTGGCCCAAAACTTTGTCACTTCCACGGCGTTTTCGGTGGCAGCGCAGAGGTCACTTCGACTGCATAATTATAGTAAAGGCACACGGCAGTTCACACGGCAGTTACTTAATGCATAACCAGATTAGGTGCCTGAAATTACACACACAAGTACTATAATATCATAAATTACATGTCTTAAAGTAGTAGTTTGTCACTCAAGTGTCAGCTTGTTGATACAGCAAGTTGTCTGGAAGTGTCGCAGAGTCGATGACATTTATTGCAATCTGTGTGGAATAGTTATTACGTTATTACGTGTCGAAGAGATTACATTATACAGTCAGATTTTAATAGTTGGTTAGCCTGTTTTATTAGACTTTTGCTTGAGTTACTGAAAGAGAGAGATAGAGAGTAAAAAAGAGTATGAAAGTATATATTATTTTGTCTGCCTTGGATTCTATGAATCGTTGTTCAGTCTTCTGCATAATCGACAGTCTAATCACATAACATCACGGCTCTAATCTCAGAGAGGTTACCTATAAAGGGAGAGAACTGTATTAACAACCACATTTCGCCAATTAGGTGTAAGTCCCTTGTAATAAGGCATATATTGCCAGTTTAATCAGTCAATTATAAAGCAATATAATCAGAATGCAGTTCGGTTACAGTTCAATCGTATAGTGAACAGCCAGGTCAAGGTACAAAGGTTGAATCGTGCGAGAACCCTTTGTAGCATAACCGATGAGGGTACTGCCAATGTACTGGACCCTGGCAAAAGCAGGAAATGTTCTAAAATCTCGTTATCTAAAGCAAGATACAGAATGAGATTGACAATACATATAATGGATGAAAAAAAATCTAGGTAACCTATTGATATGCTATAGGAGAAAGTAAATGAAGTCCTTTAGACAGAATTTCGGCCATAGCGACTAATCTCAGCGGAGATTAGCCTTCGCGCAGATATGGGTGAATATCCCCGCAGCAAATTTTACGTGTCCACGTTGGGAATCGAGGTGTTATATGATAGGATTTTTCTAATTTTTTTTTATAGTGAACTACGTAACTTGTTTCAATTAGGGCCACATTCTTTTTTTTTATAAGTGTATATAAATAATCAGGGCAAAAAAAATTGCCGTAAAATTCAACTTAGGTGGCTTGTCCCAGCTCCATTTTTTGATATAATTTCACTCACCAAAGTAACAATTTGATGTATAATAAAAAATAAACAATTTCATGAGTATATGCATAAGACACATTATCTAAAAACGATTAAACCATATTATAAAATCTAATTTAAGGACACAGGATACTCTATCAAAGTTTGTCCAAGCAAAAATCAAAATTTTGGTGGCACTTATTCAACATAATATAACATGAAGCTTCGTGCGTGTGCGATCAATCGCGTTTTATTATTTCACATCTCTGAGTCGTGCGCCGGCACTTGCGCGTAACAGGTGTGTGATTAATGCTGTGATTTCCAGCCAAAAACGTAAATATCATCTTGGGTGGCACGGGGGGACAAGAATTGTTAAATTTTTGGTGGATCGATTTTCTGTTGATTTTAAAGTGTTTTAATAGTAAGCTACACGTTATAGGTAGTGTTTTGGGTTACACATAAATCACTGATATTAATTTAATTGTAACTTAAAACCCCCTATTTTTAAAGATTTTTTTTATGCCTGGTTTTAATTTTGGTGGCTCAATTTTGGTGGTTTTGGTGGCGTTTTCACGCCACCAAAATTGAAAACAAGCCACCAAGTTTTAGGTATGTACTGTATGTGTATTGTTTGTACCTGTATAGCCAGTTTTTACATTGCAAGACAGTTTGATTAGCAAACAAATAAATATATTTATAATATATATTTGGCAATAAGTAAGACCTATTATTATAAGAGTGGCATAGGTACGCACGGCTACAGATCAAGCTATACATAACCAGTATAAGCTGACTTCTGATTGTACGAAAAACCTATACAGTGCGAGGTCAGCTAAAACTGGAAATGTATAGCTTGATATGGCCTCCGCAGGCGCGATTCTCTAAGGGAACTGTTTAAAGACATTAATATCATGACAGTACCTTGTCAATACATCTATGAAAACATCATGTACGTTAGGAAAAATTTAAATCTTTTCAGTAAAAGAGGTGAAAGACACACCTATGGGACTAGAAATAGGGACCAATTAGTTCAACCAGGTTTCAGATTGGCTAAAGTAGACTCATCCTTCATGGGGTACTGTTTAAAATGTTACAATAAAATACCCCCCCACATACTCCAACTCAATGAAACGAAATTCAAATCTTGCATAAAACGCACACTATGCAGCCAAGCATATTATAAGTTGGGGGATTACATCGCTGACAAAAATGCTTGGCTGAACGCTGGTCCTGCTCCACAAGGGCGCATAAACTAATTAATTAGCATTCGAAATTATAGTTGGAGCTGCTGAAGATTGAAAAACTATCTTTGCATTGTATAAATTCAATCTCTTAGTATTGTATAATTGCATAGCACACGTGTGAGCACTATGTACCTAAACTATAAAGCTACCATTTACTGGGTACGTCTTTAATTGACTTGAATGTGCCCTGGCAGCTGAGAGTATGTCATGCTCACTCAAATGTCTCGCTGATGGTGGCGTGTGTGTTGGATCATTGGGTTCCCTTCAAAATGGTTGAGCTGAATGGTGCTGATCCATACGTCATGTTCGTGAACGGGCGCCGTCAGTAGGGACTGGTCATCTCTTAGCCGCCACGGCTTATTTTAATTTATGAATTGTTCTTTTTAGTACGGACGCCTTTAACGTGCACGTCTTTCTGCATCGTTCTCACATGTATAATTTCAACATGAATGATGTAATCAAGATTTTTGTAACAATTTTATGATTTAAAAGAGTGTCCGTGGAGTTTCTTGCCCGTTCTTCTCCACAGGGATCTACGCTTTGGAATGGGCAACTAGCTTCATCTTTCTGACTGACCGACCCTTGACAATTCAAAAGTGCCTATAATTGGTTTATTTGAAATAAATGCTTTGAGTTTAAATGCTTTGAGTTTGAGTTTGATGTGTAGCCGTGTGTACTAATGACCAAGTTTCTCATTCATATATATTTATTTTGTTGCTTGTTAGAATGCCAAAACAGACCAGCGTAGAGAGGCTGCTTAGAAAGAGAATGGCAGAAAGAAAAAGAAAAGCAAGAATAAAGAGCAATCCCGAACAGCAGCCTGTTCGGGATTGATCTTTATTCTTGCTTTTCTACTACTAAATACTAAGAAAAAGAGAAAGGGAGAGACCCTTCCTGTGTCTGTCTAGGGCCGCTACTGTGGGACATCGGTTACGACTGTGTGCTGCGAGCCGATCTCCCTGATGGAGTCAGCGTGGTTTGCTACGCTGACGACACGCTAGTCCTGGCGCAGGGGAGGTCGCATCAGGCGGCGGCCGACGCGATGACACGCGGGGTTGCGATAGTCGTGGAGAGGATCCGGCGGTTGGGTCTCGAGGTGGCATTGCACAAGTCCGAGGCCATGTCTTTTCATGGGCCTCGGAACGGGCCGCCTTTGGGATCCCAACTAACGGTAGGAGGGGTTCACATCGGCGTCGAGACAACGATGAGATACCTGGGTCTCGTCCTCGACAGCCGGTGGAACTTCGTCGAACACTTCCGACGTTTGGCTCCCAAGCTGGAACGGGCCAGGGCCGCCTTCAAGCGGCTCTTACCCAACCTGAAGGGGCCAAACGCCTCCTGCCGGAGGCTGTACGCGGGGATCGTGCGGTCCATGGCCCTGTATGGGGCCCCGGTGTGGGCGCGTTCACTGCGGCGGCGAGCCGCCCACTATTTGAACGCGCCCGAGAAGGTGGTAGCCGTAAGGCTGATCCGGGGGTACCGCACGATATCGGGCCAGGTGGCAAGCCTCCTTGCCGGACTGTCGCCGTGGGATCTGGAGGCGATAGTCCTCGCGCGCCTGTACGAGTGGCGCGCGGAGGCACTACGCCGGGGGGAAACTCCGCTGCCGCGGCAAATCGCGGCAGATCGGACCGACCTCCGGCGCGACCTCATGGCGGCATGGAAAGAGACACTGTTGCAACCCATCGCAGAGCACGCCACGATAGTGGCGATAAGACCGCTCTTTTAGGAGTGGCTAGAGAGGCGCCACGGCGCCCTCACCTACCGCCTGACGCAGGTCCTCACTGGACACGGGTGTTTCGGGAGGTTCCTGCACACCATCGGGCGGGAGGAAACGCCCGGGTGTCACCACTGCGAGGATCGCCCAGAGGACACAGTGAAGCATACGGTGGAGGTCTGCCCCACTTGGGCGGACCACCGCCGTGTTCTCGTAGAGGCGATCGGCAGCGGCGGCGACCTCTCACGTCCAGCCCTGGTTCAAGCCATGGTCCGGGGCGAGAGGGAGTGGGAGGCAGTCAACTCCTTCTGCGAAGCAGTCATGCTAGCGAAGGAGGTGGCGGGACGGCTGAGGGAGAGAGCCTCACGTCCCAGCCGCCGCTGGAGACGCTTCGGGCGTCGGGAGCCGCGTGACGACTCCCGGCCACCGTAAGCGCGGGCCTGCGGGTGGAGAATAATGGGTAACTCGCCGTCCGATCATGACCAGGCCCGTGCCGGACGGCGCGTACGTGTTCTTCGCGCGCCTGAGAATTTGTGAGATTAGTTACATTGAGCCTTTTTAGTGAGATTGAGGTTTGTAGCAGAAACATCCAATTTTGGTGCCACTAAATTTCAATTTTGGTGGGCACTTTTGATTTTGGTGGGCGATTTTCAATTTTGGTGGCCACACTAGACTTTGAACTAAAATATCTTAAAAAGTTATAGAGATATTCTCAGACCTCTTGAAGATCCTTCTAGCTTGGACTTTCTATTTTTATACCAGGTCCTTATTTTTCACGAAAACTGAAGAATAAATTTCGCCACCAAAATTGAAAAAAAATGCACTTTGTTGATATTGACTCATATACATGTGTACTCTCTCTTCCCTCACGGTCACTGTCCGATGGGACAGCAATCCAACACGACCGGAGAAAGATCAGGCGCAGGACCAACGGCATAACGTGCTTTTAGAGGCACGGGGGTATCACATCGCCAACTTCCAAACTCCGGGCTACTACTAGGGGCTCCGGGGTTTTGCGTGGATGTGACGCATGTTTTCTCCCAAATTGTTAATTTGTTTTTTTTTTGTATGCTCTTTTTTATGCGTCATGTTTGCCGCAAATAAACATATTTTCTTTCTTTTTCTTTCTTTCTTACTAAAAAATTCCTAATGGAAAAACCCAACAACACTTTGCCCGACGGGAATCGGAGAAAGAAAGAACTTAGATGGAACATTATAACGTCAGCAATTTCCTTAACAAACTCTATTGCCACACGTAATGCAACCTCGCAAGTTCTCAGACAGGATATTGGAAATTGTTAGTGAACTGCAAGTCAATAAGTATTTATGACCGGCGGCGGTGTGACTTCGTACTTGTTACTGGTTAGTTAGCCCAATGTCCGACAGTTAGCAAGTTCGGAATAAGGCTTAATTGATGGACTGATCCGTACTCTCAGCGCTTTGGGGCTGAATGTGCTTAGTAGGTTTACAATATGGTATGCCCCGATGTTGGTCTTGCTGTCGCAAGCGCGATTGTTGAGCGTGGGGTACTGAGTTCGATTTCCAGGTTAGGAAAAGTGTTATTGGGTTTTGATATTAGGTATTTCTCAGTAACAGCCCGGAGTTTGGAAGTTGGCGATGTAAAACCCCCGTGCCTCAGTAGCACGTTAAGCCGTTTGTCCTGCGCCTGATCTCTCTCCGGTCGTGTCGGATTGCCGTCCTATTGGACTATAGGAGTGAGGGAAAAGTGAGTAGTATGCGCTCATACTTGTGCACTATAATATCTGCCTCGTGAATGGTCAGTCGTCTCTGAAATTGGCAGCCATGGCCGAAATTCGGTATGGAATACTAGTAAATACGTTATGAATTGTCTTCAATTTACAGAGTAAGCTGAAGTGGGAGTGGGCTGGCCATGTTTGTCGAAGGTCCGATAGTCAGTAGAGCATACAAGTCCTGGAGTGGGCAAGCGTATGGGTAAGCGTAGTGTGGGATGCCCTCCAGCTAGATGGACCGACGACCTTAAAAAGGTAGCTGCGACTGCAGAGTGGATGCGAAAGGCTTAGGATAGGGTGTTGTGGCACAGCCTAGGCGAGGCCTACCTATGTCCAGAAGTGGACTGTGGTAGGCCGAGTTGATTGATGAATCGTCGGTTTTCTGTAAAATGGATATGAAAAATAGGTAACTCTATATGACTTGCTTTTTGACAAACTATAATCTGTACACAAGACATTCGTTCCACGTGGGAACTGAATATGGAGAAAGTTGTTCAGCTTGATGGTCTTTCAAATTACCAAAACTTTTTTTTTGTGAATGGCATCTTGTTTTTCAACCTATGAGCTTGTCATCTGCTTAACAGGGCTTGCCTGTGGCTGCCTCAATAAATTAAGGCCTCCAGCCAGGGCTTAAAAAACTTAACTTTAAACTTACATAAGCGACTACACGATAAGGGCACCCCATGTGGGGTACGGACCTCGACTTAGGGCGTCGCTGGGAGAGGACAGCAAGGGACAGGCTGGATTGGAATTTGACCACACCTTTTTGAGGCTGTATACAACGTGTCCCAAAATTCAACGATAAGCGGGCACCAGAGGGTGTACCTGATCATGACTACTCGAGAAAAAAGTAATGAAAAAAAATATCTCAACTTTTTTGGTAAATAGAAAGTGGACTGAAAGTAAGAAACCTTTGAAAATTTTAAAGAAAAAAATAATTTAGATTGATTTTTGTATTTAAAAACTACAAGCATTCTGGGATTTTTAAGGTTTGTGGTGGATAGCAGTGCTACTTAGGTTGCGATTTCGATAAAAAAACAGAAATATTTGAAAAATTGTGGGCATGGCAAAAAACGAAATAGTAAAAAATATCTTAAGGGGGTGTCAATTTTCGAAGGATTTATATATATTTTTTGTAATTTCCAAAAAAAAAAAAAAATACTTAGATATTTTTTTCATTATTTTTTCTCAAGTATTCATGAGCAGGTCCACCCTCTGGTGCCCGCTTATCGTTGAATTTTGGAAAACGTTGTTTATTCAACTCATGAAACTACACACATCAAAAGTGTCTAGAGATCAACATATATTTTTGCAATAACTTTTCTCCTGATTGATATTAATTAAAATTTTCTTTAAGGATTCATCAAATAAAGTGTTTTCGTTTGTCACAGTAACGATAAACCAAGTCACCTTTGCATTAATAAAGAAATTTGCCATTTTCCTAATAAAGGGATTTTTGACATTTGAACCACTAACACAAAAGTTCGAAAAAAAGACTGAAATAACAGTTTTCTCTAAAATTTTATTGGGTAACTTACACAATTAATAATCCGTGTTTCTACCGCGAACACTAACAACACAAGAACATCGGTTTGGCATACTCAAAATGAGTTCATCCAAATCACGCTGTGGAATGGCCGCCCATGTTCGTTGCAACAACAAAAAAAGGTCTTCTTGCGACTGGATACCCTCCATATTCGGCAGAGCTCTTCTCTGTAGCATATCCCATGCATGCTCAATCGGGTTCAAGTCTGGCGACTGAGCAGGCCAGGGCAGGACATTGATGTTAGCTGCGGCGAGAGTCTGTCTTACAACTCTTGCGGTGTGCGGTCGTGCATTATCATGCATTAACTGAAATAAGGGACCGATTTGCACTTGTAGAGGAACGATGACGTCTGATACAATCGTCTCAGCATAAATTTGAGCGTTGAGGTTGCCTCTGATCCAAATCAACTCAGTTCTTCCGCCGATCCAAATACCCGCCCATACCATGATGGTTCCACCACTATAAGGATGGACTTCCTGGCAGGATTTTAATCGCTGTTGGCGTCCAGGGGTTCTCCAGTGTCGTATACGTCTTGTATCCGGTCTCATACCAAAACGAGACTCATCAGAAAAGCACACGAAACGCCATTGTTCTTCTGCCCAATTTCTGTGTTCAAGAGCCCATTGATATCGAATCCTACGATTGTGCATTGCTATAGGTGGTACCCGTAGCGGTCTTCGGGAATGAAGGTTCACTTCATGCAAGCGGTTTCGGACTGTTTGGTCGCTAATTAAGTTCCCTGAAGAGTGATGAAGCCTCACGGCTAACATCATGGCGGTTATTGTTGGAGCTCTTCGAGTTAAGATTTGAATGTATCGGTCTTGTCTCCGTGTGGTGCAGCGATACCGTCCTCCATGGCGCTCAGCCACGGTACCAGTGCTTCGGTAACGTGTCCAAAGTCGACTGATAACACTCTGACTTGTATTCAGAGCTAAAGCCACAGTACGTTGCCGGGAACCAGCTTCTATCATTCCCACGGCTCTGAGCATTTCTTCCCTGCTTAAATGACGTCGCCGCTCCATAATAACGTTGGTTTTAATCAGTAGTAGGGAAACAGTAGCACTAATAATGTCTTCAATGCGTTGTATGTTTTTATAGGGAAAATATTGACAGCTGATTTTCATCTTTTACTCGAATTTGATTCACAGTTCCTGATTCAAATTATGAAATGCACCAAAAAGGATCCATATAAATTTATAAAATCATAAATTTATTACAAAGCCACATCTCAATCTCAAGAAATCCGCATAAAAATGCTTGATCCCTAGACACTTTTGATGTGTGTATATTGCTATATGGGAAAAAGTAGGGTGTCTGTCGTAAATACCGTTCCATCTTTCACCAGCACCGAATAATAAAACAAAAACTTGTTATCTCTTAATCTACAAAAACAAGCACGAGATCCGTCTGGTTAAAATGTAATCAGTGGAATCTTCGACTCTCTATTGTGTTGAAAATATTAAAATAAAAACTGCAAATGAAAGCTCGGTATTGTTTCTGAAAAATTCAAGTAATCTTGAACTGAGGTCCCTTGATTATTTCACTTGGCAACTGTGGTGGTCCGATTATTTATTAATATTGTGACAGTTTCTAAAATGTGTATGCATACTAACCCAAACTCAAACTCAAAACCTTTTTATTTCAATTGTACCAATTACAGGTATGAATATTGTCAATGAGTCGGTCAGTCAAGAGAATTAAGCTGGTAGCCTATTCTAACCGAAAACGACTGTCGAGCGAGTACGCAATTGTCGCGTTACTATACAATGTGTTAATGAAATAACCCAAAACCTGAAACTAGTTTGTTTAGAATCGGCAGCAAAATCGAATACAATAATTTTTAATATGGGTTATTTTTTTCCAAAAAATAATTATTTGTCATGCCGTGTATAATATTTTTTAAAGAGGCTGTACGCTACTGTCCAACGCAATGAAAACAAACAGCGAGGGTGAGGAGAGGGGGTGCTAGAGCTGGCGCCAAGGCCGGGAAGCGCGCCGGCGGCGATAGAGCTACGAATCTGTAAGAAGTAGCGCGACAACAACATTTACAAATATCTTTTACTATAATTTTTGAAAATAAATAATTATATGTCATATCAATTTATTAATATAAAAATCGGTTGGAGTGTCCGAGGTTTTGGGTTATTTCATTAACACTTTGTATATAAAGTAACGCGACAATTGCGTACTCGCTCACACTCATTACAATGACAATTATATTACATCCTTAAGGATATGATATAATTGTGCGATCAATCAAGATTCAAGTCGCGTATAAAAGGTGTAACATAATTAACGCAAGACGGACACCCCAATTAGAGTATTGAGTTAAAAGCATAATACAATGACCAAAACTTATTTTTTTCAAAGCTTGCTATTTTATTAAGAAAATCGTGTTGACACTAGCATTACTTTATGCATTTTAAATTGAGTCATATTGCCTTGAAATAAGATTTAATTTTTTTTTAGTATGAAAAAATACCTACATAATTTTTGAAAAAACCTACCTATTTTACTGAAATCGATTCATTAGTCAATTATGAACAAACTACTTTTAGGACTTGCGGTTATTCTGTTACACCTTGTATACGTCACTAGCTTCGGCCCCCGTCCCATCGACCCATCGCGTCGCATCCCATCGCTCGCCCGACCCATCGCGTCGCATCCCATCGGTCACCTGTGCTACTACTTCGTTTTCGCTTAGCGTTCTTTCTGTCCTTTTTTCCCTTTTGCTCAGCTCCTAAGGGTCATAGCATGATGTTAAATAGCCTATAGCCTTCCTCAAGATTTGGGCTATCAAAAGCAAAGCTTTTTTTTAAAATCCGGCTGTTAGTTCTGCAGATTACCCCGCCAAAAAAAAATACAAATAATACATTTTACCTCTTTTATGATTATACATTATTGAGATAAACGATCGCGTAATCGCGTATTCGCGCGACAGGCGCTGTCGGTTAGGACAAAGGGCTTATGTCGTAGATACAATTTTTTTAACCGACTTCAAAAAAGGAGGAGGTTCTCAATTTCGGTTCTATTTTTTTTTGTAAGATGTTTTTATTGAAATTAAAGAGGGGCCTGTGGCTAAATAATAACAGCCGCACAGGTCGATCGATCAGGTTAAGCTACGCTTGCCGCGGTTGGTCTTTGGGGTATTGTATTACCCAGTAACTGGGTTGTGGAGGTCAGATAGGCAGTGGCTCCATGTAAAATACTAGTATAAAATACTAGTAACTGCCACGTTGGTCTCGTGGTTGCAAGCGCGACTGCTGAGCATTGGGTCCTGGGTTCGATTCCCGGGTCGGACAGTGTTATTGAGTTTTTCCATTAGGAATTTCTTAGTAACAGTCCGGAGTTTGGAAGTTGGCGGTTTAATACGCCCGTGCCTCGGAAAGCACGTTAAGCCGTTGGTCCTGCGCCTGATCTCTCTCCGGTCGTGTCGGATTGCCGTCCCATCGGACTATGAGAGTGAGGGAAGAGGGAGTGCACCTGTGTCTGCGCGCACACTTGTGCACTATAATATCTCCTGCGTACCTGGCTAATCTCCGTTGAGATTGGCCACCGTGACCGAAATCGGTCGGGGAGGCTATTATTATTACTAGTATTGAACTGCATCCGGTTAGACTGGAAGCCGACCCCAATATAGTTGCGAAAAGGCTAGGCAGATGATGATTATGTGTTTATTAAAATTCCCTACATTTTGACAAGTTTTTGACATTTGTTTGTCACCGAGATGAGACTGCGACTAGATTTTGAACATTTTAAATTACGAGAATTGGCCTTCTGGCATCTAGTACTTCTATGTGCTACAGGGAGACAGTAATATAAAATAATAAATTATTCGCTATCTCACGCCTGCGGCGTTGCACGCGAGGTAGGACTGTCACACGTGGTTGCCTTAGATGTAGAAATGCAAGTCATTACTTTACGGTTTTATGTTAATTTAGAATGGGAATACGTATAATATAATAAACTTACGTGGGATTTTGAGTTTGTTTGGTCAAAGAGTGGGGCGCGTCTTCGTGGATTGCACTATCTATACCAGTCAACCAAGGGTGGTGAAGAGATTAGATGGCAAGTGCTTTGGTTCTCAACCACAAATGGAACAATGATAAAAAAAACCGGTTGGTTTTTGGTTTTTTCCTTAACTTGTGCTATATGTCATTGCTTCTTGCCAAATTTTAGAATCTAGGTCAACGGGAAGTATACCCTATAGATTTAGATTCCGGAACATAAACGCCCGTATCTTTCGATTGCGTTGACTTAGAAGTTTGATTTTTTCAATGCTTCAAGAGATTGCAGCTCTGAGTATTTGATATTAATTTCAACTTAATTACTTCACGCGTTTCTGAGAAAAAGGGTTTTGACCTACGGACAGATAGACGGACAACGAAGTGACCTTATAAGGGTTCCGTCTTTCCTTTTGAAGTATGGAACTCTAAAAAACTATTAAAACAATTTACACAAATACATAAATAAATATAAACAAGTTAAATAAATAAGTTATAAACCTATAATACCCATACATAATAATATTTACTATATTAAATAATTGACTATTATAATTTATTTCAGTTTTTGTAATAACGAATGCTAGAATATCATTATGTAGGTAGGTTACTGACCGCTTTTGGCACGCTAAAACCACTCGGCTATGTCTTTCTTTAGTAAGTTTAAACGTTCTTAACCTACTTACTCGTATATTTTCTTTTATACATTAACTAGCTTCTGCCCGCGACTTCGTTCGCGTGCAAGTAAGTAAGATACACAATGGCCCCGATTCTGTTGTTCACAAACTAAACTAAATTTAAGTTCAGTGCATCTTTTTCTTTCTATTTCATTATGAAAAGGACAGAAGATAAATATTCGTTTAGTCCTGTCAAATTAGGCGGCGCCTGACGTAAATTGACGTATTTTTAGTAGCCAATTTTATAATCACGTCTAAACTTGTCTATGGATTATCTAATTTGAATTATTATTTTATCTAAATCGAATCTATTCGTTCGTAAAAGTTCTGAATCGGCAGCAGAATAAAACGTGCTTGATGTTAATATTCGCTGGTATTATAGAGGTACAATTTTTTGTTTGTACATGTGTGTGTGTAAGCTCAAGAGCTCTCGTACCATCCGAGAACAGACAATGGCGCAGTCGGAAGTGTGTGTGTGTGTACGTGTATGTGTTATGTGCAGATGCTACTCGTCTTCACGCACACATTCACAGCGTGTTTGTACACTTGGTTACCACAAGTAAAGCGCGCGTCGCTTCATGAGATAAAATTACTACTTATACGTTACGTAATTCTAACAGAGACAAATAATGAACGGTTCACGTAAATAAATAGACACAATAAATTCACATACAGAGTTGTAGGAAACAATAAATTTGTCAATGCAACCTGTTGTGCCACAAAACGTAGATACGGGAATAAATGATGGTGGAATACGAGCTACGTGGCTATAAATATATGATGGTGGAATACGAACTACGTGGCTATAAATACACTGACGTTACTTAGGACATAAAGGATGGGACAGATATAGTGCAATGCAATATTCAAGTCACAAAAAAAAGTCTAGGTAGTAAAAAGACTTAGTTTTTATTAAGAACCCGTGTTGTTCCACGATAGGGCAATAGCCTCTCTACTCTCTTTCCACTTCTCTCCGATGTAAGGCGACTTTTTTTAACTATACAGACGTCAGCACATCAAGCTGCTACAATCTGTCCTTAATAGATTTTCAACTTTATTGTTAAAGCATAAGGTTCAAAGTTGATTGGAAAAATTTGACAGTTTCGGGTAGCTTGATGTGCTGGCGTCTGTACACTAGTCCTTGGGAACTAATGCTCTAGCTTCATAGAAAAAAAAAACGATTTGACGATTCCGACTAATAAAGACATTTTTTTCAATTAAAAGTAATTAGTCTAATCGAAATAAATGCTTAGATTTTGTGTCAGGATCAAAAAGTAGGTAAGAAAAGCGTTGTTTTGAAAAGAAACACATTAAAGTATCAAAGACGTACTACTACATAGTCCCAGTTAGGTCTTATTTAAAACAAACTCAACAAGTTTTTTTTTATAAATGGTTTTGTCAGTGTTTGTATGTAACCGCCCTGGGGCAGCAAACATTCACGGCTAAATAGCGATAAATGTATGCAGGCGTTGGAAACAGGGCTAGGAAATAATAAATTAGTCAATCCTACTTATAGTGGCGCCCAGCGTGGGACACATGTGATGTGTAAACTCAGGCGCTATTTAGGACTTATTAGAAATGCCATGGTTTGTTACAAGTGATTATATTGTACTGAATGTTCATGTGTAATTTCTTGATAAATTAATTTCTAAAACAAGAATGGCGCTCAATGTGGGTCCCCTGCGATGTCAATACTCAGATGCAATTTAGGAATTATTAGTACAGCCATGGTTTGGCATTGGTATACACGCTCATGTGTTGAAGAACGTTCAAGTAAAGATTTTTCATAAATAAAATTGATTTATAAAATAAGAATGGCGCCCAATGTGGGACACTTGTGTGTTCAATTTTAAGGAATTATCATCAAAGCTATGAATAAATGCGCTCATTTTAAACGAACTTTTATGTCAAGCTTCTTTATATTAATCACATCAACAATTAAGTAGTATTTATAAACTTAATTTTGTTGAATATAAAAATAAATAATATATGTTGGGTTAAACACGAAAACTAATGCAAGTGAGCTTGGATCATGAATAAAGAAAAACTGCTTCAAAAGGAGGAAGAGACTTAAATCCTACTAGAGCTTCGAACTTCTAAAGTTGTGTGCTGCACTTAGGTCTTCAACTCGTAAATTAAAGTAAGTATCCGATGTTTCACTATACGAGAACACGGAAAAGATATATCTACTTTACTGTTCAATATTTATAGATGGCTGTATCTCTTTACGAGATATTTAGTTTAGAAGTTTTATTGCCTGTATTCCTCTACATGTGGAATGACTTTGTTGTTCTCATATTGAAACCCATACTTGATGTCTGCCCATATGCCAACTGTGGGTTCATGAATTTTGTTTTAGTTGACTTTGAATTTACAATGTTACATTGTAAATTCAAAGTCAACTAAAACAAAATTTTGTTTTGAGTTGCATGCCATGTCCATATACCCCGAAAAAATACATTATCTTCTATTTTGTTGTAAAAGAGTTAATATGTCTTTTACAGTCTGGCCGTCGAAAGAGAATGTTTGTGACACTTATCAGAGCGAAAATTCTAGTAGCTAATAAAGATCAAATTCCCAAAACGTATTCGTTTGTATCAAACTGACAGGTGTAAAAAAAAAACACTCATCGTACCTATTTCAATAAGAATCATCACATTTGCATAAGATAAATTGAATAGGTAATAATACACGCAGTGATTGGGGGACGCTTGTGTCCAGCAGTGGACGTCTTTCGGCTGAAATGATGCTGATGACACTAAAAAATGCACACTTACCTATTTCTTAGGCCAAGATTGCTCTTGCACAATCACTTCTTTTACCCATCCTTGATTGACTATGCCGATGTCAGCTATCTTGACCTTACTCAAGACCAACTCGATATACTTGAGTGGCTTCAAAATTTTTGTATAAGGTTCATATTCGGTTTGCGCAAATTTATGACCATATTACTGAATTTCTTGTGAAGTGGTTACCAATTCGCCTTCGCCGGAATGCCCATATACTCGTACTTTTCCTTTTGTATGATGTGCTCTTTTGTGCTCTTTTCCCCTTTCACCTCTCTGTCTCAAGAAACGTTTCCAGTTTCTTTGCGACTTCCACACGAAGTTTTTAAGATCATCAGATAACTTGAAGCTTAAAATGCCTATATATTCCACAACTTTCTTCGACAAATCCTTTACTGTCCAGGCCGCTCGTTTGTGGAATGCATTACCAATTGAGATAAATCGCGCGCAGTCGTTACTAGTGTTTAAAAAGACTTGTAAAGGAACCTTACTTGTCATTGTGATCTTGTTCTCGTAACTTAAATTATCTACAATCTTCATTTGTTTCCGTTGCTTATATATTTAGTATGCATGTATTTATATGTACATATCTTAGTTTAAATTGTAAATTAATTATTGTACCAATGACAACTCCATTAATTGTGTTCAGGCTAATCGCTGTCCATTCCAAGGTTGCGTGGAAGAGATCGCAGAAAGCGATAAGGCGCCCATTGTATGTTTATACTGTTCGCTCAATTTTTTTTTGTTACGTATTTTTGTGGTGTACAATAAAGTATATATAAATAAATAGGTACACAATGCGTACACATGATAAAAATAGCACAAGGCAAAGTAAACAACCCGTACATTTGACACAATAGCCTTGTTTGCCCACAAATAATTGGTTATTATCGGAAATGGTGGCTATGTATCAACATTTCGTAAAATTATGTGCTGCAAACACCGGATAATGTTTGTAGAAAGCATTCGGAGGGTAATAAAATTGACCATTAACTTATCAAATAGCCTAATTGGTGATTGTTTGTTTTGATTGTTAAAGAGTTTGGTACCTAACGAGAGAACATAGATCACTAAAATTTGGAGATTTTTATATGTGAATCAATATGCAGTCATGAATCTCGATTAGGACTAGATTACATTAAAAAATATACAAGGTGGAGACGACAATACGACAATAAATTAAACTTCGTATATCCAGTGACGTTTTCAGTCTGCATACAAAATTTCAACCAATTATATAATATTTTATAGCTAGTTATAGATTGGAAAAACCCTTAATCGGCCCATTCATACTACTATTCAATTTATTTTAAGAATTCAATTTTTTAATCTCGATTTATCTGATTGTTCAAAAAATACTCCCATGTACCAGTATTGTCAGTCTTTTCATTTATTGCCGCCTCCAATTTATTGAAATCAGTTAGTTTTAAAATAATCCTTGACAAATACGTAGTCGCAAATTTTAGCTAGATCAACATACAATCTGACATTAACCTGCAATTTGCGAAAAACGTTAGAAAATTTGAATTTGGCGGGTTATCAAGATATAAACAAGATGGCTGCGTTAGGCCTACAGCTACAATATCTATGTTGCATGTCATTAGTCGCTCTACTTACGAGCCATACAATCATGGATGAAGAAGCAGCTCATAATCTAACTATTTACACTCGAGCGCTTCTAAGAACAGTAAATTATGTTAATAGGCCCGAAGCACGTTGGGACGAACAATTATGCATAATGCTGAGACGAAGAAACATAATGTTATCATTATTGTTATGTTTATACATGGGGATTCAAGATTTTGCATAATTTGTAGGTATGTAGGCGTTCACAATAAGTAATTTTCTACTTAAAGCATTACTTCAAGGAGAGTTCGAGGGTTTGTTTATGTTCTTTTATAAATTAGGTTTGATGTTTCAAGAAATAGATTAATAGGACGGGAGGTTCTGTAATGTACGTATGATTATGTATATTATTTTCTTCTAGAGAACTGCGACAATCAAGTTACTCCAGACCAAAGGAAATCAAACTTTTTAATATTTGACAGCATCAGGTAAGTAGTGATTTCTAATTTCTAGAAATTTGAGTAACTTTTTTAACCGACTTCAAAATAGAGGAGGTTCTCAATTCGACTGTATTTTTTTTTGTATGTATGTTGCTCGATACCTACGACAATAGTAGATCGATTTCGATTTTTTTTAATGGATCGGATATTTCTTAGGCTCTCATATAAATTTGATTAACTTTGCCTGGGTAGATTTTGAGTTAGCTTCAATAATACCTAAGCATTTCTTCCACTTAGTTTATATTGATGATGATATAATAAACTTCCAGTTACTGATTTTTACACGGCAAGTAGTGTTATAAGATTTTTGTAGTGTTTTTTTGGAAGTCAGTTGAATTTTTTTTTTTGTAAAAGTCGTTTATTAATTTATTGCAGGTAAAGCTAAAGCATTATTAAGGTAAGGGAAATATGGAACTATAATACGGTATGATGGGGTAACTTCGGCAATATTTTTTAATTCTGACAACTTTGTGTTCTGCGACACTATAATTTACTTTGAATTTGATCTGTACAGTCTTATCCCAGCACCTTCCTTACCTCAACATAGCATATAACCCCAATATACCTACTCTATAAAATATGATATGGATTGTTTTAAAGGTCTCTGCACACAGCCGGCGTGGCGTGGCGGGGCGGCGACGCTGCGCTGGCGCGGCGGCATCGGTCACACTGCGGGCGCGATCACGTCCCGTCCCGCCGCGCCCATTCGTACAAACATACGTGAGCACGAACACATTCGATGTTTTTGCCCGCCCCGCCGCTTCTGACTTGTATTCCCGCTCGGCGCGGCGGTGGCGTGGCGCGACGGTTACCGTCGCGTCGAGCGGGACGGCTCCGTGTGTCGTCGTCCGTAATATCTAGGACGTTACAACTGCTCAGCGTCGCGTCGCCGTCCCGTCCCGCCGCGACGCGTCCGCTGTGTGCAGAGACCTTTAGCTGACTAAAACAACAACGGATAATTTAAAATGAGGACAGGTTTCTCTACAGATTATATTGGATTAAGCTTTCTTAATTATATAGGTACTGATCGGGTGGGTAGGTAAAGACAAACCTAGGTACACGAAAAGCACATAAGACACATAATAAACATTTATATTTCACGGAACTATGAACCGAAATCCGTGGTCGTAACTGTCAACAAAAATGTATCTTATTCTGCTTCTTTCCTGATGATATTATCGGAGTTTTACGCACCAATACGTGATTCGCGACCACATCACGTTTCACGATAAATCGTGACCAATGGTTTTTCTTACGACTGACCTACAATCCAAATGGTTTTGTTTTCAACACGCGTGTCAAAAGGCATACGGAAAATCGTAGTGAGTGAATTGAAACGAACAAGCTTTTATTTATTTTTTTACGTTCGATTTTTGATTTGCATTCAGTGCTGTATAGATGCAGAATATTGGCGCGAAAAGGAATATTTTAGAAGGTTTTATGGTTTAAAATAAACCCTCAATACTGCAAAAGGCAATACAGGGGTATTATCTTTCTTAACCACTTCGTGAGAGAGGCACACAGTAGAGAGATTAAACTTTTAATCTGCACAGATGATAACAATAGAGCTCCAATACTGCAGAAAATTTAATCAGATAAACTTGTTTGAAAATATACTGTGCAGCGCCATTGCTATTTTAAAACATGCATTTCGGAGTTACGTAAATAAACATCCACTTACTAAAACGAAGACTTACAAATCCAAAAAGACTTTTAGCAGCGTCAAACAATGGCATAGACAAAATCCCATGAAACAATCCTATGTTATTTTTATTTAATTGTAGATCTTTTATTAATTTTTCCCGCTCAGTCAGAAAGCGGACACATTCCGTCAACAAATGCATAACGTCTTCTACCTTACCACATGTCTCACAGTTTGGAGACGTGCACTTTTTCATGAGGAATCCAAAATTGTTGAGAGGCATGTGTCCGAATCTCAATCTGAGAGCTGTTACCAATAATCGCCTACTTAACTTACCATTAATAAACCTAGGTATACGAGGAGGTTCAGCAGCTATCGTCTTAAACGAAATTCCTTTAGTTATAGACCTCATATTAAAATATTCCACCCAAAGTTGGTTACATTTATATATTTTGGCAACATTTCTGAAAAAATCGGTTTAATATCCAGATCACTTCCTTCAGAAATTCCTTTTTTTGCCAACTTATCGACCTCCTCGTTTCCTTTTCAAATCTATATGAGAGTGATCCCACTGCAGCCTCAATCTTCTGGTTAAAAACGACTATAGTTTCCAAGAAAATGGACAACTCCAGACTAATTTATCATCCTGTATGAGGTAAAATCATCATCAATTTTATCTTGTGCTCATACAATAGCTAGAGATTAACGATACTATGTATGACGATAGCACAAAGTACTTTCATACAATGGATGTAATTCAAACATCCATTGCTTTAAAAGATGGTCATCGACGTTGAATAGATGTTTTTTGAACGTGAGCCAAGTTTTTCCATTGTGGAGATAAGAATTCTTACTTACTCGTAGGTACTTTATTTGTTATAGAGTGGTTCACGTATAGACTACGTGGTACACGTGTTAAAAATAGTATCGTGTTACCCAGTAACTGGGTTGTGGAGGTCCGGTCAGAGGATCCTGGTATTCAGCAGCGTTCGGTTAGACTGGAAGCTGACCCCAGCTTAGCTGGAAAAAGGTCGGATGATGAACGTCTATAAATAAATAAAAAATAAAGAAATGAAAGGTAGGTACTATATATTAAAAAAAAAAACAGCAAAGCGAAAAATAACTTTTGGAAGTCTATATCTTTGGTTTTGTATTTTCGTTTTTTGGTACCTACCGACTTCCGAAATTAAAGTCATTTTTCACTTTGTATTGTTTTTTTTGGAAGTCGGTAGTTTTTATTGTAATAAAAATTTTATTTTTAGCTGTGCCCCACACAAATGCGTATACCTTTCTAAGGAAATAACAGTGACAGGAAGTAATTATAACATCATCAACATACTAAGTGGAAAAAATGCGTATTATTGAAACTAACTTAAAAACCACTCACCAGAACTTGACCAATTTTATTTCGGCCATAGCCTTTCAAACAATAAGAAAGAATTTTCAAATCGGCTTATAAATGATCGAGTTCTGAGGAAACAAACATAAAAAATACAACTGAACAAGATGGTGTTTTTATTTATAAAAGATTAAAGTTAAGTGACCAAAAATGTATGGTAGAACACTCGCTAATTACTATTTAACTTTAAGCACTTTAAGCAAGGTTTATGAATAAAGGGTTAGGTTATTATTCTTCGGGCTTTCTTCCTAAGGCTTGTATTAGGAGATAATAATTTATTAATTGCTACAGCATGTTTATTTAGGTACTTGTAAGACGTTGATACCCAACTTAATATTAATAGATATTTAGCTGCGTTCATTTAGCTGCCTAAAAATAGAAGCTTGCTTAGACATAGGAAGATATCTATCTGTTGAACAAACATTTCAATCGTTAGGTTCACCATACCGTTTAAAAAGCTAGATGCGTTTTTGTTTCGCTTTCACACCTCTGGCAAATACAATGATTTGACTTGGTTATCATGGAAACGCTATTTTATATTTGTGTGACCTCATTCTTCTCAATATGGACACATTTTCGCGTGACTAAATACGGTGAGGGCAAATCTAGCTGTTTAAATATTTGCTTTTATAAAAGATAGCTGCGCCCCGCGTCACCCACATAAACCTCGATCCCTTAAAAATATCGAAATTAAAGTTATCTTATGTCTTAATCCAGATCATGGTCTATCCATGTGCCAAATTTCATCCAGATACGTTCAGCCGTTTTAGCGTGAAAACGTAACAAACAAACATCCAAATACATTAAATCTTTTCTCTGTATAAGCTAAGTTAGATTTAACCGCATTTTTAACTGTTCAACTTCATTTATTATAAATTAATTATCTGTTATTATACTCACATAATAAACCCAACATCTTGAACAACAAACATTAATATATAAAATTGAAGTAGCGAAGGAAAATGGAAACAATTCGCGTCGTCCACAATGACGTGGATTTATTACGATGACACTGGCAAATTATATGATTGATTGTCGAACTTAATGTGTGTGTGAATTGTGACGCAAATTTAGAGCGTTAGGATTAACTGGGGCTTTTCTGATTATCATTTCCTTTGAGTTTTTTTGCCGCTACAATAATAATAATACATCTCATGGCGCGCTTTCGCTCGCGATTTCGGCTACGGTGACTGTGGCCCCGATTCTATTGTTCACAAACTAAATTAAATTTAAGTTCAGTGCATCTTTTTCTTTCTATTTTATTATGAAAAGGACAGAAGATAAATATTAGTTTAGTCCTGTCAAATTAGATAATCCATAGACAAGTTGAGACGTGATTAAAAAATTGGCTACTAAAAATACGTCAATTTACGTCAGGCGCTGACTAATGTGACAGAACTAAACTGATATTTATCTTCTGTCCTTTTCTTGATGAAATAGAAAGAAAAGATGCATTGAACTTAAAATTAGTTTAGTTTGTGAACAACAGAATCGGCACCTGTTTCTGTTTCTGATGGCGAGAGATTATATAGGGTATAGGTCAGAGCGTGTGCGAGGCTCAGGGGAGGCCCCTTTACAGTCTCCCCAGGGATGTGCCTTGCAGGCGTTGCACAGGAGGGGTTCCGGAGTTGGTCTTATAAGAGGTACAGGGACCATCCCTATGTGCTGATGGTGATCACCTGGGTGGTTTTAGTGGGGTAAAAATACCACACTCCCCGACCTCCCCCTCCCCGGAGGTCGGGTGCCCTTTGAAGGTTTCCCCGAAAACAAAAAAAAAGGGCAAAGGGCTCTCTCTTCCTTTTCCACACAATTCGTCTTTGTTGTGTGGTTAATGGGAAAGGGGTTTAGACAGGATAGCTTACTACGCTTGTCAAAGCGGGTTGCTGAGCGTAGCTTACTACAATATAGGTTGCTGAGCGTGCCAGCTAACTTGGCTTGTGGTGCTTGAGGGTCTAACAATAAGTTTGTTTCTCGTGAGAGTTGCGGGCAACCGATGGATGCAAGTGGCGGATTGTCGTTCGGCGTGGTGGACTAAGGGGGAGGCGTTTGTTCAGCAGTGGACGTCTTCCGTCTGATGATGATGATGAGGTTTATTTATTTAGATTAGTATAATATACTTTATGTAGGTATCTATTTATTGTATTATGTAAATGGAACACCACAGACTACTTACAGTATTTGGCTCTCATTCCCCTTTTTAATCCATTCAAAGGTAGTCATTAAAAGATAGCTCTTAGCGATAAGACCGCCCATTGTGTCATCTTTTGTAAAATGTATATATTTATGTCTGTAAGGAGATGTTCCAAAATGTATGGAGCCTGGGCCAGGTCCTTGTACACTATACTTAAAAATAGGGAAATTAATTTAAAACAGTTCTCAACTGTCCAATTGCTTTAAAATATCTTGGTTTTCTGGTAAACAGAATAAATTACACTTGAAATTGCAACACACAAAAAACAACCCGTCATGGCGGCAAGCTGTCATTTTGATTGATTAATGACGTTTGACATGTTTTTATTTATTTCGACGCTAAACGAAAGTGACAGAAGTGACACTGTTGTGACAACTGACAGTTCTCTTTTTAACAACAGAGTAAGTAAATCTGTGAGACGCCATGTTGAAAGTCGATAAAATTAATTGATAAATATCAGTTCACTACCACAACAGTACACATTTAATTGAATTATCTGTATTTTTCCCGAATTCTACGGATTTTTCTCTTTTTTTTTAGATACTGTACATAGACCTGGCCCATTTTGAAACATCTCCTTTATATGGTGTACATAATAAAGAGTATTCTATTCTTATTTCTTCTCCTTTACACAAACAAGTTAATTAAGCACCTCAATAATCGCTAGAATAAACGTCAAAGGAAAACTCTAATATTATTAGCAGACAAGAGGACGCCTCATAAAAATAAACAATTCTGACATTAATTTGTAAGTGTTGCCACATCTAATATCAATTTGCGTATTCAAGATGGCTACCGCACGGCGTGCAGTGTAATTATTCTGTCAGGCTGTCTGGCTTATCTGATGTCGTGTGAGACGAGGGTTGAAGGCCTGACGTCATAATTTACGGAGGATTTGTTACAAGACATATGATTTATTGTTTCAATTATTGTCTTTTAAACTTTATTTTTTGCCTTTATTTGTTTGTTTTCCCAGACGGCCATATTTGAAAACTGACAATTTGAGCAATTTAAAATGATTTATTTATTTAATATTTTCGCCCATAAATATTACAGATGTAGAAATTTTAAAAGCTGTGACACAATGGGGGGTCTTATCTCTAAAAGCGATCTTTTAAAACAACCGTTGGAATGGATTGGTTGAATAAATAAAAGCTAAGGAAAGTTATCATCCTAATGACCAACATTGGTCAATTTAATGTTGGTCACAGCTTTATCGAGACCTAGCCATGAGATAAAAATATTACGAATAATGCGTGTCGGAGCGGAGAAAAACGCAAAGATTTAAAAATGGAATGCATTTTTTTACAGAGCGACTAATTCAGCCAACACGTTCCATAACTAGAATCTCGACTACAATAAAGGAAATTCCACATAAGCTATGCAAATTCCGATCTTGGTATGCAGATTTTTCTCATTAACTTTTAAATGGGGACGCGGCCGAATCTGGTTTTTTCTAAAACGGTTTTTTGAGCTCTATTCAAGTTTCATGTACCTACGTTTTTAAAGCTTTTGGTGTTATCTCTTGCGTTTTATTTGAAGATTTTTGGCCCATTAAGTCTTGACTTACACAGAAAATGGGACTCGGATAAGCTTAGGTAATAATATCTGGGGTACGTCAGACGAGAAATGGCTCTTTTCATAACGGGACTCAGCTTTTTCAGTCGCTCGATCCGAATGAGTAGTCAAGTTCATTAATTTGCTTATAATTTATAAGAATAAAAACTTCTGCGATACTTATTTTCCTTATAGAAGTCACAGCCACTTCATTTAATCTGGATTAGCTCAAATTTGTTTAAAAATATAACCAACTTTTCTTTATGTTTTTGAATCACTATAAAAATATTATTTTTATTTACATATTATTCGTATTATTAACAACGACAGTGTACTTCCCTGGGGAAGGAATTATTTTTCCTTATTCTCTTAGTTTTGTTTATGTATTTTCGAGGACCATGTTTTTGTTTACGTAAAATTGTGTTGGGAATTGGGAGCTTGACAACGGATAAAGGACAATAGATGTTGTTCGCGCTAATACCGGCAAATTATCAACCCACCCCCGTCAATTTAAATAAACTGTCACTTTATTTTTAGCCGTGCCTAAGTTACGTAACAGACAAAGAAAATTCATTGATATTTGTCTAGTGCTCGACCTACGGTTAGTGCTGACATCGGTAGCGTACCGATTTATACAGACTCGCGCTCGCTGACCGTCAGTGATACAGTAAACACGTCCATATATCGTCAGCGTCTTGGTACACACGGCTACACATTAAGATTTAATTTCCAGTTTTAGCTGACCTCGCCTTGTTTTAGGTTTTTCGTACAATCAGAAGTCAGCTTATACTGGTTATGTATATCTTGATGTGTAACCGTGCGTACGCGACCGACGACGTCAGCGGAATTCAGGCCTAAACGTTGCTTTTATTATTATTTTTTTTTTATAACTCGCGATCAGTCCCGGCGTTGCACGGTTTTTATCACTTGACAAAACATCGAGGTTTCTTTATTGTACTTATGTAAGTTTAATATCAATATATTAAACACATAAACCTTCCACAATAAATACTCTAAATGATGGTGAAAACAGCATCAATATCCATTTAGTTTAGTAGATCTATTCGGTTACTGTATAGACAAACACGAAAAGCAACTTGGTTTTGTACTAAGTATGTATGTGGAATGATATTAAAAATAACAAAACAAAAAACTAAAACTCGCCTGTGAACAATTTTCCACTCACTGTAGCCATTTCAAAATTTTGCAGTTGAACAAACCGGGTAACACCAATTTCCATTTGTGAATTTTTCAGGACAGCTATAGAAGTAGAAACAATGGGCTCTAATGGAACCTCGGGGCACAGTCAAAATGTAAAACAGTAGTTTGACTGGACTACTTTTGTTATAATCTAGGTGCTACCGGAGCGCTAAACCCCGTTCGCGGCCTGGAGCGTCGCCACTTGCGTCAAAAGACGCGCACGCGCGTCTCCTGTTTCCGTCCGTCCCATGGGCCAAATCTCAGCGAGGAGACAGCGACAGAGACAAAAAACTTGCTAAAGCAACAAAGTTTAGTTGCCCAGTAGCTTTTTTGTCGCGTTGCAGTTGCTTGTGGGCGCCTTCCCTCCGCACCCCTCTCTTCGCGTGTAGCTTGCGCGTGTAGGTTGTGGCCAAGGGGCGAGGATTTACTGAAATAAAAACGAAACTTGGCGTATAAATTACGCTAAGTTTCATCTCCATACCTAACTCTAAGCGTTTCCGCTAATAGACACATGGATGGAAGTATGAAAGTGGGTACCGCTAACCAGTAGTCAGGAATGATCAGTGCGGCACCGCACACAGATAACTCCTGACTTACTTCACCCTTAGGGCTGTTATTCAAATGATCGCACAACACAAAACGTTACCTAATTAGGTACATTGTGAATTATATACCTATAGGTATTGCAGCGTGAGTGACTGCGTAGATTCGGGCTCTTGTTCATAGTAGTTCTACTGCTTCCTATATATGTACTGTGCTCAAGGGAACTATTTTACATTACTACGACAGCCAGATGGTCTAAAAGGCGCCGTGAAAGTAAGACAGGTATTGTTTCATAGTGAACACCTAGAAGCTTCTGCAATTTATTTATTTCGTCCAAGTACGACGACATACAGTCAAAATTAGCGGCATTGGAAGAAGAAAGGAAAGAGCAAATAAAATGTATACGGGCTCTGGAAGAAAAAATAGAGAGTATTGAGCGAGGACAAAAGTCAGCTAGTATTGAGTTGCGCAACATCCCTAAAGCAAATGTTAAAGAAACCAAGGAAGATCTTGTCAAAATTGTGGGAAAAATGAGCAGTGTCCTAAATTGTAACGCACAGAAGAAAGACATCCGTGATGTTTTACGTGTCAGCACTAAGTCAGATACTTACAAACCTATTATTGTGGAATTCACAAGCTGTCTGACAAAAGAAAATATAATGGACTCATTGAAAAAATTCAATAAAGACCACAAGGACGGTAAACTGAACACATCTCACCTTGCAATTGATGGACCACCGGCGCCAGTGTATATTTCGGAAACACTTACAACATACGCGAGAAGACTGTATTACCTGAGTCGTAACTTTGCTAAAGATAATGACTACGCATTCTGCTGGACGTCACATGGTAGGGTCTACTTACGCAAAGCGGAAGGAATCAAACAGATACGAATTGATCACGAGAATGATCTTAAAAAACTTAATGCCGAATGACTAGTCTCGGCCTACTTAACTTTTTTAACGTTATTGTTCTTTTTATTTGATTTAATATTCAGTGCGCAACTGTCAATAAAGGTAATTGGCTCTATGTTTATCTACTATTCTTGTACCAAACAACATAAATGCCACATTCATAAGCATACCCCAACACATACACAACTCACACAAACAAACAAGATCTCAACTACATATAAAATTAGGCAAAAATTAATGCTATATTACAGTCACAATAATAAACTAGGAATTTCACTTGTTGTTACAGGTTGTTCTTTGGAACAACATAACTATATTATGTTATGGTCAAATATATGGCTCCCCTGGTTCACTAACACTAAAATTCA
Organism: Globia sparganii; assembly: GCA_949316385.1. Taxonomy (NCBI): domain Eukaryota; kingdom Metazoa; phylum Arthropoda; class Insecta; order Lepidoptera; family Noctuidae; genus Globia; species Globia sparganii. The sequence continues at coordinate 5,433,614 of OX438663.1, read as the reverse complement.
ATAACCATAATTCTACCGTAATTGACGACCTTGATAATACGGGCAATGCTGACTGTACTAAACTGATTGACTCATCCCAATGTTCACTTGTTTTGCGCGACTACGCTGGTTCGGATTCCTTATGTATTCTATGTGTGAACGTACGTAGTATTTACTGCAATTTTGACTTGTTGCTTACATTTATAACATCTCTTAATGTAAAGGTGGATATTATAGTCCTTACTGAGTGCTGGACGAAGAAAGGTGTCACACCTCCCAACTTGGGGGAATATAATATGTATTATACTAAGAATAACTTAAATCAGAACGACGGCGTGGTGGCCTATGTTAGAACAGAAATTAGTGTTGATGCCTACGAACCGGATATGGCGGAGGGCAATTGTTTGCGATTAGATACTGCCCGATACAGTATTATTTGTTCCTACCGCCCACCTTGCTACAAAAATATTCAACCTTACCTAGCATCATTGGATGAGATACTTAAAAAGATACGTAACAGGGATATTATCTTTACGGGGGATATTAATATCAATACGCTGCAATGCGATGGAAACAATAGTAACGCGAGTGACTACTTATGTCTTGTGGCATCGCATGGTCTACAACAAGGCATTACATTCCCAACTAGGGTAAACAACTGCATAGATCACTTTATGGTAAGAACAAGGGAACGCTGGCAAACAATAGTATTTCCAGAGCTAACAGACCATAGTCCCATTCTTCTGTGTGTTAAGCATGCAGGATTATGTAAGAATAAACCCGCAAATGTGAACTTAACTTTGGACTATGCTGCCGCTTGCCATAGGCTTCGTCAAGTGGATTGGTCAGACTTTTACAAGATGGACGACGTTAACCTCGCCGCGGAATATTTAGTTAATACGATCAAGATTATTACGAATGACTGTAAAAAAACTTCAACCGTACCGAAAAGAAAGGCCCCGTTAAAACCATGGATCACCATGGGCGTTGTACGATCCATCCGTAAAAGAGATAAACTTCACAAAAAATCAAGGAGACAACCAGATGATGAGCAGTTACGACAAACATATATAAATTATAGAAACTCGTGCAATAAAATTATTAAAAGATTAAAGAGAGAATACTACCAGTCAGAGCTTGAAAAGAACCATAAAAATATTAAACAAACCTGGAGTATCATTAAGGATTTTTGTGACATAAAAAAAAATAATGACAAGCCGAAAGAACTTCTACGCATTGATAGCAATCCCACAAAGTCGTTAAACCAAGTGAATACGTACTTTACAACCGTTGGTAGCGAGCTAGCTGATGCCACTCTGCGTAAATTAAATAAAACTGAAGCCGAATTAGCTAACTTACAAACAACCAGCAAATTACCAACCTCTATGTCTTTTACACCCACAGATCCATTAGAAATAGATAACATCATTGCATCTCTGAAAACAAATAGTGCACCGGGCTTTGATACAATTTCCAGCAGGTTAATTAAATTGGCAAAAAATTCACTGGTTGAACCAATCAGCCACCTCTGCAACCTTAGTCTGGGAAACGGTTCTTTTCCAGCCATATTTAAAGCGGCGATAGTCTCGCCTATACACAAGGCAGATGACAAGCAGACACCCTCAAACTACAGACCAATCTCGCTGATCTCTTGTTTGTCGAAAATCCTTGAGAAATTGGTGACTAAGAAACTCACAAACTATCTGGAGAAGAACAAGTTATTAACTGACTGCCAATTTGGTTTCCGAAGAGGAATATCAACTCAGGATGCCCTGGTAAAGCTGTCAGCGACTATTACAGAGCATGTTGACGCAGGAGAGAAAGTGATCGGTGTCTTTCTCGACTTAAAAAAAGCTTTTGATACCGTATCGATTCCTATACTTTTATCAAAGCTGTATAACCTAGGTGTCAGAGGACATGTTCTACAATGGTTCCAGGACTATCTGTCCGGCAGGGAGCAGCGAGTGAGGGTAGAAAAGTACCTAAGTGACGCTGCAACGTGCTCGTTCGGTATTCCGCAAGGAAGTACGACTGGCCCGGCTCTTTTCTTGACATATATAAATGGTCTTGCGGAGCTTGCTTTATACAATGCCGAAACGATCATGTTCGCAGACGACACTGTCATTTTATTTCATGGCCGTACCTGGGAGCAAGTGCGGACGATAACTGAAAGCGGTCTTGCAATGGTCACGCGGTGGCTAGAGGATAACCTGCTAACACTAAACACGTCCAAGACAAAGTACATATGCTTCACAAAAACTAGCACCTCTCGTCCTAAAGATAAGGAGCTTATTATTAAAATACATACTTTCCCATGTAACCAACAACCAGAAGCATGTTTGCAGTGTACATGTGATGCTCTCACTAGGTCTAGCTATATAAAATACTTGGGGATTATAGTTGATGAGAACTTAAACTGGAATCGGCATATCGCTGGTCTTAGTTCTCGACTTCGTAAGTTGATCTACATTTTCAAGCAACTAAGAACCATTGCTCCCTCTAAACTACTGATATCAACCTACAAGGCATTATGCGAGTGTATACTTAGTTATGGCATCTGTTGTTGGGGTGCTGCAGCGAAAACAAATATGATTGAACTGGAACGTGCACAGCGAGCAATTATCAAAGTTTTTATGTTTCTACCATACCGCCACCCCACAACGGACATATATAATCGCACTGGTGTTCTATCAGTTCGTAAACTTTACGTAAGTCGGATACTCCGTAGATATCACCGCATTACAATTCCAAAGCTACTGCCGACCAGCAAGAGACGCTTTATTTGTCCAACACCTCGTGTAAAATCTTTTTTTGCAAAACGACACTATAACTCAATCGCACCGCGTATTTATAACAAACTCACAGCAAAGGATAGTCATAACTTAAATAACCACGATTTTGGAAAAAGTATTCTCGATTGGCTAACCAAGCTAGATTATGAGCAAGTGGAAAGTCTCTTAACCAGCATCTAAACTGACTGTATAATCGCAAACTTACGCATATTTTAAATACATACCAAACACATACATACAAATATACACACACACAACTACATACATACATACATTACAACATAACTAATCCGAACGCACAATTAATCGTACCAATACACAAACACCCTTTCACACTCCTTCACACACACTACATCATTTAACACAATGAATACCAAACTACGTGCGCACTCAGTTAAATTAACCTTGAACTGTATAAACTTCTTTTGTCTTTATCTAAATTTAAATTTACCTTTTTGTGTTTAGTTTCAACTACTTGAGAACGCTGTAAGAATTTAGTAATTATGTAAACTGGAAGGGAACTGTCTCCTGAGATACAGGCTAACAACCTAGTTCGGGAGGCAGTGCGCTTATGTAACTGTGTACCTACTTACTTTGTTTTCAATAAAGCATTATTATTATTATTAATTCTATTATTTAAATAAAATGTGGTTTGTTTTTGAAGTAGTTAGTGTATTTTTACGTCGTAAAAACGGCACCTCGTAGACGTTTTGCTTTTCGATAAATAAATAAACATTGAACCCTATATTTATAAACTTTGCTTAAAGATGAGTAACGATTAGCGACTGTTTAATCATACATTTTTGAAGTTTGGACGTCTATTAACTTTGATCAACCTTTAAAAGTAAACTCCTTTGTTTTAGTATTCAGAGATAACCAGTAAATGTATATTAGGTAAATTATAAATTATCACAAATATTTGCCCAAGACTTCGCCCGCGTGGAGGTCGGAAATTATCCCACGGGAACGTACTACCGCGACTGAAAGTGTTTTATCCTAATCCGGGTTAATAATAGCGTCCCCGACCGATTTCGGTGACGGTGGCCAATCTCAACGGAGGTTAGCCGGGTACGCAGGAGATATTATTGTGCACAAGTGTGCACGCATTCACAGGTGCACTCCCTCTTCCCTCACTCTCATAGTCCGATGGGACGGCAATCCAACACGACCGGAGAGAGATCAGGCGCAGGACCATCGGCTTAACGTGCTTTTCGAGGCACGGAGGTATCACACCGCCAACTTCCAAACTCCGGGCTGTTACTAAGAAATTATTAATGGATAAACTCAATAACACTTTGCCCGACCCGGGAATCGAACACAGGACCCCACGCTCAGCAATCGCGCTTGCCACCACGAGACCAACGGGGCAGTCCAGGTAATCGAGTCGGGGTAATCCTGGTTATGGTCTATCCGTGCCTCAAATTTCGTCTTAATTTGTTCAGCCATTAAGGAGTGAAAAATTATCAACCAGAATTACTTTCGGATTCACAATATTACTATGTAGAATGGAAATCAAGAGATCCGTAGGAGAACCAAGGTAACCGACACAGCGCGAAGAATTGCCATAATTAAGTGGTAGTGGGCAGGGCACATTGCTCGCAAAACAAATGGCCGATGGGGCCGAAACGTTCTGGAGTGGCGACCGTGGAAGACGTAGCGTTGGAAGGGGCGACTACAGAAGTCGCAGCGTTGGAAGGCCTCCCAAGGGGTGGAGCAATGACGTGGTGAAGGCCGCAGAAATCCGTTGGATGCGAGAAGCACAGAACCGGTCGAAATGGCGGTGGTTTAAGCCTACGTCCAGCAGTGGACGTTTTCCAACTGAAATGATGATGCTGAAGATCTCCTTCTTCTTCTTTTCGTGTCGATGGTACTCTTCCTCGTTGTTTTTTTATATAGTTTCAGCACTTTGAGCTCAGTAGGTGGCCACGTTGATTGCGGCATCAAAGGCTTTTTTAGGTCATCCAAGGTCCAGGATAACTGGCCCTTAGCTCACTCCAGCAAGTGGGGCATAGTCTGTTCGGAAGCACCGCACTCGCAATACCCCATTATCCCCCAATTAATCCAGTCAATAAGTAAGTAAGTCAATTAATACCCCACTTTGACAAACTGTGTCTGCTGCAGCCTACTTGGGTTGGGTACGTAATCGATTGAGAGCTTTCCAAATGGTGATAATAAAAATCTATACTTATAATAAATCTGTAGAGAGGTGAATTCTGTACATGAAATATATTTCCAAAATAACTATCAGCGGGTGATTAGTGATCGATACTGACGCCAAAAATGCAATCAGTAAAATTTTTGTCTGTCTGTCTGTCTGTATGTTCGTTATAGAAACAAAAACTACTCGACGGATTTCAACGAAACTTGGTACAATTGTTCTTCATACTCCTGGGCAGGTTATAGTATACTTTTCATCACGCTACAATCAATAGGAGCAGAGCAGTGAAGCGAAATGTTGGGAAAACAGGATTTCTTTTTAGGTGAAGTAGTAATAGGTTAGTAGTAGTTAGTTAGTAGTAGGTAAGTTTTGGTTAATTTATGTTCAGTTTTTTTTTAATATTAAGTAGGTAAAAGCGTAGGTACTTTTATTAATTATAGGTATAGGTATTATTAATTATAGTAGTTATAGGTATTTAGTTTTAAGTGAAGTAGGTTTTATTATATATTATTTTATATATTAGACATAGTTATATATTTTTAGTTATTCAAGCCCCAAGCGGACGCCGGCGTCCGCCCGCTATTGTCTTGAAAAACGCGTTGAATGAGAAATACGCGTTCTCAAGAATCGGCAGAAGAAAGAGCACATCGGTTAAACTCTATGAGAGTTAGTGCCTCAATTTCCGGAAGTCATTATTCCACGCGGACGAAGTCGCTGGCAAAAGCTAGTATTGAATAAAGTAAGTAACACAAAGAAAATACACTTCAAGCAAATAATAAAATGACATCTCAACGACATAGGTAGGTACACAATTTGCGTAGGTAATAAAATGTTACTAAGTATTTCAATTATAACTACAAACGATGAAGCTTCCACCTCAATTTTCACATCGACTTTAAATTTTCTTAAGGTCGTTTGTGATACCAGTAGACAGTGTTTGATCTCAGAAATTGTAATTTTGGCAATAAACGTAAGCACAGCTGGTTGCTGGTTCGTGTTGCGATATTACCAATCAAGTAAATACATCGGCCACATAATGCGAAGGGGAGAAAGCAGCCTTGAAAAGCTGGTCATTGTTGGCAATACTGAAAGAAAGACAGCACGAGGCCGGTCGACGACACGATGGTCTGAACAAGTAAAAGAAGCTATGGGCCTCAAGCTTTCAGCAGGTGGTGAGGGCATCTTTGGACCGGAGTCAATGGAGGCAGATTGTGCGCTTGAAGGAGTCCAGTTCCAGGGCCAGTAATGAAGGACCGATTGAAAAAGAGAGGTACAATGGTAATAATTGGTCAAATTCAAGGTCAAATTCACTTTTTTGACCTAGAGCTGCGGGGTGATTGCTTAACACAGTAACACTAGCAATGGCAGACAGATTTTTCGAACATAATATGTTCGAAAAATTTGAATGATGAAAATGGATTAGCAATATCCTTGAAAACCATTCGAATTATGCATTGTGTTAGGTAACGCAATTAATGTTGTTGAATTGTCAAAATGAAAGGCATTGCCATTGTTAGTATTTACCGCAATTACCCCGTTGGTGGTGGTTGAATACCAAAATTAAAAAAACAGTTTATTTACTTTAACATTGCAAAGGGGAGTTTGAACTCACGACCACTTATTACTGACTTTACAGTACTTTAATGTGATCTATTATATTTTCCCCACTGTAAAGCTTACTTACCAGAGCTGACCTTTACTTTATCAGGTTCAAGGAACAAGTAAATCCCATGTGCGGCGGACTGGAAAGTCGCTTGAAAAATAAAGTCGAGAAAGTTCAGAACTGTATAGGTACAGAGGCCAGCACATCAAGATACCCCAATCTGTCAGATTTCTTTGATAGATTTTCAACTTTATTCCAAGGAAATAAGGTTCATATTCAATTGGGAAAATTTGACAGATTGGGGTAGCTTGATGTGCTGGCCTCTGTACAACACTGGTTGACAGGTTTATTACAACACTATCTTTTGTTCAGGGCTATAGTGCTTTTGGTAGTTGAGTTATATGAAAGTTGAATTTTAGTGTTGTGGGTAAATGAACTTAATGTTGTTTTGTATGTACGGTCACGAGCATAATAGTAACTTATGTTATGAAAAATTCAGAAGCATTAACAGACGCAACTTTGAGAAAAGACCTATTTAATACAGTATGGTTTCTCAAACTGAAAACATTTCGTGGACAGCCGATCGCATCGTTTAAGCTTGAGAAAATAATTATAGGCACGTGTTATTTTATCTTTCGGCAGCAAATAGGTACCAATATAATATGATAATAACGATTTTTAGAAAGTAGATGATGTCAGATGTTAGAGACCCTACCTGTCTATAGAGTTTCATTTTAAATTGCGACGTTTATTTTTTCAGCTCCCCAAAACGTGCAAACGAGAAAAATATTTGTAAGTATTTCATTACCATCTGCTTCTATCCCACGCCAAAAACTTCGCTACGCCGACAGGCGAGACAGCATAACGGGGCTTCGGTAATATTTTGATTGAGGCTGACAGTAAAACCTCGGAGATTGTGGTAAAAAAAACAAGTTAAATAAATCAATAATTGAAATCATAATCAGTGGCGTGCATTGTACCTATGAAGGCGTATCGTCCCCGTAGAGCGAAAAGTCATTAAGTCGAAAAATATTGTTTTGAGATAATGAGTCATTGCGTCGAAAAATCGTCTTTTGAGATAATGAGTCATTAAGTCGAAAAATCGTGTCTTGAGATAGTGAAATCGTTATAACTTTGGCTTGCTTTTACATATTATGTAAAAGCACTTCGGCTTGCTTTTACATAATATGTAAAAGCACTTTTCAAAACATCATCATCTTTTCAAGCATCTCAAAACAAGAATTTTCGACTTAATGACTCATTATCTCAAAACACGATTTTTCGACTTAATGACTCAGTATCTCAAAACACGATTTTTCAAGTTAATGACTTTTGGCTCTACTGGGACGATATAAGCAGTGCCCACCTCGATAAATCACCATAAGCCTGTCAATTACATTTTGGTGTGGTGCCCCAGAAACTCACTAAATTATCATACGTGGGTAAGAAAATAATTTGCACCTGTTTTACACCTGCAGGGTAATCAGTAGCAATGGGTTTCATTTTGACAGTTCAACAACATTCATTGCGTTATTTACGTTGTTGACCAGACACACTTTTCGAACATACGGAGCAATGGATTAGCAATATGCTTCAAAATGATTCAAATTGAGAGTAATAGTGTGTTACGCAATTAGGGTGCTGTGCGGGGTGGTAGATATCATATTTATGTCTTCGAATTATTGCTTCTAGGACGGATTTGTTTCCTCAGCATGTTTTCCTTCACCGTTTTGAGAGGAGTGGTGATGAAATAATTAACAAAAAGTAAACTTTGGGCGCTTTACTTTGCGTCTTTATTTTTTGTTGCTAAATAATAACAGCCGCACGGGTCGATCGATCAGATTAAGCTACGCTTGCCGCGGTTGGTCCGTGGATGGGTGACCATCTTTACACACCAAGGCCACTTTATGCCTTTTTTTTTTTAGAGTATTATCAAATTACTTCTCCCGCTCTGGGCTGAGCTCCCGAGGGCGTGTCAGACTTTTACTGAGTAAAACCCACCCCTGTTCCTTCAGTTGCCTGTGCCAGGGGTCACGGCATCTCTTTCGAACAACCCGCGACCCTAGCGAACCCCGTCAGTTAGTGCTGACATCTCTTTGAGGCGCGCGTAGAACACAACGCGCCGTCGACTCGGGCCTGGGGATCTACTCCCTAAGCACGAAGTCCGTCGTTTCGGCCTTCGTTACGGGCGTTTCCTACTCCCTATCACCTACGGACGGATGATTTGTTCGGGGCCCGAACGAAGAATGAATGCCACACCGATTTGACAGTTGTCCCTACTCCCGATGTGTTTTTGCCCGTCCGAACAGTTGAACTTGACAATGGTTTCGACGGATAGTTATGTCAGTTGATACGACATCAAAATAGTTCTCGTGCTGTAGACGAAAGCTACCAGTTTATAAGATCCTAACTATGGCTGCTTGTTTAATTATTGAAGAAGCTTTACAGGAAAAGTTTAGGCAACGTCGATATTATTTACGCCTAAATTTTAGATTGTTTTTCAGGTAAAATTGTCATTGCCTGCTGTGTTTTACACAATATATCGGGCGGGCTTAGAAGCACCTACCCTCAGCGAGTAAGACCTGCAATTAGAGCGCAATAGACAGGGAGATGTGTCTACCTCTATAGCTATAGCGATATCCTCTCCTCAAGCTCATCAGCAAAGGCAAAGAGCGAGAGACATTAGTGCAATTGCTGGAAAAAAATAGGAACTTATGCAGTCTCACAAGAAAACTTTCCAAATAAAACATAAAATGCATAGGATATTTGTATTTATATTATTGATTAGGGTATTTATTTTGTGAACTTTTTTATTTTCCTTACAGGACTTAATGGGTGTTGGGACTGGTGGAAAACAGACATACATAAGTACATAAATATACGCTGATAAACACATTACCCTCCTTTGCATCGCGCAGTCGGTAAAAAGAGAATGTTTCGGGATTTTACCATTAGAGTTTAGTACATACTAGGTTTTGCCCATAATGGTTGATATATATTGGATTTTTTTGGAATAAAACAATTAATTATCTTTAATCATTTATTTCAATTACCTATCAGTCAAAACATTACATATTTTAAATTATTCTCATTTTATTATCATTTCCTCAGTGGATGTAGAGGCTTGCTCCTGGGAAAGTGGGTCAGCAGGTGTAGCAGCATGGGTGGGTGAGGTGGCGACTGGCTCTCTTACAGGTGGAAGCTGTACAACAAAAACTGAATGTCATTGACGGATACAACAAAAAATATATACTTAATTGTGCACTTATCCGTAATTTAATATTATTTAATAAAAAAAAGGCACGGGAAAGACTCCATACACATAATTATAAATAGAATGTTGCTTTTAGTTCTTTACCTCTGAAACAAGCTTACTATCATAAATTATAAATGTAATTCTTACCAATTGAAAAGCTGGCACTCTTGATTCGGTTTGCGGCTCTCCGAAACCCTCTCCCATTATCGGTAGTATCTTCAATTCCACTTGGGAGAGGGTTGGTGCTACCGATGGGCCTCCACCTGTAACACTTGCTGACCTTCTGGCAGCTCCAGCCGCTTTTTTAGCAAGATGTTTTTTGTCAGACAACACCTAAAATTTGAATATTTGGCTAATTTTATAAAGCAATATAAAAACCACTATACTCGTAAGTACTCCTACAGATAAGTATTTGGAGGATGACTGATTATCATTGTATTCACTTTACTGATGACGAATATTGACGAGTAATGTATTAAACTCACCCTTTGCCACTGCTCGACGGACTAGTGCAACTTCCCATTGAGTTAAGGGAGTTGCACAGGTTTTCCCACAGCCGTTTTGAGTGAACTCTCCCGTCGTCGGCACCCCTCAATAATCCGCGAGCCAATTCTTGGTTCTCACCCATAAAATCGAGAAGGGCCTCAATTTGCCCATGTGTCGCTGCAGCGGTTGGGCCGTTTTACACAACAAAAAAGCTAATAAATATGAATATTGAAAATGTTAAAACTTCTCGGCTAACAATTTGACATTTCATTTGAAAATTCCCTTCAAAAAGTAAACAGGCAAAGGTATCAACAGGATGATGCCGATTTCCGGACAGAAATGGCAAAAATAATTCAATTCTATATTTAAAAACATAATAAAAAGTATATTTTTATAAATGTGGTCTTTTTCTAACGACAAAAGTATTAATTTTTGTTTACTAAGCTAGAAAACTACAAAATAAGTAAACCGGTAATCGACCGGTAAAATAGCGCAACTCTATCGCCATACGTCTTTCGTTCACGAATATTGTCTATGATTCCGTTTGAAACTGATGAATCCGAAATCGTTAGGGAGTAGGGTTCATTCCGACGTATCGGACTACTGTCGGACGGGCCCGTTACCTCGTTGACGGACTTAGGGAGTAGACCCCCTGGTCCTTACCGGACGTCGAGCTGCCCATTGCTCGCCGTCCGCAGCCACTTCATGCCTCGGAAACCACGCTAAGCCGTTGGTCCCCGCTGTCATTTGTGGATCTTTGACAGTAGTTACGGTCAAAATTCCGAAAGTGTGACAACCAGTCTTTTCAAAGTGTATATAGTATTACGCAGTAACTGGGTTGTGGAGGTCAGATAGGCAGTCACTCCATGTCAAATACTGGTATTTAGCTGCAACCGGTTAGACTGGAAGCCGACCCATAAATAGTTGGCAGATAAAAAATAAATAAATGATTTATTTTGGACCAAACACTTCTACATACTTACATCATAAACCTGCCAAACTGTGTGACAGTTTGTCGGCAGGATTAGCGCTCGTCCTAAAACATTTGGTATCAACAATCTGATTAAACATCTAAGTAGGTAGATACAGATACTTTAAATGGACGGTAAGAAGAATAAAATAATAGCAGCGTAACTAATTGTTGTCGCATGTTGCGACAATTTCATTAAGCAGTTCAGTTTTTAATTTAATCTTTAGTGTTCGCTTACTAATTCCACTATTACGAGTATATTTCTTAGTCAGTCGATATTATTGAAAAGTGTAGGGGTCAAATACTTAATGGTTCTTTTGCCATAGTAATTTTTACTGGTGCTCGAACGAATTTACGTTCTCTAACGTTTCTAGTATTGTAAGTGATTGAGTGAGATGATGAGGTGTTTCTCTATTAGTCGTCATCTCGGAAGTCACCCCCTTTCTAGCCCTGTCATCTTTCACACAGTCCATCTATCATTCCTTTGAAAGAAAGAAAGAAAAAGTATTTATTGCGACTTGTACAGGAGGATCACACACTAAACTAAACACAGTCTAAATTAAAATACCAAAATTAAAAATAAAAAAGTAATAAAAAGAAAAATTAAACAGAAAGTCCTATTACGAGGCCAAAAGGCTCCTATCTCAGCATGATGCTGCGATATTTAAAAATAAATTTCTCAGCGCTGGTATTGGTCTACTTTGGCTTTACAAATTACAACCGTCAGCTTACAACTGAGAAAAATAAACTCATCATCTACTGTCTTCTTTTATTTTCGTTGCTTATATATTAAGTATTTATGTATCTATAATTTTGGACATGTATATATCTGTGTATATATTTTAGTGTATTGTATACATAATATTTGCACCAACGACAGCCCCATTTTATGTCCAGGAAAATCACTGTCCATCCTAAGGTTGCCTGGAAGAGATCGCAGAAAGCGATAAGGCCGCCCATTGTATATTTTGTAGTGTTTGTTGTATCTTTTACATGTTGTATTTTTGTGGTGTACGAGTACAATAAAGTATATATAAATCATTACATAGTATATAACAAAGTCGCTTTCTCTGTCCCTTTATCCCTATGTATGCTTAAATCTTCAAAACTACGCAACGGATTTTGATGTGGTTTTTTTAATAGATAGAGTGATTCAAGAGGAAGGTTTATATATATAATACATGCATAATATAGTAGAGAAACACTGATAATTTTAGAGGTTTCTAATGTGATGTCGTAAATGAACACATTTTTTTGCGCTTACTTTTCAAACGCTGGCTGAACCCTACGAGATAGGTCAAAATAATGTACTACAGTATTATACACCTTAAAAAGGTCTACAAAAAAGTTCACGATGGTATATGTCTATCTCTTAGGGATAACCCACAATAACCATTTCTTATCCTTTACTTTTTACGAGAAATAATGGCTTATTTACAAAGCGATTTTAAGCAATACAGCATTAATCCTTATCCAATTAATTACTTTAAATGCATTGTGCATTTAATATAGATAAATATGGCCGCTTACAGCATGTAATTTAAATGAATTTAAATGAAGATATTACAGATTTAAAATGCAGGGACATAGCGGTTGCTGCGGTATCGGCCGCGGCCGGGGGGCCGGCGGCGCGTGCTGATATTCTTGAAGTACCTATACTTAGTATCAGCATTGCACCCGTTCGAAGCCGGGGCGGGTCGCTAGTAAATAATAAATAAATAACCATAAATCAAATTCTCCTACCACAATACATTTTGCACGCGCAATTCATTTTGCAATATCTACAGGGGAACTAGGGAAGTAGTTTGTCGCTATATCCGACGACAGCGGAAATACCGACAACTTGTACAATAGGATGCCGCGGCATGTGCCTAGCGGGCTCGGGGAGAACTTCGATAGCGAAAACTTTGTAAGTAGTCGAAAGTCGAATTAATTATCGTTTCTGTAAGTTTATGTGGCTAAGATAGTCTTGTATTTGGATGTTAGGGAAGTAGGATTTCTGGTTTGGTTGAAGATGAAATTTTCATTTGGAAAAGTTAACTTACAGCTGTTATGGGGCCAGAAAGTTTGATAGATATCGTCAATAGGCTGGTTTCCACCATCAATAAATTAAAACTCTAATTAGTCCGTCAGTTTAGATTATCAAAAAATATTTGACCCCTATTTTTTCTTTTGTTACTTAAACCAAAATTGACGAAGATACGACGCTTTTAAAATTCTCAATACGTCACACCTTGGTATAATTTTTAGTGAGTTCTGACGTCACGAGCCCCCGAGTTTTGATGCGTTTTATCTTTGTCTATATTCATTGATTTACAAAAACAAAAAATACGCGTCCATTATTTTCCAATACTCTGACGGACTAAATATATTTTCTATTTATTGATGGTGGAAACCAGCCTATTGTATTCTTCTATGCTTTATAATCGCATGCATGATAAAACTGAACAAGTACCTTACACTGAATTAAATCTTTTTACGCCAAAACGTTTATAATCCAATTTTCCCCTGACGCACCCCAGTGTATTAACTAAACATCTATTAATCAAACCATGTCATTTAACGAAAAAACGACAGTCACGATTGCCTGTCAAAACTTCGCTTTGACGAGGCCGACACGGCAAGCCCTAAAAATTTCCGATACAGGGCGAAACGGAAATTTCAGAGAAATAATTGCCTTGTCTGTGTAGTCTCACGCGAAGTCTACTGCGCAGGCGCGAAACAAACCCGCGCATGTCATCATGTCGAGTGAACCTCTCAATCCTGCCAAAAACAAATGCATTTCGAGTGTTCCTTTTTTCGAAATTATAAATTCAAATGTGTTGTTTTTTTCTTTTTTGTTAACATCTAGCTGGTCTGTGCTTGTGTGGGCGTTCGCGTTCGATGTGCGTAAGTAACAACCCCGTATGACCTTTCCGTAGCGTGAAATAACCTAAAAATTATTTTTGGTTACTGTCAATTCGTAATTGATTTCGTTACACTAATTTGATCCTTTAGTCGACAAAAGCTTTTTTAGAAGTGTGTTTTATTATATAAGAGTCCTTTTTTCTGTACAAACCTGTATTTTAATGCCATAATGAATAAGCTCTTGCACGTGCCATCAAACGCTTAATGAAGCGAGCGAAGAGCTCATTGTAGAGGTTTTGTCTATGAGAATAGAAAGAGGTCAATATAATGTCTTTTCTTTGTCCATTCATTTCAATTATACATTGTAATTTTTCCAATGAAATGCTCTGAAAACATGTAAATAAAATGCATGCCTTTTTATTATTTTTAGCATCGATTTATAAAGGCTACACGAAATATACATATTAAATAGCGTATATTACAGAATGAGATACGTTTTGAATAAAGGTACTAAAGTGTTAACTTTTGCCAATAAACCTTTTACCCAATAAAAATTCAACATTGTTTGTTGTTGTTGCCCAAATTGGGCCACGTGGGTCACACTATCCAGCCATCGGTCCCACTATAACAGCTATATCTGTTATTATACCATCAGTGGGGGCTGAATCACGTCCAATATTCGTTCATTGTGTACAGGGTCACGTTTTGGTGATATTTAAGTAAACGCGTACATCGAAAAGGTCATATAAACATGTACGCATAAGGCAGTACGTAGGTACTAATTTATTAAGTGTCTTGACATTTCTGAGCGATGACAAGATGAGGTGTACCGTGTAATTCGTATAGATGTAGGTAGCATGAAGGTTACATTACAATATAATAGAATAGATTGAATTATTATTTATGGTATACCTACCATAGACATTAAAGTTGTAGACTTTTTTTTACCTGGTTTCTGAAAGGTGAAATATCGCCTCTATATGCTCTGTATTTAAGATATAAAATATCTAACAGGCTATCAAATCTAACGTTACTTGTTATGATTGGTTATTCAAAATAAAAAGAGCCGCTCATACAACTTGTCATCGAATTAAACATATTAAATTCAAAGGGGATTTTCAAAAACAATATGTTACAAAGTTACATTAAGACCTGGAGTGAGGCCGGAGTGAGGTTCTCTTTGTTTAATATTAACTTAAATACTATGCGGACAATCGTATTGCGTGGTCAAAGCGCCCTTGTTTCGGTCAGCCCGAAGATGCGTGACCATTCTTTGAAATACCTCAATGAAAGCAAGTATTATAGTCGGCCAGTTGTTTTAAATAATAGAGTTTCTTGCCGGTTCTTCTCCACAGGAAACGACCAATTGGAACCGTGCACCTAGCTTCTGAAGGTTCATAAGTGCCCATGTAGGTTTATGTGAAATAAAATATTTTGATTTTGAATGAACATTTTGATAACCATACTGACAATACACAGGGTGTGAACATAAGAGAGTGGTACTCACAACTTGGTTGGAAAAAAGCTAGGCAGACTGAGTCATTATTGCTTTTTTAAACGGCACTTGTCGTGATAATGGTCCGCGTGAAATTTTTTGTTCCTCCGACCCACCCACCGTCGCATGGCGTTCTTTCTGACTTTTATGTTTTTGCTCGGCTCCCAAGGGTCCTAGCGAGATGTAAAGTAGCCTATAGCCTTCCTCTAGAATCAGGTTATCAAATGCAAAAAAAAATCAAATACTGCTGGTAGTTCCCGAGAACTCTTCAGCATTGTTATTATTATTAGTAATAGATAAGCCCCAGATCATTTAGATTTTGGTAAGTTTGCGAAAGTTACCGCGATTGCTCTCGGCATGTTGGTTTAGGCTGCTAGGTTCTGTCGCTGCCAGCCATCGTCACTTCGATGGTCGGCAGCGAAGAGTTCTGGTACGCGGTGGTCTCCTTCTGCAAAACGGTTATCTCGCAGAAGGAGGCTGCGGAAAGGGAGATGGAGATTCCGAAATCTCTCCCGGCCCGCAGCAGGCGCACCGGGCGTCGGCGGAGGGCGGACAACGCCCTCTTCCAGTCCCCCTGAATGGGTCCAGGCGCGACAGACATCCCCAGTCCGTCGACTCGGCGATGTCCGTCGCTCCCGATTCAACTGGACCCGAGGCGGCGGCGCGTAGTGTTCCACGCGCGCCTCTCTTTAACGTCGCGGGAGGAGACAAGCACCTCACTCCTCCCCTGACCTGAGGAGGCCCGCAAAGGCGGGTTGGCACCAGTTGGGGATCGCGGAAGGCGCGTACGTTCCCTTGATCTCCGGCGTAAGTGTGCGAAGGGAACACCGGGATGGTTTTTAGTCAGAAAGGGTCTGACAGACCACTCCGCCCTCCCCATGGCGGTGGACATCTATGAGGATTTTCCACCCCAGAACAAAAAAGATAAGGCTGTTAGGTCCCGGTTTCCGTACTATGCTTTCCTGTTAAAAATAAATGTCACCATATCAAATTAACATAGGATGACGGCCTTCCAATCTAGAAACGGGAAAAATTGTTAAGCCTAAAGGCTGACTTTTCAGTAGTCAGATAACGTTTATCTGATATTTTCCATACAAAAGCTGTCAAACCACAATATTAATTCCTCAAAATATATAAGTTATCGGACTATTGAAAAATCAGCCAAGTGAAATTGACACCTACGTCAATTTGCTGTGATAAAGCCATTTCATAAAACTGTCAAAACATGACAGTTGTGATATGACGTGGACAATACAAGTTAGTAATCAATTTCCTTAACAATATACATCTTGACCAAAATAACTTAACTCATACTTACATAAATCCCGGAGACAATTGAAAAGGTTAGCCCTTAAAAATTTTCACAATCAATCGGAAGTTCCGTTCATCTCCATTTTTAATCCAAGTGTCACTCGATAGGCTCTCAGAAGTAAGTACCTTGCTTAATATTATGTAAGGACGTACTTAAGCAGCAATTATGTAAAGTGATGGCCTCATTGTTTGTGTTTACTAATTGATGAAGACTTGTTGATGGCTTTAGTGAAGAGCATTTTTCTTGAAGTGACCGTCCTATTTTGTTATATTTATTTATTAAGATGAAGAATTGGATATTGAAGAAGTAGAAGATCTTAAATGTAATGAATGTAAAAGCATGTAGGTGTAAAAATGGATCGGATTTTAAATTATCAAACTTTTTAACTAACACCTAAAGTTAGTTCTAAGAAAGTTTCGTGATTTAGACTCTGTGGTAGCCATCTTTAGGCTGCCACTTACAAAATCTGAGGTCACACAAATCTACCATCGGCAAGTAGAAAAAGCAAACATATAGTTACAACACCGTGTATGGTCGGAGGATCCACCATTTTCTATGGAAGATGTGGAACTTTCCACCCTGTAACTCAAGCCTCTATAACTATAAATTTGAAGCACAGATTAGGGTACTGTAAATTGTTTTACACGGAAATCTTAATCATAAACAGTGTAAAAAGAAGTCCTTTTTAGTCTTCCGTATAATAATAAACATTCAATAAAAGGGCATTACAGTTATGAGATGAACAGTTCCAGCGGTTGATGATGTAATAAAAGGTAACTTAACCTAGCATTCGGACTAAACTCACATTAAAACTGCATCTTACGTGTATATGGTCCATTCTCCCATTCCACACTGGCCCATTATGCACATCTAATAGTTCTGTTATATTGTCATCCATGTGGCCATTTTGAATTAATTATGTCACGCACTAGTCACGCATTCTCGGAATTCACGTGAATAAAATAATTATAAAACAAAAAATATTATCTCTCTTCATAAATAGCCTGTAGGTGCTATATATTAATAAAATATAGCTCAATCATAAATAATTTTTATTTGTCATTCGTCGATCTTTGACAGTCGTTAAGGGTAGTCGGAAGTCCAAAAGTCTGACAGCCAGTTTACCCAGTAACTGGGTTGTTGAGGACGTTGAGGTTAGATAATAGAGGGTGACAATCAGCATCACCAGCGTCAAATAAACTCACATAAAACTGCATCTTACGTGTATATAGCCCATTCTCCATTCCACACTGGCCCATTACGTGATGCACTTCTATTTGTTATGTCATCCACGTCGCCATTTTGAATTTATGAGCCAATAAACTTGAGTTTGAGACCGTTTGAGCATTTGATAGGTTCCGAGGTCGTTACCTAGGGGTAATAAAACTGTTTGCCTTTAACTTCGAATGACGTTATAAGAAGAAACGCCTATTTGAAAGTTTTTATTTTGGGTGATCGATTGATAGAAGTATTATTGATTCCTGTTCAGTTTTACTACTTAATACAATTTGTTACGCTGTTTATTTTTATGATGATTGGCATGCCATGTAATAAATGCTTGTTTAGGAGCTATGGCATAATATTTTACTGAAATTTAAAGTTAAAACAGAGTAGGAGCGAGTTAGTTACTTCATATAAAATATATTTTTATTTATCCGTTGAAGCAGCGAAAACATCAAGGCTTCTAAGTCAACGCAATCAAAAGATACGGGCGTTTATGTTCCGAAATCAAAACCTATAGGGTACTTCCCGTTGACCTAGAATCATGAAAGAAGAATGCTGTCAAATATAGGGCATCCTGTACCAAACGAAAAATCCGCTGTCACAACCAAACCTAGTGTATATGGAGGAGAATTTAATGCCCTTCCTATTTCGCTAACTATTTTTGACATGGAATCCCGCAATTCGTATTTATTTGCCATTTACCTAAATATTTTGAGGTTACATTCGAGAAAATGACGAATGAACGATGAATGATGGAGGCATCGCTAAGGATTATCACTTATATAGACTACGTTATGGAAAAGTACTTGAAAGTTTTCGTTAATAAGGATTTTTATTATACATAAATAGTTCAGATAAAACTGATATTGAAAGTAACGTGATCCGTTACGACGCAACAGAACAAAAATGCAATACGTCACAATAAAAACTTTCCTTCTTTTTTTTTAATTTATCCTCTTCTTTAAATACTTAAAATTTATTCCAAAATAATAATTTAAATTAATACGACGTAACGCGTGACCTAAAGATTTTTGACACGAATAAAATATACCTAATAAGTATTATAGTAAATCGGCGTCGGTAGGTACTTACAAATTATCTTCTCCATTTAAATGTTTGTTGGCAGGTACCTATATTTTTTACGTAGTAACAACATTCAAAACATAACATGACAAGAAAAAATACGTACAAAAGTAAATAAAAATACTTTTATTTTTGATGTCCGAAATCCGGGAATTTTTCTTTTATAACAAATACGTAATTCTAATTTAAAAATATGAGTAATTTTATGAACTACATTTGGGTGGGACACGTTGGGTTGGAAGGGGCCCGTGGCTAAATAATAACAGCCGCATAGGTCGATCAATCAGGTTAAGCTACGCTTGCTGCGGTTGGTCTGTGTATCTTTACATACCGAGACCACCCCTCCATGCCTCGGAAAGCAAGTTAAGCCATTGGTCCCGGCTGTCATTCGTCGATCTTCGACAGTCGTTACGGGTAGTCAGAAGCCCGCAAGTCTGACAAACAGTCTTACCAAGGGATATCGTATTACCCAGTAACTGGGTTGTGAAGGTCAGATAGGCAGTCGCTCCATGTTATAGTACTGATATTCAGCTGCATTTGGTTAGGCTGGAAGCCGACCCCAAAATAGTTGGGAAAAGGCTAGGCAGATTGATTGGTTAATAAAGAAACACACGTCAAAAATAAATAATGTTTTCAAACTTTAACTAGGCCGGTTTATAGAATGAAGATGTATGACCGGGCCGGTGAATGGATTATAATATTAGAACGATAAAAATAACAGACAAGCCTTAACCCTCACCTCAAGTCTAAAAATATCTTGTGTTCTTTTCAGTCTATTAAATGTCAGTATTTTCCAGAAATACTTAGTTTTCTTGCTAAAATAGAGTGCCCCATTATCGACAGGTTAAACGCCTATATTAGCAAAGGTGTATCTTACATCCAAATTTCGCCAGTTATGTTTATTTCGATATAATGGGCCTATTGCCAGCAACTGACACAAATTTATTCTCCAGGCTGCTATTGAGAAATCCCTTAGAAAATCCGAGTAACGCTTCTCCCAACCTGCGGAGTGATTGCGTAGCACACTAATAGAGCAATGGGTTTCATTTCAACAGTTCAATTTCAACAACATTCATTGCATTATATAATTTGTTGAGCAGCCAAATTCGAACACATATGCAAGCAATGGATTAGCTACTTTTTTTTTTTTTTCTGTGGATGGGAAATCATCCAATGACCCCTCCCGCTCTGGGTGGAGCAGAAGGGAGTGTCAGACTCTTACTGACTAAAACCCACCCGTGTTCCTTCCTTAGCCCTTTGTGTTCCGGGGTAGCGGTAACCCTTTCGGACAATCCCGCTGCCCCGGCAGGCTTCGGCCCTTTCGGGCCCCTTCCTTTATGCTGACAGCTCTTTGAGGCGCGCGTGAAACACGTACGCGCCGTCCGGCACGGGCCTGGTCCTGATCGGACGGAGAGTTACCCATTACTCTCCGCCCGCAGGCCCGCGCCTACGGTGGCCGGGAGTCGTCTCGCGGCTCCCGACGCCCGGGGCGTCTCCCGCGGCGGCTGGGACGTGAGAACCTCTCCCTCAGCCGTCCCGCCGCCTCCTTCGCTAGCATGACTGCTTCGCAGAAGGAGGTGACTGCCTCCCACTCCCTCTCGCCCCGGACCATGGCTTGAACCAGCCATGCTATTCTCTAAGGATACAGCCTTGCGGGCAGCGCTGTCGCAGCGCTGTCGCGGTGGGTTTGACAGTTGCGACAGCGCTGTTCGCAAGGCTGTGTCCTTAGAGAATAGCTCCCCAGGGCCGGGCGCGAGAGGTCGCCGCCGCCGCCGATCGCCTCTGCGAGAACACGGCGGTGCTCCGCCCAATTGGGGCATACCGCCACCGTATGCTCCACCGTGTCCTCCGGGCGACCCTCGCAGTGGTGACACCCGGGCGTTTCCTCCCGCCCGATGGTGTGCAGGAACCTCCCGAAACACCCGTGTCCGGTGAGGACCTGCGTCAGGCGGTAGGTGAGGGCGCCGTGGCGCCTCTCTAGCCACTCCTCAAAGAGGGGTCTTACCGCCGCTATCACGGCGTGCCCTTGGGTTAGCTACTTATATCCTTCAAAATGATTGAGCTTGTGAATAATAGATAATGGCCCCGATTCTGTTGTTCACAAACTAAACTAAATTTAAGTTTATTGCATTTTTTTCTTTCTATTTCATTATGAAAAGGACAGAAGATAAATATTAGTTTAGTCTTGTCAAATTAGATAATCCATAGACAAGTTTAGACGTGATTAAAAAATTGGCTACTAAAAATAAGTCAATTTACGTCAGGCGCTGACTAATTTGACAGGACTAAACTAATATATAACTTCTGTCCTTTTCTTAGTGAAATAGAAAAAAAATGGATGCACTGAACTTAAATTTAGTTTAGTTTGTGAACAAGAGAATCGGGACCAGTGTATTACGCAATTAGGGTGCTGGGCAATTCAAAAAAACGGATTCCATTAAGATGAAGCCAAATCACATTACAATCACATGAAGTTAATGAAACAAAAATAGACAAAACATAACGTGGTCTCTAGGGGAATAATCTGAGACGATCGGTACGAGCTGCATCTCTGTTTGCATACAGCAATGCCAGTCCGATGGATCTATTAAGTGCTCTAGGATTTTAAGTAGCTTGCAGGATAGGAATTGAAATTGTATAAAACCTTTGTGAATTTTAAGAGTAAAATTATATAGTTTTATTAGGATCCTCATAGATATTATAGCAAGAACAGTAGCACTGATTTTTTTGTCTTATGTTGTGGTTCCTGTGGTTTCGCTAACATACACACTAACGCTGTTGGATTTTCAATGCTCTGCTCAGTGTTACAAGTCGTTAATTCAACAGCGCGCTTTATTTAGATACTCATCCTAATCTTAGTGAAAATGGACATTAGATTAAACAATTTGGTCGGAAAGTTAAGCAACAGTTTTTGGAAATGCTGAAGATTCGTTCGTCAGAAGGAGGATTCGCCCTATTCAATTGTATTCATTGATATTATTAGTATGCTAAAAGAGTAGAGTTCTAAAAGAGTATCGAAGGGATACTGAAGTACCTACATCCACCGCACTCTGCTGTATAGTCTGCCACGCTATCATAGCTGACTGGATAATCTGATATAGGTACTTACTTACTTACTTCAATCTCTAATCATTCTCAAGATGTAGCCATTAACATTAAAGTACACTCATGCAATACCATCTCAGATAAAAATTGCAAGTGTCCTATAATTCATAAAGTTTCGCAGACAAAATACTTAGGCGTCATAATTGATCAAAAACTATCCTGGTATTCCCATCTTGAAAACGTTACTGCGAGAATTAGGAAACTGGGTTGGATTTTCAAATCTCTAAGACATATACTTCCAAATAATACAAAAGGAAACAGTGGATCTACTAGAAATCTCCTAAATGAAATCTATATATCACTTGCGCAATCTGTCATAGTTTATTGCATACCTATATGGGGAGGCGCAGCTAAAACAAAATTTATTAATCTAGAACGGGGACAGCGATCCTTAATAAAAATAATGTATTTTAAGAAGATGAGATATTCTACTGAAAAGCTATACGAAATTAGTGGTCTACTCTCAGTTAGGAAATTATATATCATATCCACTGTCCTAAAAAAACATAAAACTCTTTCATATGATCCAAAAGTAATGTCAAAAAGGCGAAAAGACTTGATTGCACAAATTCCACCGACTAAAACGAATTTCGCGGCTATACAATATCAACATCGATCTGCTCAACTGTATAATAGGGTAAACAAACAAATATTCATATATCCCGACCAACTACATGAATGTAAAAAAAAAACTAACAGATTGGATAAAGCCATTTACATACACATATACTGAGTCACTCCTCCAACACATGAACTAACATAGACACACACACCACACACAGCCACACCACTCACGAATGTCAGGCATTTTCACATCACACCAGATCATTCACATCACATTACTCACATCACATCACACCACTCTCACACTTACACCCCCACACCCCACCTACTTCGTACACTTAAACTATAAATACTGTTGTAAAATGTCCTAAGTAGTTTTGTATCACCTTTAGCCTACCTAAGAAAGAGCGGCGTCTTCTAACACAGGCATTATCTGCTTAAAAGGAGGCGCCATTCACAAACAAAATGTAAACAAATAGTCAAGAAATAAACATTTTTGTATTTTTTGTATTTTTGTATTTACTTACTTACTGTAGCTTAGCAAAGTTATGCCCTAGAATACTGTGCTGTGTTCAGGATTAATTTCTTCGCCATTTGTCAACACATTCGTTTTCACCTGCCTAACGTGAGGTAGCGTAAACTTAATGCATTTGGTTTTTATTTAGTTTAGAATTAAATTATTAACAGTGATTGTTCATAGTCCGAAGGGACGGCAATCCTACACAACCGGAGAGAGATCAGGCGCGGGACCAACGTCTTCACGTGCTTTCCAAGTCACAGGGATATCGCACCGCCAACTTCCAAACTCCGGGCTCTCTAAGAAATTCATAATGGAAAAAACCTAATAATATTTTGCCCGACCTGCCATGCGCTGCCCGCAAGGCTGTATCTTTAGAGAATAGCATGGTTGGAAATCAACCCCAGGACGGCACGCTACGCACTCGCGCTTGCTAATATGGTAACCTGCACCCTAATTGCGTAACACACTATCAATCGGAATCTGAATCATTTTGAAGCAAATTGCTAATCCATTGCTTCATAAGTTCAAAAAATTTGTTTGCTCAACACGTAAATAACGCAATGAATGTTGTTGAACTATCAAAATGAAACCGATTCCCATTGATAATGTGTTACGCAATTGCCTTTTTTTTTTTTTTTGTGGATGGGAAATCATCCAATGACCCCTCCCGCTCTGGGTGGAGCAGAAGGGAGTGTCAGACTCTTACTGACTAAAACCCACCCGTGCAATTGCCTCGCTAATATTAAAAACTGGCTTAACTCGTTTCGAAACAAACAGTTCAGTTTTTGTTAGAAACTGTATAATTCAGTTGTTTTACTAAATAACATCGTAAATCTTATTTGTTGCTTTAATAGTCTCGTTTCTGAATTCAATTGTTGCCTTTAAAATAGTTGTTCAATTCAGCTGTGTACTTTGTTCACTGGGGAAGAAAATTCCCAATGCTATTTTGTAGTCCAACCAAACTTAAAACACAAAAGAACAACACATGAATGGATTACCTAGCGCGATGAATGAGGCAATTTGCCGTTGTGTCTCTAAAATTAACCCATTGTAGCGTTCATAGCCAGGATTTGACCTCCCTCCATTGAATTACTGGGCAATAGGTACTGATATTCCAGAGAGGGGCTAAATAATGACAGCCGCAAAAGGTCGATCGATCAGTTTAAGCTACGCTTGCCGCGGTTGGTCTGTGGATGGGTGACTATCTTTACATACCGAGACCCCTCCGTGCCTCGGAAAGCATGTTAAGCCGTTGGTTCCGGCTGTCATTCGTGGATCTTTGACAGTCGTTACGGGTAGTCAGAAGCCCGAAAGTCTGACAACCAGTCTTACCAAGTGGTATCATATTACCAAGTAATATCGTATCGTATCGTATTACCCAGTAACTGGGTTGTGGAGGTCAGATAGGCAGTCGCTCCATGTAAAATACTGGTATTCAGCTGCATCCGGTTAGACTGGAAGCCGACCCCAACATAGTTGGGAAAAGGCTAGGCAGATTATGATGAGGTACTGATATTCCAAAGGTAGATTAAACGCAAGCGCATTAGACAATTTAATGACATAAAATAGCATCACGTCTGATTTCGCTGAAGTATTAAGTGTATCTATTGTCACCAACCCACAGATATATTTAAATCCTATGTCATAGGTTTTGAACCTTCGATCAATAAGATCACTAGATTAAGGATTAAGAACAAAACACGTCGCTCAAGTGGCCGCGATTGCATATAACTTGATTACAAACCTTAACTTTCAAACGTAAAGTTTACTAGGTGTAGCCGCACTTCGGCAATTAGCCGTAACATATATACTACTTTGGAAGAAAAGAAAACGTATTTTTAATACAGTTGCTCAAAAAGTGGTTTATTGCAGGGACGTATAGCGTTCGGGATGTGGGCTATTACATATTCGTGCTTTTTTTTTACCTTTCCCGAACTCGTGCGTTCTCTTTCCCAACTGTCAAAATAATGTCTATTAAAAAGAAAAACCAACCATGAAGTTTTTACTAAAAAAATTCATAGAAGTTTTTATGATTCATGCAAATACGTATATTTCTAAAAAGAAGCTACTAATTTGTTTCAATATCAGATTTAATGATTTGATTGAATAAGTTAGGTTAGGTATCATTTCATTTCATCTCATTAAATTTCATTTTCATTTCATATCAATAAAAAAATTCTACTGAAGACTTGGCTGTATGGGCATAGATCCCTTTGCCTACCAGAATGGGTGAAGAAAAAAAAATCTCTGCTTATATTCTACGGTTGGCGCCATTTTTCAGAAATTTTCTTTGCGAGTTTTAGTTGTTTGTTGCACAAAATGAGTAATTTCGACCCTAGTTTTTTTGAATTAACACCACCTTATTTTATTAAATTGCTTCATTTTTTCGCAACTGTATTAAAAATAGTCGTTCAGTACACGTGCGAAACCGTCATTGCAACTTGTTCCGACTGTCAACCCTCGCCTTCGGCTGCACCTCGGCTCGGGTAGACATTTGTCGGAACTCTTTGCAATGACAACCTTTCCGCACTTGTAATGAAATATACTATTTTAAAATAAGAAAAAAAAATATTTATGAAAAAACAAAACACAATTTCTCCATAAAGATTTTCGGCCGTTTTTGATGTGCTCATCGGAAATTTAGTACTATTGTCGATCGAAGATGCCTATGATTCTCCTAATATTATAAACGCGAAGTTGTGAGGATTCTCACGCAAAAACTACAGCACAGATTTGGATAAAATTTGGCACACAGATAGTTTATAATCAGGATTAACACATAAGATACTTTTTATCCCGATATTCCCACGGGATGGAAACATATGGGAGTGAAACCGCGGGGTACTGCTAGTAGTACATAATTTACGCTTAAAACAATAAATGTTTTGCACTACACACTGTTTAGACGGTTATCAATTTTGTCGCGCCGTGTAAAGCCAAGTTTTTGTAGGAGTAAGTTCCCTATTACTAAAAACAGCAATGTATTCATCAAGCTTCTTATCCCTAAACGATTCCGAAATCGAGACTCAAACAAAAACATTCCGTATAATTCCTCTTGGGGTACTAAGTAACCCCTATCACCGACAAAGCCCGGGGTTGTTGGCACTCCGCCAATTTGTCCGGGTTGGATTAGCGGTTACAGTTGTAAACTCCACTAGCGGGATTATCTGTATTCCTCTTTATTGTGGAAAGAAAGGAAATTTATTTATTCAGAACTTTATTGTATTGTTCTGTTCTTGGGGAATACATAAGTTTTTGTAGTTTCAAGCAGAAAAAGTTTTTGTGAAAGAGCGCGGCCCTATTTCTTGCTTACTTCTTACATTTTAATATGCAAAAACTTTATTAATACTGCTATAAAGACTTAATAAAGGATGATTTCCACCAAACGGCTCGCATCGCATCGGTTCGGAAAGGATATTAACGGATGCGGCGACAGCCGATCGCATCCGGCAGGATGTCGACGCATACCTACGATCGGCTCCGTACCGACGGCGTCGAAATAATCATAAAATACAGAAGAGGAAAAGAAAAATTTGGATTGAAGATTTATGGCAAAAATCGGATACGACGACTGGCGAACGGAGCCGATCGCACGTCGCAGCATACTTTCGGCTACGATCGCGTGCCGCGGAAGACGCCCGCGGTCAAGCTGCTGTACGCGGCTTGGTAATGTATAGACTTTAAATTCTGTGTTGTACACGATTTAATATCGTTTAAAGATTGTAAAATCCGTTCCGATCCGATGCGAGCCGTTTGGTGGAAATTGTCCTTAAGCCTAATAAGGCTACACAGTACTTATTAGTACTGTTGCCATGGATTCAGTACATAGGGGGTCTAATATCATGTGCTAAATTCACGGTTACATTTGGCGCGTCAATTTACCCGCTATACTGCTTATCGATTCTGTAAAAATCTCACGGTGATAACATAGATGAAGTGAGTGTAAAGTGAGCTATCAATGGAGGCAATCTCTAACATCAGGTGGAATGACAGCTCACTTCACCTTAGTTTTCACGGTGAGATTTTTACATTATTAACACTGCAGCCGATCGATTCTGTAAAAATCTCACCGTGAAAAGTTAGGTGAAGTGAGCTGTCAAGAGTACCAATCCCTAGCATCAGGATGACACTGACAGCTCACTCCATGCTCACTTCACGTAAATTTTCACGGTGAGATGGTTACAGAATCGCACTGCTGTATACAAAGAGTACGAGTATATAACCATTACAACCTTCTGATAAAGCATACATTCGAGGATTCAGTTTGGAGTGTAGAATAAGTACTTATGTATATTTTAAATATTTTATATACTTTGTTATTTTTTTTTATATGTTTATTTAGTTATTTTTTAAGTATTTTTGTCTATCCGGATACAGATGAATGCTAGTATTTTATATGGAGCGACTGCTTACCTGACCTTCGCAACTCATTTACTGGGTAATACGATACCCCTTGGTAAGACTGGTTGTCAAACTTTCAGGCTTTTGACTACCCGTAACGAGTGTCAAAGATCCGCGAATGACAGCCGGGACCAACGGCTTAGCGTACTTTCTGAGGCACGGAGGGGTCTCGGTATGTAAAGATGGTCACCCATCCACAGATCAACCGCGGCAAGCGTAGCACAACCTGATCGATCGAGCTGTGCGTATTAGTATTTATATAGGTATATTAATAATTAGTATTAGTGTAGATTATATAGATATAGATTACTCGAGCGGACACGACCGAAGATGAGGGTCTATTTCGAGTTCAACCTTGGCTTAGACACAGAATACCTAATAGTACTTCGTACAGAATGGCCACTCCCTACCCCGCGCTGACATCAGATACCGCACCTCACCCCCGCACACCGCGAATTCGTCGGCGGCTCATTAGCTCGGGGCGCTCACAAAGAACCGCAGCACTGTACTGCTGACACGAACACACAATTTTGCGATTTAAAAGTTTTATCTGAGTTTTAATCACGGTGGTTCGATATTGTGATGCTTTTCCGAATTTGTATTTACATAACTGTTTGTAAGATGTCGCATTTTAATACCATGCGATATAATAACCGATTATTTATAGTTAAGTAGGTCATTTAAACGAAAATATTTTAGTGTAAGCAATATTTAGCCAAGTACCTTATTTGCATGGGCATTGGCTCTAGGATAGCAACATTTAGTGAAGTGGAACTGATGATGAAGACCACAGATGGCCACCGGGACTACTCAATAATAAGTATTTCACAGGTTGCGATTCGATTACTTTAATATGTTTGCTAAGCACAATTGATGCTCGTCACAATGCGAATGGTGAAATGGAGCTGATGATGGAGTACCAAGAGAACTCCTCAACAATTAACGCCCCTGCATCGGGAAAAGCAATATTTTGTAAAAGGCGATGAGCAAGTTGACGTTAGGCTATTGTAACTTAGATACTTTATAAACAGACCCACTAAAAAGCGAGAAATAAAAACTTTTTAGCAAAAAAAAACCGACTTCCAAAAAAACACTACAAAGTGAAAAATAACTTTAATTTCGTAAGTCGGTGGCAATAAACTAAAATACAGATCCAAAGACACCGACTTCCGAAATGAAAGTTATTGTTAAAAAGTTTTACATTTATTACTTAGCTATTATAATTTTATTTTTATTTCATTACGAACCCGACTAATTAGATAAACAATCAAACGCCGCTCGTACAAGGTCACTTATTCTTTCTAGTCGCGTCGTCGTCGTTCCCGCCATTTTTTTTACGCTCTGCACGACAACCAACCCTACTAGAGTTTACGCACACATTTGCAGGTGTACCAACGTCATTTGGCTATGTAGTAGTAGTAGGTAATTATTTTGCGCGCGTTGTACGGAGTGTCCGGGGTGTGGCTTAGATACCAAATTGGAGCGCATTTCCGAAATTGAATATGCATTATACATCGTGGGTGGTGTTTAGTTCAACGGTCTGCATTGTTCACGCAATTGCTTGCCATTTAGGCTGACGCGTACGGTCACCGAGTACGGTATAATGTTCTACGTAGGTAATGTACGGTAATTGAGTGTGCCGTACTATATCTATTATAAGATTTATATTATGACGTGTAGTTTATGCGTGACATCTATTACATAAGGTGTTAAAAAATTAATCCTTCAAACTTTAAGAGGTGCTTTAGACCATCGAACTGAACAACTTTCATTACGGGACCAACTCTGAAATCACGAAAAAAAACAGCTGTTTAATACATATAAAAGTTGTGAGCTTGTGTGTCAGGGTGTGTGTTGTGTGATATGTGTGTGTGTGTGACGTGTGGGTGTGGTACTGAAGTACCGTTTACTTGGTTTATAAACAGCGAGTCGGACGTTTTCTTTAAAAAAGTGTACGTTTACACGTGTTCATCTTTCACAATTTCAACAGGTTTTTTAAAAGAGAACAACTCTTTGATTTAGATCAGCATTCCAGCTTTGTTACACTGGAAATGTAAAATATTCGCTCAAAAGCACATAGTGACTATATGTACCTATTTAAAAAATGACAAATTTTTGACGCAATCGAAGCTAACTGCTAAGCTCCATTTTAACTCACTAAACTCGAGTGGGTCGTCCCAGAATTTGTACAAAGAACTGGTACCTTTACAAAGTACTTTGATATGTACTAAATACTTGGGTATTTTGTGAAAGTACATACCAAACAAGTAAGGAGAAGCCTTTTGCCGGTATTCTTGCTTGAAAATTTCAACCGTGAGTCGTTTCCATTGTGAAGCAATATGGGTCCTTCGAAACTTTTGGTTTTCAAATCTAATTTCGGAAGCCTTTGTTATGATTTTCTTTCGGGCTTGTTATTTTCATTTCATGAATAAAAGGTTGACGAAAATCCATGTAATCCTAATGACGTGGGAATAAAATATAGTATAATTTTGTTTGATCCAAGGATCCAAGCAGGTTTAGATGTTATAGATTTTTTTTATAACATTTTATAGTACAGACAATTACGACTGTTGAATTTATATACTAATGATAAAGCTGAAGAGTTTGTTTGTTTGAACGCGCTAATCTCTGAAACTTCCAGTAGGATTAAAAAAAAAAATGGAATTGAGAGTCCAAGTTTTGAGGAAGGTTATAGGTAGGTAAGCTATTTAACATCACGCTACGATCCTAAGAAACCGAGCAAGACGAATAAAAGTTAGAAAGCGAGGTAAGTAATAGCGCGGGCGGGCGATGCGATGCTACGCGGTGGGTCGGTAGCCGTATTTCACGCGGACGAAGTCGCGGGTAGAAAGACCAAATGGGCTTGTTATAAGAGACATCTTGAAAGGTTCGTAAATCCCCAGACATTTACTGGGTGGCACCATTAAAAAGAAATCAACAAATGTTTTTCAGGCCATTATCGGAAAACCTATAATTGTTTACAGTGTTCTCAGCGTTTATTGAGACAAAGATGTTAAACAAAGCTTTTATTTTGTTACAGATTTCGACACAGATAAAATTTGGAGCGTCGATGCCATAAAGTTGACGTTTTAAAGCCAAAATAAATTGGTATCCGCAGTTTACAACGGAGGGAAACACGGTACGATGAACGGAACTGCCGTAAATTATACGGAACTGTATATAACGGAGAAAACTCACAACTTGACGCCAGACGGTCTGCCTCCTATGCACAGCGGATATGAGAACATAATTGACAACAAATGGATCCAGTCTACTTTCTGCGTCATTTACACCGTTATTTTTGTTCTTGGACTGCTCGGTAATCTGTTGGTATGCTTCGTGGTCATCAGGAACAAAGCCATGCAGACTGTCACCAACCTCTTCATCAGCAACTTGGCTCTCTCTGACATCTTACTTTGCGTGTTCGCCGTCCCTTTCACACCGCTGTACACATTCCGCGGTGCTTGGAGTTGGGGCTCCCTCTTATGTCACATAATGCCTTTCGCACAAGGATGCAGTGTATACATATCCACGTTGACGCTTATGTCTATAGCTATCGATAGGTTCTTTGTAATCATTTACCCATTCAGACCACGGATGAAGATTGAGACTTGTTTGGTCGTCATTGTCATGATTTGGACTTTCTCTGTGACCGTGACGATGCCATACGCTATTTTCATGACGTACTACGATCTAGATATTGGCAGATTTTGTGAAGAGACGTGGCCGTCTGAACGGTTGCGGCGAGTGTTCGGCTCAGTGACGTCTGTATTGCAATTCGTGCTGCCTTTTATTGTGATTGCTTTCTGTTACACCTGCGTCAGTTTTAAATTGAATGACAGAGCCAAAGCGAAGGCTGCCAGCAGCAAAAATTCTCGCAAAGAGGAGCTTGACAAAAATAGAAAGCGAAGAACGAACCAGATGTTGATAGCTATGGTCACGATATTCGGATTGTCGTGGTTACCTCTGAATGTTATAAACTTATGCAATGACTACTACATGTATGCTATACACTTAAAGTATTACTATTTGATATTCTTTATGGGACACGTTATAGCGATGTCCTCGACCTGCTACAATCCTTTCATTTACGCATGGATGAATGAAAATTTCCGTAAGGAGTTCAAGCAACTGATTCCTTGTATTGATTCCTCTGCAAACTTGAGGGGTAACATCCCATTAGATCAGTTGGGAGTTGGTCCTTCTGAGAAGACTTTCAATGGCAATACGACGACTGATAGTTACCTGGGCTCCAGTTCCCAGAGGGCGACGTCTTTCAGACATAAAAGGAAGCCTAGCGCAGCCGCAGACGTAGAAAAAAGTGGCGTGGAATTGAATGAAGATTTAATGAATGTAGACGTGAAACATTGTCATATTTCAACAAGCTATAACCTTAGAAGGGAGTCGGTGAAATTGAGGCTTATCAATGAGGAGTCATTTGACGGGACGCCGACGCAGAGTCAATTCTAACAGTTGATGTCACGGGTGAGCGTTTCTTTTTGTTAATTTTATTCGGGGGTCGACAAAAAAGGTGCTTTGATCCCTTGTAATTGCCTTGCTAAACCTTTTTCTCTCGAACTCGTAATTTTTATCGGGCACTTTCTTTTACTAGGAGCTTTGTTAAGTTATTAAGACCACCATCTGTTTACGTCTCAAGTAAATAATAACAAGGTTAAATGTCAAAATGTTTTGACATTATGCAAATCTGGTGCGACCTTTTTTCATGACAACCTTTTATTACATTGGCATAAATATTTTTTGCTACCACTTTAATATTCTTTACCTTGAAGTTTTGTTGCCAGAACTGCTCATATATATGAAAATGATATAATATGCTCCTGTGTATTGGTGAGTTTTTTTTTATTCGCAATAACATTTCCTCGAATCACAACCCTCAAGGGTATTGACATTTTGCTATATCACGTAAAATAATATGATGGGTATAGATTGACAGTATAATGGTGTCTATTTCCTTGATAATACACGTGTTTTCTTGTGGTTCTAATATTTTGTCCTCCCAGTAGGTCCACGAGGGTATGTTATTGCTGTTGGTCCTAATGATGTTTTGAAACAAAAATATACCTCCTGTAGGTACATAGAAATTAGATTAGGTGTCGACTTAGGTTAGGTTAGGTTCCTTTAAACCCTGTAGTCAGAAATACGGCCCGCGAAGCAAGACAAGAAGAAAAAATTCACCAACATTCTCAGGATCAAAAAGTTTGGAAATGACTTTGCCCACGCTCCTATTTGATTGGATCCATACTTCCAAGGATATCTTGTATAATGACGTATCTAGTCTGCATACGATAATTCAACCAAAACAATTTAACACTTTAGTCATTAATATTGCTAGTCTATGATCGGCAAAACCCATAGTAGGTGCACCACTAATAAATAGTTTCTTTGAAAAAATCACTTTCTAAATTTCGATGTTATTTGATGGATTTATTTGATAGTTTCGAAATACTCCTATGCCATAGTATTGCCAGTGTTTGCGTTTATTTGTCGTTTGGTGGTCTCCACATTGTTTTACACAAATTATAGATAGTTTCTGTTTATTAAAAATATATATTTTATTTCTAATTTTGATTGTTGTTTTTTTTTATCTTATCGTATAGATAGTGCAATCCACGAAGACTGCGCCCCATTCTTCTTCCGAATCGTTAGTGTTTATCGCTAGTTAATTCCATTAGTGTTTTAGATCTTTCGATACACTCTAATTACCCACTAATAATAATTCGTGTGTATATACAAAACTAAAACACTAGCGGAATGTTGCACACTTCTGCTGTAAGGATTAGGAAAAAGAGTGGGGCGCGTCTTCGTGGATTGCACTATCTATATGCTGCATTGTGCGTGGACGTGACGCATATTTACCGCAACTTGTTTTTTTTGCGATTGCGTCATGTTTACCGCAAATAAAAGTATTTTCTTTCTTTCTTTTTATTAATATTGGTCTTTTTTTCTCAGGTGCGACGATGGAAGCGTTCCCAACTTTGAAAAAGAAATGAGAATTATAGATAGACATAAGAGTACCCGATATTTTTGGAGTGAATTTATTTTTTACTGAAAATATCTTTACTATTGCACAAACGACTACTGAATTACGCTTATCAATTTACTAACCTTTAGATAATTAATAACAAATAATAATTATTTTAATTTTAAATCAATTAACTTATTCTTGATCAACATGTTGTGTTGACCACGAAAGTCTTTTACGAATGTGTGAAAATTTATGAAAATTTTCATATTTTCGTAAATAGTCCCCAATGCCTTTTAATACTGCCACAATGGTGTCCCTAGATTTTGCTTAGAGATAATAATGGTCGATCTCAAAAACAAAAGCTTATCGCAAAAGGATTCATATGTAGGTAATAATGAATGAGTGACCATTAAGGCATATATAGGGCTCACTGACCTTGTGCATGTGGGCGGAGCTAAACGCCCTAAAACGACGATCAAAGAATATGCAGAGGCGCAGACATGCCGCACGTAGGTCGTCATTTTTGCCTACAATTCCAGAATGGTATGGAGTGGCAAAATGAGAAGGAAATTAGTCTTGTGACTAAGTAATAATAGCCGCATAGGTCGATCGATCAGGTAAGCTATGCTTGCTGCGGTTGATTGTGCTCGCTAGTTCCTTTAGCAGTTCCTTTGAAGGAACTTTGGTCCGTGGAAGAGTGACCATCTTTACATACTAAGACTTCTCCGCGCCTCAGAAAACACGTTAAGCCGTTGGTCCCTGCTGTCATTCGTAGATCTTCGACTCGAAAGTCCGGCACCCGTCTTACCAAGAGGTATCGTGTTACCCAGTAACAGTCAAATGTACATTCGCTCCATGTAAAATACTGGTATAAAGCTGCATCCGGTTAGACCGGACGCTGACCCCAACATAGTTGAAAAACGGCTAGGCAGTTGACTAGTGATAATCAAGGCGGCGTTAATTCTAATTTTGGCCACACGGCAAAAGCTCCTTGTACGACTAGACCTTGCGACATATCATCAAACACGCTTTTGCATGCTTTTGTTTTTGCAATGTCAGTTGTCCAAGCTGTGTATAATATGTGGGTATACATAGAAGGAATCTGATAGTAAGTTTCTATAGGATAAACGTGCAGGTGACAAGGAAATAGACAAGTTGTAGCGGTATCTACAATGCCACATGCGAACTACGCGTCATACTGACGTCACGCAAAATCCTGCATCTTGCAAGCAGAGTTTACCGCGCAACTAGCATAATTATATGCAACGGCCCGACATGAATCATTGGGCAGTTGCCCGCCAGACACAACACCCGTCTGGTCGGACGATACACCCTTTTCTATGGATTTTGATTGAACTTTACACCCTGTTCCTCATACATCAGTTCCTCATTTATGTCAATGTTTATGTGGAGACTATATAGAGGAACTATATAGTCTCCACATAAATATTGACATACAAAGGGTGTTGAGGTGGGGACCCGCGATGATTTATCTACTTTAAAAACAGATGACTTGAAAACAAACTATGTGCGGGGTCGCTTGAGTGAGGTCCAAAGTGATCTTAGCGAGTTAAGGAATCCTTTAGCGATAAGTGACTGTTGATGTGATCAGACATTAGATTTGTAGGTTCTATAGATAAAACCTAGACCCGTAGCCTTATTGTAGTAGTTAAGTCTTAAGGAAGGGCCCCAGTCCCATAGAAGAGGTTAGTTCGACTAATGCTTGTTTTCAATAATACTTTGTGGCAACTAAATGAATGAAAAGTGCGCTCTTGGATATACAACTCGGCGTTTCTTCTTAGCCTATAATGTTCCCACTGCTGGGAAACAGGCCTCCTCTCTGTGAGAGGGAGTGGGCCGTAATCCACCACGCGGGCCCAGTGCGGCTTGGTAGATGACATCACATGTCTGCGAATTTTTGGTTGTAGGACATGCGGGTTTCCTCACGATGTTTTGCTTCATCGTTTTGAGAGCAGTGGTTTATGAAATAATTTACGTAAAGCGCCTGACTGGGTTCAAACCTACGACTACGACAACTCGTAAGTCGCGGCCGTTACCACTGAGCCACCGCTGTTCTTTCGATGAAAAATTAAATAGAGTCACCCCAGAATTTAGCTACAAGTTTGGCACCTTCAGTGGAGTCCATCAGTTCCTGTCATGTGCAGGCAACAGAACCCGCTGAACACGATATTAAGTGCCCCATTGTTTGTACAACAGCACAATATGGCCACTCCAGGGCGGAGTCATCTGTGAATTTCGACTTTCGGCGCTGAGCCGAGTGTTGAAAATCCAATAGCGTGCTAAATTGCTTATGCAATTATTTAGGTGTCATTGGGTGTTACTGAAAATGAGCATACTTATAAAGTTTTCATTAAATTTGTTGTTCCTAAAGACACAAGTTTGTAATTAAGACGATATTCCTTGTCTAAATATATTGTATTAAATAATAAACACAATATTGTAAATGGTGTGACCTACGACGCTCTTTATGTTATGCTAAATTAATAAATTGGAGTAGTAATTTAGATTTTAGGGCTTGGAGTAAGGTTTTGACCCTCAAGTATTTATAGCACAAACGCCAAAGTCCAAAGATTTGAATCGCTAAAGCTACCCTCACCGTACTTAGTCACGCGAAAATGTGTCTATACTGACAAGAGTAAGCTCACACTTTATTAAATATCGTTTCCATCACATTCAAGTTAAGACACTGCGTCAATAGAGGTGTCAAAATGTAACAGAAACGGGACTATCTTTTGGCACAAATCTAACGATTTAAATCTCCCAATAATCTTAATCCTTGCCTAAGTCCCTTTACTTAAGTCTAAGTTATTAATTAAGCATAATATTAAGAGCAAGTTATTTACCTACGTCTTAAATCTTATGAATTTTCTTAGTGTCTATGTATTATAGAGATAAATAATTACACTGACGTAATATTATATCGTTTTAAACTAAGCTATAAATTAATATTTTAAATACTTCTCTTAATTTTATAGCAAGTATGTACAGAGGCCAGCACATCAAGCTACCCCAATCTGTGTGATTTTCCTAATTTAATATGAACCTTATTCCTTTGTGCTAAAGTTGAAAATCTATCAAAGAAATTTGACAGATTGGGGTAGGTTGACCTGCTGGCGTCTGTACCTATTGTATTCTATTTTATTAAATCGATATTTTAGTTGTTTGTAACTAGGTATCAGTAGTGTATCTATTAAGTAGATATCTAAACACTGTCTCATTCACACAAGCGGGGAAGCTGCTGTCACTTATGTCATCAGTCAGTCACGAGGAATGGCGGGAAACAGACAAAGTGAAGCGGGCTCTAAACAATGGCGCTTGGTGTGGTAGTGAGCCAGTGAAGTGATATTTTCAACATAATTTATGCGATATCAACAGGATTCTACAGTATCTATGATATCTTTATTTTCTAATTACTTATCGTGATAGTTTGTATAGTATGAATGAACACCATGTCTATGTATAGGTACTTACATAATTCATGTCAATGATGATAACAGGGATTTCTAAGATATTGACGTATATATTGAATTTTTCATTTTCGTATTCATATGGTATTGCATATAATCCCAATGATGAGAGTGAATTCTTTACAATGTACGATATACATAGATCTTATGTCAAAAATGACACTTGCTGTCATTCGATAGAAAAAAATTAAAATTACCTAACTTTGTATGGAGTAAATTGTTTTATATTTTGACTAATTAATGAGTATGTGTGTGATTCAAGAGAATACAGTGTCAAATGTTAATGTGAGTCAATGTTAAGCAATATGTCTAGACGTAAGGAACCTAGTTAGCTGTTTTAGAATTTTTAATATATTTTATGTCCATCAAAGCACAATTTTTTAAGATTGTCTACCCGCTGAAGATTATAATTAGAATTAACAATTAATAAAATCGTTATCAAAATATAATTTTGCAGAAGCAAATGTTTCCTTTGTTTAATTCTTTTTCAAAAGGCGCTAGGACAATGAAATTGAACAAGTGTAACTTTAAAAATATTAATAATTATTTTGAAGTAAATATATCATGTCATTATTATGCTCTGACAGCTTGTCAAAAGGAATAACATGAAATAGCTTCGATTTAGAATTTAAAATTATTTTTCGTAAAGAATTTTCATAAAACGAATATTAGGAACTAGCTTCTGCCCGCGACTTCGTACGCGGATCCTGTTGATTATGCCAGCGACAACGGGGTCGTCAAAATCGAAGATCTGAAACGTCTGATGTCGAATTCTAAGAGCCCGGGGACGGGAAAACAACGGGATGCGCGAGACGATTCGAGACGTTCCAGATCTTTCATTTTTGTAAGTCAACAGAAAATTCCCATCAGACTAAACAACTTTTGCTAAGACGTCATTCCTATATATGTTGTAGTGTCGCTGGGCTTTGGAGTTCCACAACAGGTGTCCAGATCTTCAGATTTATTCTCACAGCAGAAAATGCTCTTCACGTGGAATAAATTTTGCTATGGCACCATTTTTATATATATATTTATAGATTCTAAGGCAGATTTAAAACTGTGTACGTAGGGATTTACTTCATGCAACATATTTTGAAGCAGTGAAATCAGACTATTTGTTCAAGTGCGGAAAGTTTTGGTTTCTAATATTTGCCTGATCTTGATAATTGGATACGAAATATATTTGGAGAAATTTGGGGTCATTTTCAGACAATAATGAACCAATAAGGTGGTAAACTTGGCCTTGCACTTTGAATGTTGGCATAAATGGGCCTCTTGAAATCTGTTTCGCACCAAAAGATGTCATTTGAAAGGCATTGTATACAGATGTTGTCCAAGAAATGTTTTGACTGTGGATGGTCACCAATTAGCAGTGATCTTAATATTTCTGGAGGATTTTGTAATATTTCAATATGTACTTTTCCACCTGAGCAACACATACCGTTTGTTTCTTTTTGCCATTTAACAGCTTCACAAAAAGTACAATTTTGAACCATACCTCCGATGTCGGAATACGTGGCGTAGTCAATCAAGTCATTCATAAGAGTATACGTAAATGCACTCCGTTCCTTATCAACCCAAGGAAGGTTGCCACGTCTTACGGCTATATCTCTGTCGGATCGGATGTGTCTCTGTCTTGAGACACATCCGATTCTTCAGATGATATTGACATTCTGTTCAGAGAATGTCGAAGTCGATCAGAATTCAAACGTTCGTTGCGCTCTTCTTCTATCTCTTCATGCCGTACTCCAGCAATTCTTTCTCTCTCACTTTCTAACTGATTATGAATATTTTGTTGTGTGCGTGTTCGGGACAATGTATGATAATCTCGATCACCAGTTACTCGCGCATCACGTTCATCACTCGTTTCAAAAGACCTGTTAGTAGATGTGCGAATACGCTGAGAACGCAGGCGTGCTTCGCGATCCGAAGAGGTTTCCACGGAGCGAGTTGCAGCCTGATGTTTTCGAACAGCATCAAGTCTCTCCTGACGCTCTTCGGTAGATTCTTGGGATCTTATGATCCTCAATCTTTCAGCTCCTTTGGAACATTGGGAAAGATTTGACCTCT
Organism: Globia sparganii; assembly: GCA_949316385.1. Taxonomy (NCBI): domain Eukaryota; kingdom Metazoa; phylum Arthropoda; class Insecta; order Lepidoptera; family Noctuidae; genus Globia; species Globia sparganii. Next base: position 5,394,275 of record OX438663.1, on the reverse strand, counting down.
TTCTAGGCATGGTTATAGTTTTATTGTGAACATACCTGACCAATTAAAATCTAAGTGACTGCTCCCCTGCGTTACAGGGTAGGCTACCGTGTCACGAAGATAAATGGCAAAGGAAATTAAACACTCAAATAACATAAGCCCGAAGGCATATTTATTGATAAAGTAAAAAAATAAATGGGAGTTTTGACCAGTAGATTCAACTTTTCAATGATATACCATCGTCACCGAAAATCAGTCCTAAACTGTTACCGCCTTCACCGCGTGGAGGTACTCCCAGCTTATGTTATTTTATAATTATACAGTAAAATTAGTGATAGCTTTGATTTCCACATCAGATGTTTCTGATCTTCGATTTTTATAAGTCAACAGGAAATACCCATCAGATCGAACTACTTTTGCTAAGACGTCATTCCTATATGTGTTTTGGTGTAGCTGGGCTCTCGGAGTTCCACAACAGGTGTTCCAGATCTTCGATTTTTATAAGTCAACAGAGAGTGCTCATCAGATTGAACAACTTTTGCTAAAACGTCATTCCTATATATGTTATAGTGTAGCTGGGCTCTTGGAGTTCCACATCAGGTGTTCCAGATCTTCGATTTTTATAAGTCAACAGAGAGTTCTCATCAGATTGAACAACTTTTGCCAAAACGTCATTCCTATAAATGTGTTATGGTGTAGCTGGGCTCTTGGAGTTCCACAACAGGTGTTCCAGATCTTCGATTTTTATAAATCAACAGAGAGTTCTCATCAGATTGAACAACTTTTGCTAAAACGTCATTCCTATATGTGTTATGGTGTAGCTGGGCTCTAGGAGTTCCACAACAGGTGTTCCAGATCTTCGATTTTTATAAGTCAACAGAGAGTTCTCATCACATTGAACAACTTTTGCTAAAACGTCATTCCTATATGTGTTATGGTGTAGCTGGGCTCTTGGAGTTCCACAACAGGTGTTCCAGATCTTCGATTTTTATAAGTCATCAGAGAGTGCTCATCAGATTGAACAACTTTTGCTAAATCTTCATTCCTGTATATGTTATGCTGTAGCTGGGCTCTTGGAGTTCCACATCAGGTGTTCCAGATCTTCAAATTTATTCTCTCAGCAGAAAATGCTCATCACGTGGAACAATTTTTGCTATGGTACCATTATTGTATCTCTTATACTTTAGCTGGTCTGTTGCGGTTCTGCACCAGGTGTTCCATTTTCCAAAATAAGTTATAGCCTATATGTTGCCCAGACTTAATACCTATACAACAAAAAAAAAATCATTCAAATCCGTCCAGTAGTTCCGAAGATTAGCGTGTACAAACAAACAGACAAACAGACAAACAGACAAACAGACAAACAGACAATTTTTTTTTTTTTGGATTCGTGCTCTATTACTGTTTCTAAACCCCCCTCAAGTATTTTTTTTTTTAATATATTCAATGTACAGACACAGTTTTTTTACTGTTTTATTATATGTATAGATTATATGTATAGATATTATTATTGAATTTATCATATTATTAATTACTGTAAGCATACACATTTTCTACCTGTTAATTATTAAAATTGAATAATATGGACTCCAAAATGAACTTAATATCCTTAGACTGAATTTAAAAAGTGATTTAAAAAGGATTTGCATTTACTAGGTTTTTGATTTTTATTTCGCAAAAGATATTTAGTATCAGCCTTAGTTCGGCTGTTCAAAATCAAAGCCTAGTAACTATGTTTTTTTTATAGTTTTTAAAATTTTTAGACTTACTAGGTCCTAGTAAGCCTATACATTAAAAAAAAAAAACTTAGTTACTAGGTTTTGATTTTGAACAGCCGAGTTGCTCATATAATAATAATATTAACGGTTACGGTGATAATAATATTGACGGTTTTGCCGCTATTATTAGGAAAAGATGTGCATCCCTGATGTCTCGTGTTCGCGGCAGCACCAACAGTATTATCAGTGTATTCGCAGATCGGTGGGATTCCCCGATGTTGCGGAGGTGGATGCGGCTTCACGCCGAAATTTAACTGTTATTTTTATGTGTCTGTAACCTACTAACACTAGAATTTAAGTTAAAATTGTTACTAACCCTATGGACTCCGGTCTGAAATAAAAATATTCTATTCTATAATAAGTACGTAAAAGAAATTTTAATTTTGAAAGAATAATTTAACAAAAAATAAGTATACTTTTAATGTTGGAACACGCTTGTGTGAAACATAACTCTCATTTTGTCTTCGCCGAAGTCGATAAAGTAGTAGATTTTCAATTCAATAGTTTTTAGTAAAGATTATTAAGAAACCTCTAATGTTACGTTATAGATATGTGGTTCTGCACCAATCGATAGTTTTTAAAATAATAAGGACATTTCTAATGTAAAGTAAGGGAAAATGATTGATTAGCAAATTGACGATTAACATACCTACATAGAGTTCCTGAGTCCGAATATTCAGATCACACACTGTCGCTCTTTGACAGAGTATCATCATCTGCCTAACCTTTCTCAAATATGTTGGGGTCACCTTCCGGTCTAACCAGATGCAGCAGAGCTCTTTGACAATACCGTGAAACCGGCCAACATTGCCCTTAGCGGATATCTTTGCCCGAACACGAAAAATATCTAAAATCTTGAATTGTAAATAAATTTATGTAGGTAACCCTTTCGGACAATCCCTAAAGTAATATAAACTTATTTACAATTCAAGATTTAAGTCATTTTTTATGTGTTCGGGCAAAGATATCCGCTAAGGGCAATGATGGCCGGTTTTACCGGTATGTGTCTAACACGTCAAATACGTTATGAGTAAATTTCCTTAATAATAATTAATTTCCCTGACCGTATCTATTTATTGAAAAGTTATGTCCTAACAATACTTTTGCAACGGTTAAATTATATCATTCAGCCTTACAAATCTGCTGTAATTCTAAAGTTCCTAAATTACATATGAGAAACTTAACTCAGAATATCTAATAAACTAAATATTATTATGACGAGAGAGAGTAGATAACTTATAAAGGTATTTTGGTACAAAAAAATCTTTTGGTACAAAAAAATCTTTTGGTAAAAAAAAAAAATACTTATTTTTCTTCATAGTAAATACAAGTTTTAAAAGTAAACTAGCAATTAAATTTATTCATTATTAAATTTATTAAACTTATTCATTATTAAATTTATTAAATTTATTCATTTAATAAAAGGAGACGTTTTCGTTTTTAAGTACTTTATATTTTTGTTCGATGAAGACTTGTTTATTATAATTTAACTAACCTCTAATTTTATTCAAACCTTACTTGGCATCCGTACGTCATTTTCGGGTGACCACTTAAAATCAGCGCTGTATTGTGGGGTCTTTGTGGGCTGACAATTTCTGTTCTGTGCCTATGATTATACTATACATCTATTTTATTTTTATTATTCGAGTTAATTATCTTTTTTTATGCACAATTGCACGTGTTTATGTGACAAATAAATCTATTTTTATTTCTTTCATGCACGAGGCTTAACAAACTCCGTCTTGCTCTGTCTTGCCTTACACTATGACAGCAATCCGTTTTGTAACATTGTATAAACAATATTTTAGCTATATTTCAGAAAGCTATGTATTTACATTGTAAACTTTCTACATCAGAAAAATACTTTTATATTCCTCACATACAATTGACGCCAATTTACGAATCTCCGCATGGAAAGAAAATGTATCTAAACACATATAACGTCAGCATAAGAATTTAAAGGTCTGTTCTCATTTGTATTAATCACCACGCTCAAGGCGGGTTGGCGATTTCAGTTGAACTTATATTGCGCAGTCATTTTTCACTTCTACAAAATGAATAAATTGTACAAAATCCACATATGAATTCAACCTCAATTGATTCAAACTTTAAAAATAACATACAATATTATAAGTTATGATTAATATTTCGCCCTGTTTGTGTTTGAGCAATAAACTTACGACAAATGTAATATACGAGTACGTGGTTGTTCGTTGAATTGACGTAGGTATATTATACCTTTCAAAAATCAAAAGTCATTTATTCAAACTAGGCTGAGAATCAGCACTTTTCGAACGTCAATTACAAAAGACAGTCCCCCCAAAACGCCCGCCCTTCACCACTTCCTAGTGCTTTCGCTGGGGAGAAGAAGTGGCGCAACAAACTCCCCAGCAGCACAGCTGTCTGTTCAGTTAGAAAATATTTAATTGTATACAATACTAGATATGCAAAGTTATTGACGTTACAGAACACATTAAATTAAATTATTTGCCATATGTTAGCTTGCCACGCCAATATACCCACAAATACAATAAAAACAATACGTACTCAAGCAAAAATTAAAAATGTAAACAAAAACTTGCTACCTAAATAAAAGCCTCCAGGTATAAAGGGCGTGACAGCTTACATATGTATGCAATACTGGGTTCAGTTCACATAGCTGTGAATGGTAAACTAGGACCATCGAAGTAAAATAAATTTAAAAAAGTTATTAGTAATAACAACAGTAAAACCAAGGTCAGCAAGACGACCAGTCACCACAAGCAGCACCCGTTCACGAGCATAACGCAAAGATCAGCCATTACCCCCCTCGCCATATTTGAGGGAAGGAGGCAACCCGACCCCCGACGCTACCGTAAGCAGTGACATCTAAGGGAGCATGACGAACTTGCTGCCGGTTGCTCAGGCAAGATAAATGTGATCAATCGTAGAGGTCGCTAGCTAACCACATATGTTGCAATCAACTCATTAGAAAACATTGAAATGAGTAGATTATGTCAATAATAAATTAAAATAAAATTAATTGACTTATAAAGTCAACTAAAAACAGAAAAAAAAAAAAAAAAATTATATGAACTCATATAACCTGTCAGTAAGCTAATTCTGGAGAAAGAACATAAACATTGTCTTGAGTTAATCAGGGCGACCAACTATTCTTATCGTTTAAGTAGTCGTTGATGGAATAGTATGCCTTTGAACAAAGGTTAGATTTTACTTGAGCTTTAAACGCATTAAAAGGCAAATCTAGCCAAGAAGAAGGTAGCTTATTATAAAAGGCTATACCAAGCCCAACAAATGAGTTATGAACCTTATGAAGCCGGTGAAAGGGAGCACGTAGTTTGTCCTTGTTTCTGGTGTTAACATTGTGAATATCACTGTTTTTAGTGTACAAGTGTATATTTTGCCTAATATATAAGATGTTGGCTAAGATGAACTGTGATGCAACCGTGAGAATACCAATATCTTTAAAAAAATCTCTTAGAGAAACTCTAGCACCTAGCTGGTAAATTGCTCGAACAGCTCGTTTTTGCAGGACAAATATATTTTGTATATCAGCAGCTTTGCCCCATAGCAGAATACCGTAGGACATAACACTGTGAAAATAACTAAAATAAACTAAACGAGCTGTATCAACGTCAGTGAATTGTCTTACTTTCCTGACGGCGTAGGCAGCCGAACTGAGCCTTCCTGCTAGGCTTGATATATGTGGTCCCCACTGAAGTTTGGCATCTAATGTTATTCCAAGAAAAACTGCCGAGCCCACAGTTTCAAGCACCTCTTTATCTAAGACGATGTTGGGTCCTAGATTTCTAACATTCGGTAAGGCGAACTTTACACATTTCGTTTTCTTGGCATTGAGAACTAGGTTATTTGACGTAAACCAATCCGTAACAATAGAGAGTGCACTGTTTACGTCGTCAAAATCTTGTCTATTCCTGTCTACTTTAAAAATAAGAGAGGTATCATCTGCAAACAGTACAACGTCACAGATGCCCTTTAAATAGAAAGGTAAATCATTAATATATACTAAGAACAAGAATGGACCCAGTATTGAGCCTTGCGGTACACCTAACTGAACTGGTAGCCCAGAAGATTTCACACCATTAACATCTACACATTGGAACCTATTATGTAAATAAGAATTTATTACGTTGAGAGCTTCGTTTTGGACACCGTAATGACGTAGTTTACGTAAAAGTGTGTCATGGTGCACGCAATCAAAGGCTTTGGAGAGATCACAGAAAATTCCAATAGCATTTTGCGAGTCCTCCCATGCATTAAATATGTGTTTCAGCAAAGCAACACCCGCATCTGTAGTTGAACGACCTTTTGTAAAGCCATATTGTTCATTATGAAGGAGGCTATTTAAATTAAAATGTCTTAGCAGCTGCTTGAGTATTAATTTTTCAAATATTTTGCTAAATGCAGGTAAGATAGAAATAGGCCTGAAATTGCCAACGTCATTTTTATTACCTGATTTAAATAAAGGTATGACTTTACTACTCTTCATGAGGTCAGGAAAAATTCCTAAATCAACACATTTATTAAAAGTAACAGCTAGATAGGGGGCTACGATGTCTATTATATTACTTAAAAGTTTAATGGAGATGCCCCAGTAATCACCGGTGTTTTTAGATTTAAGTGTGTTAAAAACATTAACTACATCACGCGGGGTTACATGTTCGAAGCTAAATAAGCGACTACATTTAGGTACACTACTATGCAAAAGGTTTTCAGCTTTAGACGGGGACGAATTTAAGGAGCGAGTCGTGGTTACAGGTATGTTGGCAAAAAACTCATTAAATGCCTCAGCTACGTCAGCAGCTTTATTAACTAATTTGCTGTCAACCATAATCTCAAGTTGTTTATCTTGTTTAACCGATTTACCCATTTCATTATTAATAATTTTCCAAGTGGTTTTTACTTTATTACTCGAATTTTTAATTGAATCACTTAAAAATTTTGATTTAGCAAAAGCACAAATTTTTTTAAATAATTTTGAATAATTTTTTACATACTCTAGGAAAGGAGTATCAAACCTGTATTTTTTCAAACCATATAACTCGTATAGTCTCGCTCTACTTCTATAAATACCTGGAGTAGCCCATTGGTTAAAGCCAACAGAGGATCCATTAATGTCAATGGTTTTGGACTTGAAAGTAGATTGGTACTCTTTTTGCACGACAGCAAAAAGGGCACCATAAATTTCATTAGGATTCTCGTGTTCAACTATAGATGGTGTAATTCTTTGAGCTATATTATTTTTAAACATTTTGCAACGACTAGCTGTATAAGGCCTACATTCAAATTTATGCGGCTTTTTAGGTAATGGCATGGGGAAACTAGCTAATAAACCACAGTGGTCGGATGTTAAGTCAGTTAACACTAAATTATTTTTGGCATCACAATCACTAAATATATTATCAAGACAAGTTGAGGAAGATGCCGTAATCCTAGTAGGTTCAAAAAACAAATTAATTAAATTATAAGACCTAAACAGATTGAGAAGTCTAATACTTAATGGAGTAACATCTAGAATATTAATATTGAAATCTCCACATAAAATAATATTTTTGTTACTTGATTTCAACCTGTGGAGAGAATCTTCCATTACCGATTCAAAACTAATAAAATCCCCAGAGGGGGGTCGATAAACGCAAATTATAACATGTCGCTCAAGTTCAACACAAGACAACTCAATAGTGCGCTCGATTGAAAGATTAACTAAATCTAAACGTTGTTTACATTTTAACTTGTTTGAAACAAGAACTAAAGAGCCACCACGAATAGCACTTTTTCTGACAAATGCACTCTGTACAGTAAAGTTATCATCATTAATAAACACTACTTCATGTTCTTTCAACCAATGTTCAGTCAAACATAACACGTGAACATCATAGTTCTCCATAAATAAACTTAACTCTAGCTCTTTGCCGGACAGACCCTGCATATTTTGATGTACAACATTCAACATATGAGGCTGACCCGTTGTCGCACCTAAGAGTTTAAACTACAAGGCGTATCAAAAGTAGTGTTAGTACTACTACTAACAGTAATCGATGGTATACTACAGGTACCAGTGTCACTGTGTATATTATATGCTAAAAGATTAGCAATTTGTCTCCTACAACTAGGTGGTAAATACATAGTATAACTTGTCAGTTTGTAATTAGTAATGAATTGATTACAATCAAAATATAAAATAGCGTCACTGCGACGACAAGTCCTATTATAAATTAACATATTTAAATTATAGGTATGCATATTTTGCTTATCAGTTAAATAATATGAGTAAGGCAAGGCACAAAAAATGAATTTACAATTATTGGTCTCATTAAGATGTAACATCAAATGGACACATTCAATTATATCTTTTTTTCTTACATTTAAACTATCCCCATATAATAATATAACAGTTGAACTGGGGTTTATTTTTGTCAATTTAATATTACTAATTAATTGGCTAAAACTGGCACCGGGTAAACAATTATTAATTACATAATGTTCCGAACACTGATTAAATATCCTACCAAAACCTTGACCAAATTTGTCAGAAAATACATAAGTAGTGTTAATTAAATTATTCCTACTATTGTTATCATCATTAATACAGCTACCTACGGATTGAGCCACTGAGGGTGTGGGTGTGGGTGGGAGTTGAGGCTGGGGTCCCTGGGAGCAGGTACAGCTAAAAGAGAGGTTATTTGTCAGAGACTCATACCTCTCCGCATTGTACTTGACCAGGTCTGCCAACTCATTAGCCTCCTGCATGCGCTTACTCAGGTCTTGTTGAGAAGCCTCATATTTACTGAAGATATCCTTTAGAGCATTTTCCATAACAAACAATTCATCCTGTAGGTGCTGAGTGTCAGTGTCATACATAGTATTACATAATTCTAATTCACTGTTACAGTTTTTTAATTCTTGTATTAAATGTAAGTTTTTTTGCCTAAGTTTTATATTTGATTTGTTAACTTTTTGGCGTTTTAATGATTTTTCCTGTTTTTTTATTAATCTATTAATTTTAATGTATTTTTTTATCTTATTATGACTAGTAAACAATTTGTTTTTATTGAGGGTATCATTAGTTAAGTCTATTGTTACAATTGGCTCAACACATGTGGGTCCGGACCCGCTACCAACCAACTCATCATAAAGACTGCAGGTGATCGCAGACTCTTCACCGGCTTTGAGAGATTCCAAGTGGGTTATTGTGTCGTGGGCCCTGCTCAATTCCAGTTCTAGCTCAGATATGCGTCTCAAAGCCAGTTCGTGTGTGTCACTACATTCCTGAAAACTTGACACAAGTTGACGGAGGTGTTGATGCTGGTCAAGTATGTCCATATGCTGTACATGTAGTTCAGCCAACTGGTTCTTAAGCTCAGTGTTCTTGTCATTTATGAATTTTATTTCCACCTCGCTGTCATCCCTTTCCTGCAGTAGCTGTTTGTTCTGTTTTTTACTAGATTCCAATTCTTTCAATGTAGCCCTCAGTTTTTCATCCAAGGATGCAGCTCTACGGGTCAACATATTGACAGGCAAACCCTAGAGGCACCCTGGAATGAGAGAAGAGAAAGCCAAGTGAGTGAAAGGAATAAGAGAGAGGGATGAGATGTGGGTAGTAAGTACCAGGATGAAGTGAACAAAAAAACAAAGGAATAAAAGATAAGATGAGTATGTGATATAATTAAGGTTAGCAAATTTAATTATTATTAGGTATATCTTAATTAAGATAGTGACATTCTACAATAAGAAGGGAAAAATAACAAAATTAAATTATTGCAAAATGTTTGGGGGTACTACTTTTGTCAAGTTATTGAAAATCCAGTTTCTAACGTTAATTTCATAAAGCGGTTCTAATTCAGTAATTAAACTTAACAGAGGTATGTCTAGTAATAAACTACAGTGATTTCTAAGGGGTCTCTAACTAATTAAGTGTTTTATCCCAATAATGCACGAACAGTGTTCAGCACAATAAAGATAATTATAAGTTTGCTCACTATGTTGGTTATTGGGACAAGCAGTACACACATTAAGGGGGAAAAGGTGCATTACGAACTAATAGGAGCATAAATTATAAGAAATACAAATTAAAAGAAATACTCCCCGGGTTTCAAATCCTTTGATACCGATTGATGTTTTCTAATAAAATTTAATTTAATTAATAGGAAACAAACAATTCATTTATTAAATTAAATTCCATTCGAAAACATCAATCGGTTTCTTAGTAAACTTTAACTATATTTGACGACCCTGCATACTTATCTCCTTTGCTGACTGTACCTAGGCAGGTGTATAGGAAGAAATTTCACTTATGGTTCTATATTGGATTTCTATATTGGAGGCTGGGTCAAAATGCATAAGCATTATCAGCCAATAATGTTCCCACTGCTGGGACACAGGCCTCCTCCCTGTGAGAGGGAGCCCAAGATTTGGTGGGGGGGGGTCACCATGAGTCCCGAGGAATATTTTTAGGTAGGTACATTTCCTCGATGGTCTAGTGTTCGCAAGCTTAAGTTAGTAAGACAAGTAAATCATTCAAGCTCTCGACAGTTTGAATGATTTTGGGGGGTCGCGACCCCCATGTCCCCCCTCGGACCGCGCCTGGGCTCAGATTGGTAGAGGTCACATATCTTCGAATCTTTGGTTCTTAGACATGCCGGGTTTCCTCAAGATGTTTTCATTCACCGTTTTGAGAGCAGTGGTGATGAAATTATTTACGGCCGATATTACTAGGGTACTATTGCTCGAGTCTAAATTAAAAATATAAATCTCTGTAGACAGTTAAAATACTGAAGTGCTCATATTTTAAGTTTTCATCCAATTTGTGCGATCAAAGAAATAACTGATGACCTTTTCGCAATTTTTGACGTAAGCTGTTAAGATGTCTTTCTTACGAGAGTTTTAAAGAAATGCTGACACATAAAATTGTGTAATTAGAACGACTCAATCTGAAGGGCAATTCCCGTAATTAAAAGTGTTCAAAATCTAGTCGCATTCTTATCTCAGCGACGCCGACAATCAATGTAAAAATCTTGTCAAAAATGTAAGTAGTTAAGTTAGAGGTATTTTTGACAGATTGAGACAGATCAGACTGTGAACGTTCTCAAAATTACGAGATTTGTCTCGCTGGTATATTATTTTTTTCATCGCATCTTAGTTTTTTTTTTTATAATCCCGTATGCTGAGCAAAGGCCTACTCTCCTTCCACCTCTCTCTGTCCACCGGGGTAATTGCGAAACAATTGAAATACCTTTCATTTTGACAATTAGACAACATTCACTGCATTATTCACGTAGTCCAGCAGATGAATTTTTTAAATATATGAAGCAATGGATTACGAATTTCGTTCAAGATCGGTCGGATTGTGGAAAAAATTGGGATGCTACACCCTAATTGCATAACATAGTCTCGTATGCTTAACAAATAAAATTCAATCAATTGTCATTTTCTGTGTTTTACGCAATTACGTAATCAGTCAGTATCAATTTGTCAAGGACCTATCTTTGTTAATTTTTTATGTTATTTTTCTATGCCATGACTTAATGTCTTGTAAGTCGAGGACATACCTAATTTACAAATTTTTTATTCTGTATGTATGAGATGCAATATTGGCGTAAGGCGTTTTTGGTATGAGACACGTTAGCGCCATCCTTTGTACCTATTAAGAGATGCTGAGCATCTAAATAGGTCATAATGTCATGCCTAAATTGATACTGAACTCTTTCTATATTATTATGTATCTTTCGTTAATTTGATATTCTTGATAAAATATGTCAAGCTGATACTTAATCAGTAATAATTATCATTCTGTTTGGTGTTACCAATACTATTATATTGAATAATAGACTCACAAACTCCGAAATCGAGCCACCGTGCATTTCCATGTAAGGTATAAAGGTCTGTTTTTTGCGTGGTGGAAGTCCTCATGAACTTCCTCCATCGTGGAGGTGACAGAGGGGCATGCCAGAATCTTACCAGCCAAGACCACCACCACCACCAATACTGGTATCATTTTGGTGTGTTATCATTGTTCTGAATTTGAATTCACGACCATTTCAAAAGTCATAGACCTTTACAAAAAAATGCAGTGTGGATCGATTTACGAGCCCGGAATGTATAATATTAATGTACCTGTTAATACTACGTTTACACTAGATATCTGAAAACATTATAATATTTATATATTTGTATAAAACTGTTGACCAAACAAAGTTGCATGTCATTACAAAAATTTGACGACAGAGAGAAATACACGCTTACTAATAATAATTCGATATTTTTATATTGGTCAGTAAATAGAGATTTCAGTAGTGATATTATGATATATTTACTCTTTGTCAATATTTAAAAGGTTTGTGCGCACCACGGTACAGAAGTTTGACGTCAATTCGGCGAAATATGAATATATCTCTTTTTGTCAATAAAGGTACAAATTATTTTAGAATATTGAATAGCCACCTCTGCCTAATCTTTCGAGCAATACAGGCGTGATGTTATGTCATTCAATTCTGTAATATTTTTAAGCGATAGATAGTTTTGCATGATTTTGTAGATTTTGTCTACAGCGTTTCCAGAACAATGATTTCGATTCTAAAATATATTCTTGATTTTTTTTAAAGCCTTTTTCACTCTGGTGAATCAATGACTTAGTTCCTGAACCCAAGATTTTCCTAAAAAAATGTACAAAGATTTAATATTAACAAATATGAGGCGTTCCCAACAAAAATAATTAAAAACTTAATTGAATTATTTAAGCTTTCGTATGCACGAGTAGATACGGGGCATAATTAATTTACCGATAATTACTATGCAAACTGGTAGCTTAGTTTTTCATAGTGGATTATTTTCCCTACTTCTCGAATGGCTTGCGGCCAAGTTTAAAGCAATTATACAGAAGCGGTAGAATATTTCCTCCATTTTAATAATTTATGTATGAACTAACGAGCGAACTCCTTGGCCGCTGTAGTGCGCGCCAACCTTGATAGATAATTAAGTAGCCACCCATCCTTTGAATGAAGAACAAAATAAATTAATGTCTTATGAGAGATTGTTTAATTTTCCTGACCTGCTTTGAAAATTACCCTTTTCTATGCAAATAATAGCCGTATAATGGTTTTATGGTGCAGAATCCTATTAAAGTGAAGAATTCTATAGCGCACTTACTTTGCGCTCTTTCTGAACAATGAAGGACACTGAACCGTCACGCTAGAGTCTGTGACGCTTTTTTTTTGTGGATGAAAAATCATCAAATGACCCCTCCCAGAGCGGGAGGGGTCATTTGATGATTTTGTGGAGCAAAAGGGAGTGTCAATCAGACTCTTACTCGACTAAAACCCACCCGTGTTCCTTCCTTAGCCCTTTATGTTCCGGGGTAGCGGTAACCCTTTCGGACAATCCCGCTGCCCCGGCAGGCTTCGGCCCTTACCTTTCCCCTTCCCTAAAGCTGACATCTCTTTGAGGCGCGCGTGGAACACGTACGCGCCCTCCGGCACGGGCCTGGTCTTGGTCGGACGGTGAGTTACTGACGCTAAGTCGGAAATAAATAAGTACCTATGAGGTTTTATTCGACATAGTCAAGGTAATGTGCTAATTAATTTCATCATCATCCGCCTAAATTTAGTCAAATTCATAACCGACCAAAAAAATTAGGAGGTACTCATGTCTATGTGTATTTCGTGTTTGTTTATAAAAGTAATCAAGTCTACAATCGAATGATATTCTGATTGAAATAATCGAAAGGCACGCAGCACGCCAAACTATCTTGTATATAGTACGGTCAGCAGCAAAAGTCGATTAACACTTCAGTGTTTTTAATCTCAGTTATTGGGCAAAACATTTGTTCAAAATTGCAGCTGAAGTACAATGAAATTTCGAACAAAATATTTTGCTCAATAACTGAGATTAAAAACACTGAAGTGTTAATATTTTGCTCAATAACTGAGATTTAAAAAACTGAAGTGTTAATCGACTTTTGCTGCTGACTGTACCTATCTTGTGTATAAAATGCAAAATGCATTTACATAATATAATATTCTTGCAAGAAAAGAGACAACCACCCCTGAATTTATGTAACTACGTTCATTTCAATATGAAGAATCGTCTTCTTTCTTTCAAGACACGTGCGAACAAGATAAATGTCCTATAATGCACTGAATATAAAAACTTTGAGTGATGTACCCGTATATGCCTTGGATACTAAGTGATAGATACTCTTAAGGTAGGATAGACGCTGTTTGTCTCTTAATATCCTGACGAATGTTCGGTTCAACGACGATGGCCGTGTGGTCATTCCTTTTAATCATGTATAGAGGCCAGCACATCAAGCTACCCTAATCTGTAAAATTTTGCCAATTGAATATGAACCTTATTCCTTTGTGGTAAAGTTGAGGGGCCCGTGGCTAAATAATAACAGCCGCGCAGGTCGATCGATCAGGTTAAGCTACGCTTGCCGCGGTTGGTCTGTGGATGGTTGACCATCTTTACATACCGGACCCCTCCGCCTCGGAAAGCAGGGAAGCCACATGTGCAGAAGGAATTATTGCCAAACTACCTTGTCTTCATTTCTACCCTTCTTATCCCCTTCTTATTTCTGTTTTACCATGCATTTTTCATTATAATTTAACAGCCGTGTGGTCCGCCCGCGCGGTTCTAAATTTTGGAAAAGTTGTTTGTTATGATGAGTACAATCATGTGCTTAAGTATCGGTCAGTAATCACCATTGACCTCATATTATATACTTTAGAGTTACCAGACGCCAGCACATCAATCTGTAAAATTTCTTTAATAGATTTTCAACTTTATCACTAAAGTTTTTTTTTTAATTGATTGGGAAAATTTGACAGTTTCAGGTAGCTTGATGTGCTGGCGTCTGTACATATTTAAGATTTGTCAAAGCGGGATTAAAGTTTATTAAATAAAATCTCAAATAAACATGCCTAAAACTTTTTTATTAAATTTCAATCTAATTTATTCGTTTAACCTATCTGTATGTGGTAGGCGCTGTTATAACATTATTCAAATCATCCTTCACATAAGAACGAATTACATCAACGAAGTTGAAATCCACGGTAAACCCAAGTTTCAGAGCGCGGCTGTTATCAAAATTGATTGGAAATGATGCCACCATGCGGGCAATGGTTTCATTATGCTCAAAGCGAACTAGAGAGGCTACCTGTTCACCAGCCACCGAACGTAGAGCTACTAACATATCTCCCACAGATACACGCAATCCTGGCAGGTTAATGGCTCGCCATTTGCCCAACATACTGGCATCCAACGTCGCCGCATGCACGATATTACGCACCACAGTCGCAGGGCTCGTCAACCACAGCTCCTGCTCCTTACCCACGGGACATATCGACACCTTTCCGTTCAAAGGCTCCCGAACTATTCCACTGGCGAATGACGTCACTGCAGCGTTCGCAACTCCTGCACGCACGCTCACTGTTGGCAGTCTCACAATTCGACCATCTATATAGCCACGTCGAGAGTAATCGTTGACGAGTAGCTCGGACATAGCTTTGGCAGTACCATATGACGTCTGAGGCATCACAGCAGTTAAATCATCGACGATCGGCGGCAGATCTCCTCCAAAAACACCGCAGGTACTAGCGAAAACGAATTTCGCATTAGGTGCTTTCCTTCTTACTGCGTCTAGAAGTAGCCGTGTCGCATCCAAGTTTGCTTTTAATCCGAAGTCGAATTCAGCTTCAGCTTGACCACTGACGACGGCAGCAAGGTGAAAGACGACATCACAATTTTCGTCAATGAGTTCTTCGGCAGCTGATGGTTTCGTCAAGTCGAGAGCAACAACTTTGACATAGCCCTCAAGCCTTGCCGGAGGTGTGATAACGTCGGTAAGTATTAGTTCTGTCACATCGAGAGGACAAGGCGGCTGTTTTCTTAGCAGGGCATCAGCTACTCGAGAGCCAAGGAACCCTGCTGCACCAGTAACGACGACCTTCATGGTTCACGTTTACAGATTCACTGTAGCTACAACTGGACCCTTATCAGTATCACAGTCAGTTATTTTGATTTTTATAAACAAATATTTGAACTCTGCCATTTTGTAGATAACGATGTGATTAGTTAATCGTTCTAGATAAAATTATTAAATAACAAATTATATAACTATATCGTTGGTTTATTTGCTTTGATTTTTACATAAATATTTACATACTAAATTAAATATGAAGAATTCTAAGATAAAAGTTTGATGTATTTAAAAAGAAAAGCGAGGTCAATCTTGGTAATCACATTATCTGCCTTGCCTTTTCTCCAACTATGTTGAGGTCGGCTTCCAGTCTAACTAGATGCAGCTCAATACCAGTATTTTACATGAAGTGATTACCTATCTGCCCTCCACAAACAGTTACTGCGTAACACGACAGATACTAGTTAATAGAGTCTAGGATTTTAGTCTAGTTAATAGAATCTACACGAACTGTCATCTTAATAAAATCCCACAAATCTATTCAGAACAGCTGTAATTTTTTCCTTACCGACAAAATCCAGTGCCACTGCTCCCCTTCCTACCCTCATCAATCATGCCGTAGGATCAGTGAGTCAGCACTTGGCATGCTTACATTCGTTCGTCATTCGTTCATATTGTGACCTGGAAGGGTGGAGTGGGCTGAAATGAACTGTGATAGGTCCGGAGATGACAGTGTTGGATTGTGCATCATGATTTCAGCGATGTTCGTGATGTTATAGGTTAGAGTTCTTCTTTCTTATGTAATAAAGATTATTATTATTATTACGAGTAAAAAAACTCAGTAATAGCTAGATTTGTGCCCAGGTAATGTAAAGTTACCAAAAGAGATAAGTAACCAGGGTCGTCGGATATAGTGTATATGCGATGTGACGAGGTGGGTTGAGGAAACAAGAAATTCCACGCGGACGAAGTCGCGGGTAGAAGCTAGTATCTTCATTACCGGTAGTCAGAAGTGCGAAAGTCTGCCAACCAGTCTTACCAAGGGGTATCGTATCAAACTCAAACTCAAACTCTCAAAGCATTTATTTCAATTAAACCATTTACAGGCACTTTTGAATTGTCAAAATTAACTAGTCGGTCAGTTAGTCAGAAATTTGAAGCTAGTACGAGTATTACCCAGTAACTGGGTTGTGGAGGTCAGATAGGCAGTCGCTCCATGTAAAATATTGGTATTCAGCTGCATCCGGTTAGACTGGAATCCGACCCCAACATAGTTGAGAAAAGGCTAGGAAGATGATTACATACAAACATGAAGCCTAGGCTATAATATAAAATTGGAAAATAATACTATATTTTTAAATAAAATTGTGTCCATTCAAAACCCTCTCTCCTGCTTCGGAACGTATATTGAAACACATGTCATTGACAGCGGTGTGACGTACTTTTGTGAGTTTATTGCTTCCGTTTCAATTGCTCGGCTGATTGCCTGTTATTGCCCGTCCATATCATACTTAATACCGATCATACAATCCGCAGTATACGTACATATACCCCATCCTACACGCTCTTTTTTAAACTAAATGATAAATTATATTGAAACGGTTGGCGCAGTGGCTGAGCGATTGACTGCTTTTTTTTTTTTTTTTGTGGATGGGAAATCATCCAATGACCCCTCCCGCTCTGGGTGGAGCAGAAGGGAGTGTCAGACTCTTACTGACTAAAACCCACCCGTGTTCCTTCCTTAGCCCTTTGTGTTCCGGGGTAGCGGTAACCCTTTCGGACAATCCCGCTGCCCCGGCAGGCTTCGGCCCTTTCGGGCCCCTTCCTTATGCTGACATCTCTTTGAGGCGCGCGTGGAACACGTACGCGCCGTCCGGCACGGGCCTGGTCCTGATCGGACGGAGAGTTACCCATTACTCTCCGCCCGCAGGCCCGCGCCTACGGTGGCCGGGAGTCGTCTCGCGGCTCCCGACGCCCGGGGCGTCTCCCGCGGCGGCTGGGACGTGAGGCCCTCTCCCTCAGCCGTCCCGCCACCTCCTTCGCTAGCATGACTGCTTCGCAGAAGGAGGTGACTGCCTCCCACTCCCTCTCGCCCCGGACCATGGCTTGAACCAGGGCCGGGCGCGAGAGGTCGCCGCCGCTGCCGATCGCCTCTGCGAGAACACGGCGGTGCTCCGCCCAATTGGGGCATACCGCCACCGTATGCTCCACCGTGTCCTCCGGGCGACCCTCGCAGTGGTGACACCCGGGCGTTTCCTCCCGCCCGATGGTGTGCAGGAACCTCCCGAAACATCCGTGTCCGGTGAGGACCTGCGTCAGGCGGTAGGTTAGGGCGCCGTGGCGCCTTTCTAGCCACTCCTCAAAGAGGGGTCTTACCGCCGCTATCGCGGCGTGCCCTGCGCTGGGTTGCGACAGTCGCTCTTTCCATGCCGCCATGAGATTGCGCCGGAGGTCGGTCCGCTCCGCCGCGATTTGCCGCGGAAGCGGAGTTTCCCCCCGGCGTAGTTCCTCCGCGCGCCACTCGTACAGGCGCGCGAGGACTATCGCCTCCAGATCCCACGGCGGCAGTCCGGCAAGGAGGCTTGCCGCCTCGCCCGAGATCGTGCGGTACCCTCGGATCAGCCTTACGGCTACCACCTTCTGGGGCGCGTTCAAATAGTGGGCGGCTCGCCGCCGCAGTGAACGTGCCCACACCGGGGCCCCGTACAGGGCCATGGACCGCACGACCCCCGCGTAAAGCCTCCGGCAGGAGGCGTTTGGCCCCCTCAGGTTGGGCAAGAGCCGCTTGAAGGCGGCCCCGGCCCTTTCCAGCTTGGGAGCCAAACGTCGGAAGTGCTCGACGAAGTTCCACCGGCTGTCGAGGACGAGACCCAGGGAGACCCAGGTACCTCATCGTTGTCTCGACGCCGATGTGAACCCCTCCTACCGTTAGTTGGGATCCCGAAGGCGGCCCGTTCCGAGGCCCATGAAAAGACATAGCCTCGGACTTGTGCAATGCCACCTCGAGACCCAACTGCCGGATCCTCTCCACGACTATTGCAACCCCGCGTGTCATCGCGTCGGCCGCCGCCTGATGCGACCTCCCCTGCGCCAGGACTAGCGTGTCGTCAGCGTAGCAAACCACGCTGACTCCATCAGGGAGATCGGCCCACAGCACCCAGTCGTAACCGATGTCCCACAGGAGCGGCCCCAGAACCGATCCCTGTGGGACACCGCACGACATCTCTCGCCGGTTCCACTCCCCGTTGCGACCGGGGTAGATGACCGCTCTGTCCGTCAGATACGCCCCGACTACTCGACGGAGGTAGGTCGGCACCCGGTGATACCGGAGTGCCTCCCCAATGCAACTCCAGGGCAGGGTGTTAAAAGCGTTGGCGATGTCGAGTGACACCGCCACGACCACCCCAGCCCGGGACACCGCGTCCCCCGTCGTGAGGGCCCTCACGCGCATGATGGCGTCCACCGTGGAGCGCCCCTTGCGGAAGCCGAACTGGCTCCGCAAGATCCGACCCCGTCCTCACCAGGTGCCCGACGAGGCGGCCCGCAATCACTCTCTCAAAGAGCTTGCCGACCTCGTCGAGCAGCACGAGTCGCGGGTTCGATTCCTGCGCGGAACAAATATTTGTTTTGCCTACAGGTAATTGTTCCGGGTCTGGCTGTTTTTGTATGTGAGTTTAAATGTTTGTAAACGCACCCACGATACAGGAGTAGTTCCTAGTGTGGGGCAATGTTTTAAAAAAACAAACTTTAACACCTCATAAATTGATTTTAAAAATAAGATTGGTGTTTCCTATCCAACTATTCTGAGAAGAAAGACCGGAGCAAACTTCTGAGTTGAGTTGGTTTCTGAGATGACACTCGTTCACGACGTCGACGACGGCGGCGGCGGTGACGTTCGGTCGTTCGTTTGTTTCGTTCACGTGTTTGTGTTGTGTGTGGGCCACAATGGCCCCGATTCTGTTGTTCACAAACTAAACTAAATTTAAGTTCAGTGCATCTTTTTCTTTCTATTTCATTAAGAAAAGGACACCTGTCAAATTTGTCAGCGCCTGACGCAAATTGACGTATTTTTAGTAGCCAATTTTTTAATCACGGCTAAACTTGTCTATGGATTATCTAATTTGACAGGACTAAACTAATATTTATCTTCTGTCCTTTTCATAATGACATAGAAAGAAAAATATGCACTGAACTTAAATTTAATTTAGCTTGTGAACAACAGAATCGGGTACAATATCTTTTAGAAGTCCAGACATAATTTTGGTCAGGCCATATAGGACCATGCAGATTAGTATCTGAGGTCTTTTGAAAGAAGAACCAACCCACACGAATTTGAGTAGACCATGGATGATAGTGACGTGTGATACCTAGTTTCTGTGTTTATTCAAGGAGGAAGAGTTTAAAGTCATTTTTAAACAAATTCGTTTCCCACATAGCAGGCGCAAGTCACCTTTACGAACCATCATTTTTATTCAAAATGTAAACTTAAGGTGCTTAACATACATTCCTTGAATGTAGGTACTGTGCTCCAGTTCTTTGTTCTAAATGAAAACTTCTCTTGATGGCTTATTGTTATTGGTCACAAGTGCGACTGCTGAGCGTAGTGTCTTCGGTTCGATCGCGAGTCAGACAAAATGTTATTGGTAGGCATTGATATATATGTTACACTAGATTAGCAATTACCGCACCAAGGCGTTGCCACTAGGCTGATGGCCACAGCCATTAGCGTAGCTAACGTCAGTTCAGTGCTCTGTGTGACGCCAACCGAAGTCAACCGAGTGACATGCGACAAAAAATATCGCGAAAGAGTGCGATTCAAGATCACAAAAACATAATAAATTAACCGGAATTACTTTCCACACGTAAATTAATTGTCTCTGTGTTTATATCAACGTAAAAACGCAATAAAATGTAGAATTTTGTATATTAGGTTCAGTGTTACCACTAAAAAATTAGTTTTAGTTTCCCACATTAGTGGGAATTTTCAATTTACGGAATAAGTGATTTTAAATATTTTTTAATAATAACAACGTAGCAGGGTGTCTAAAGATGCAGCACGCCGTGAAAAATGGGTGGAAATAATCCGATTGCTGAGAAAAGAGACTGACTGGCTACCTACTAAATCATTCAATTTCATAAATAATAAAGAAAAAATATTCAAAATGAAAACGTCTTAGTTATTTTCATTATTTATAAACTTCTATTACACATCCAATAAGAAATACATAATTCAAATGTTTTAAAAATAATTTAACTTAACCTAAAACGCTTTTTATGGCTTAAAATGTTGGGTAAAATTTCGCATGAGTAGGCAACCCCATCCCGTCATTGCATGTTTATATTGCGGTCTTTGTCTAATCTAAGCGACGGTATTATTCTTACGACGTGTGTAAGTGAGACAGATATATGTTTACTTTTAAATGTTTAGTGGTTTCAAAGCTACGTCGTCGCGTTTATAAAGTGGCTACACTTTTTTGACACATTTTATTGAGGTTTGCTTCTCTAGTTATATAGCTCAATGTTGGTAGGGTTACGGATATCTCGCAAAAAAAAAAATAGAAATTTCGCATAAATATAAACTCTAAATGAAAAATTTCGCCAAAAAAAGCAAACATTTACATTGCCTACACTTGATAAACGTTATTACAAAAGAAAACAAAACTACAAATTCACAGCACAACAAAAATATAAATCTGCGTTAAAAAAAGTAATCTCTTAAAAAAGGAACATACAATATATTTTTCACGTTAAGTTACGGGGGCGAACACCTGGAACTTGATGGGGTACATTTGCCGTGTTACTTATTCATGTTTTGTTGTTGTTATTTTGTGAAAATACTGCTGTGTAGTGGTAATCGGGTGCTCGGTTACAACAACAACAATCATGTATTATATTTTGGCGCGTGACCATAATCGTAACCAACGTAGCCATCTTGTTTTTTAAATACAATTGCACAATACAATTTCACAAATGTTTTCCAGCTACCAGTATGGGCAAAAATGTAGTTTGGTCATTGAACATAAAAACAAAAAGATTTTTTTTTGGGATTTGAAATGAAAATCCAAGATGGCGTCTGCGAAGAATTTTCATCATGGTTGTGGTTTCCATGGTTTTCGTGGGTAGTAAGGTCAAAATGAAAATCCGAGATGGCGGCTACCGGCCGCCATCTTGGATTTTCATTTCGATAGTAATTTTTTATATTTTTTGAAAAGACTAAATATTAAAAAGATCCTCGATAATTAAAAAAATCCTCATCGTTTGAAGTTCTTCATCGTTTGAAAGAAAATTATTTAGTAAAACTAATTTTATCACAAAAAAAATATTGACTAATCAATCTATTGAAATTTTTTGTGATTGCGCCTAACACTGCCAACAACGCCCCTCTTTTAATGTCATTTAAGCGTCAAAAGCGCCATTGCAGTACTTTAATTTCTGTTTCGTTTCTTTTCTGAACATTTTTATTATTTCAGACACACTAACAGCTGATTAGCTGATGCGAGTATATCGAATAGCTTGGAGATATTTCACTTGTCCATTCAATTCTTTAGTCCTATTAATTATTCTATGTTCTAATATTTTACAGAACTTGTTATAATAATAATAATAATTTTATTATCAGGCTACTAAGGCCCATAGATAAAATACACAAAATAGTCATAAACAATAATAAACTAATACATATTAAAAACCTTAAAACTATGATTATACACGTAATGTCGGCGTCGTGTTTCGCTGCGTGGTGTCGCGTAACCGTCCTCGGAAACGACGATATGCGACACCTTTCGGCCAAAAGTCCTCTTTCAGGCAGGTCTGCAGATGTTGAGTTGGAACTCGTACCACGAATGACTTAAAGTTGATGTTGTGGCGCGATTCCAACCTTTCGAGTCCAGTTGGTCTTCACCTTCAAATACTGCACCACTTCCTCAGTTGTCGTGGAGTGATGGAGACGCGAAAGGTACAGCTGCGTCGTAGGTACAGCAGGGCGCAGCAGCATGCTGGGTCCACTCGGTGCTGTGCCATACAGGTTATGAGGACAGCCTTTTTTCTACCTTCTTTGTTTTTATGTTCCACTGTCAACATGTTTCTTTTATCATGTACCTACTAGCTGAGCCCCGCGGTTTCACCTGCATAAGTTTCGATCCCGTTCGTGGGAATATAGAGATAAAAAGTAACCTATATGTTAATCCAGGGTGTCAGCTACCTCCATACAACATTTTATCAAAATTGGTCCAGCCGTTTGAGCGTGAAGGAGAGACAGACATACACACACACACGCTCACAAACTTTTGCCTTTATAATATTAGTGTGATTAGTAGTGTTTTATTGTGCATGTTGTGGTTTCCTGTAATTGAAGGAGTAGGCCTACCAAATACTTTGTCGTCCATTAACTATACATATGTAATGTTTAGTGTATATCTTTTGTTGGAGATCCTAAAATAAATAAATAAAAAATTCTTGAACCAGTTCAGTGAGGAAGCCGTCACAACATTTTGCGGGACCCTATTCCACGCTGTTGCAACTCGGTTAGACAAGAATTACTTCAAAGGCTTCTTATTTAATGAATTATACCATAACTTTAGGGAAATATCCATGTGAATATTTGCTGGCAGTCAGAGTATGATAAGTAACCAGGGTGGTCAATATAGTTGAAGTTTAGCAAGAAACCGATGTATATTTTCGAATGAAATAATTTGATAAATTAACTGTTTGTTTTGTATTAATTATTTGCCACTCCAGGACTCGTCTTCTCCAGCGGCCATCGGTCTTTCGCCAAACATAGCCAACCCATTGCCACTTCAGCTTGCTTACTCTGCAAGCTATGTACTTCGGTAAGGGTATCCGGTAAAAATAAATTCGCATCTGTCTTTCCTTCCAAACTTGGTATTTGAAAACTGTTTACTGACCAATCATTTTATTCTGAATCTTTATTTTATTGACTACACGGATTGGTTATCATATTTCATAGTTATCCGTCGACAGAAAGACTTCATTAACGTTTTCTCTTCTCATTATTACATCTACATCTTTAGCCACACACTTATATGTATATAACATTAGCAGCGTTTCGCGGTTTCATCCGCATAAGTGCCGATCCTGTGGGAATATCGGAATAAAGAATATCCATTGTGTTATTCTGATGTTTATATTAAATCACTGCAAATTTTCATCAAAATCCGTTCAGTAGTTTTTACGTGAAAGAGTAACAAACTTCCATCCATCCATCCATTCATCCTCACAAACTTTCGCGTTTATAATATTATATATACTATACTAGCTGAGCCCCGCTGTTTCAACCGCATAAGTGTTGATCCCGGGGGAATATCGGGATAAAAAGTAGCCTATTTGTTAATCCGGAGTGTCAGCTACCTCCATACAAAATTTTATCAAAATTGTTCCAGCCGTTTCAGCGTGAAGAAGTAACAAACATATAAACACACACACTCACAAAGTTTCGCCTTTTTTCGCGATTATTAGTAGGATAACGTTACATCACGCCCGAATCGAAGAGTTGGCCAGAGAATAGAATAGAATAGAATAGAATACTCTTTATTATGTACACCATTATAAATTACAGACATAAATATAGAGAGAGTTGTACTATTGAGCAAACTTACATCTATACACCATAGGTAAGGGCTATTCTTGCTTGCAGCGTTCGACCGCTATAGTAACGTTTGTTATCAGATGTGGTCATCTTGTGCACGGGATTTTATTTTCAAATTAGGCAGATGGTACAGAGGCCAGCACATCAAGCTACCCCAATCTGTCAGATTTTCCCAATTGAATATGAACCTTATTCCTTTGTGCTAAAGTTGAAAATCTATCAAAGAAATTTGACAGACTGGGGTAGGTTGACCTGCTGGCGTCTGTACTTATGGTACAGTCAACAGCAAAAGTAGATGATGAAAATCAGAAATTCAATACTAATGAACGGAGTTCGCGTCAGAACTGTGTGGCGTCGAAGTGTCGTTATGTGATTGTAAATTATACCAAACATTTACTACTTCGACGCCACACATTTCTGACGCGAACTTCGTTCATTAATTAGTATTGAATTTCTGATTTTCATCATCTACTTTTGCTGTTGACTGTACAACCACATTTCACCAATTATGTTTCAGTCCCCTGTAACATGGGGCGAGCATATTGCCATCAATCGGGCACAAATCCAGAATCCGGGCTGCTATTGAGAAAATCCAGATGCAAGAACCCAATACCACTTTGCGCGACCCAAGAATCGAACGCAGGACCTCATGCTCGGGCAGCGGGATTGTCCGAAAGGGTTACCACTGCCCCGGAACATAAAGGGCTAAGGAAGGAACACGGGTGGGTTTTAGTCAGTAAGAGTCTGACACTCCCTCCTGCTGCACCCTGTGCGGGAGGGGTCATTTGATGATTTCCCATCAACAAAAAAAAGGACCTCATGCTCAAAAATAGCAATTGCGAGTTCTAGATCAACGAGGCAGTCTACTCACACAAACTAATACTTCTAAGTAAAGGGTGTCCTTCTCTTTTCCGTCTCACTAACTTAGAGCGAAGTTCTGTAAGAAAATCCCCCTTTTTACACAAAAAATCAAACTACATACAGTTCCAGCAGTATAACTTTACAAAATACAGTGTTAATACAATGTCACTTTAATGTTTCGAAACTGAGGTGCACTCGAAGTTTTAACGACTGCGGGTAACCGGGGTAGTCATTATGTGGCTCGATTAAAACTATGTTGTTTAGTGTTTTTATAACTTTGGAAGTTACTTAACGGGTTGAGTATTTAGGCTGTACGAAAAAATGCTTTCCGCACTTTGTTTATATAAGCCTTTAAAATGTTAATATTGTCACGAAATAAATGATTCTACATGGGGAGAGACACTACCAATTTATCCCGCTAGGTGTCGCATCATCCCTGGTGCTGTTTATCTAAGACATGAGACATGCATGAGATGAGGTGGTAAGATAGTTTCACAATATCGATGTATTTACGTTTTGGAATGAAGTTATTTAACACGTTTTTCGGGAGGAGTAAACTGAGAGAAATCGTCGCGTAACGAAAAGTGTCATGCCCCATGCGATTTTTTCTCTCTCCCTGGTTCTTTCTAATATATAAAGAGGCAGAGAGAGAGAGAGAGATTTCATGGTTTTCGAGGCTGCTAGAGCCGATAGTGAGGTCAAAATGAAAATCCAAGATGGCAGCTGCGAAAATTATTAAAATTTTCATAATGGGTGGCGTTTTCATGTTTTTCGAGGATGCTAAAGCCTATAGCGGGGTCAAAATCAAAATTCAAAAGAGCGGCTGCGAATATTTTCAATTTTTTTTATCATGGTTTTCGAAGGGACTGAAGCCAATGGTTAGGTAAATTGAAAATCCAAGATGGCGACAACTTTATGAGAGCTTTTAAAAACTTATACTAGATGGCTCTGTGTTAAAAACGCGTATTAAATTAATTTACTCTCTCTCTCTCTTTATCTCTTTCTATAATACAACGTGTAATGTTAAATGCGCAAAATCTGAAAATAGTTTGTTCATAATTGACTACTGAATCGATTTCAGTAACTTTTAATATAGGTTTTTTTTTCAAAAATGATGTATTTTGCCATATTATCCGCCGATTGAGCCAAAGAAAATTAAGTCTTATTTTAAGATGAGGTTTTTTGCGCATTTAACGTTACACGTTGAACCTATACGAGTGTACGTGCGAGCGGGTATCACATAAGCAATTCCGTTCCTGAAGCTCCCACGACCGCACAAGTTTTTTTTCACCAAATTAATACAACTTCACCTTCCTAGCAAGTTAAATTCATTCTTGGCTCTTCGTACAAACCCTTGAATATAATTATTATGGGACCTATAAAGCACGAACACGTACCTTAAGAGCAAAGTTCCCCACGTGCTAATTGCTCAGTGGCGTCATTTAGGCCACAAAAGTACCTTGCCCCCCTGAGATTTTGTGCTTCAGTACAAGGCATTTCGTACCACTCTTAAGGGAATTTTGGGCCAGACTTTAGAGCATTTTCCCTTGTTTTTAATGGGCTACATGTAACCCATAACATAATTACACCCCTGCTCCTTTAAAACCATACAGATTCACATAAAAGTTGAAAGGTTTTAGGGATTTCGATGCAATGGTCTTGAATCATTATTATCATCTGCTTATCAGACGGTCTGTGGTTGAATAGGAATCACAAATGAAGCTAAAAGTAATAGTCAAAATATATTTTGCATGTTCATCTTATTTGGTTCCTTCCTAGTGAATAAATGTTATTAACTATAACGTCAAGTACCTACTTACAGGATAAGAATATAGATACCGTATACTTAAGGTAAGGTAAAAGGTAAAGTAAAACGGACTGGTGTCCGCAACTCCACGTCAATGTGCGTATTTTGCGTACGGTACCGTATACTTAAAGTAAGAGTAATTTATTGACATAGAATATTATGACGATAAAAATAGGGTGACATGCTAAAATACTTTAATTTGACATCTGTAGGTATAATTTTATTTTAATTTGGACCAATATTTTTAATATAATTTATTTCATTGTTAAGTCTATTTAATACAATTTTTATTTTTAATTAAACCTTTGGTAGTATTCTGATTTTTATTTTTTTATTATAATACTTTTGTAATGTTATTTTAAAATTTTATTAAAAATAAGCTTATTAATAATATAAATATTTGAAAATTTATTATTATAATCATATCACAAATATAAATACTAAACAAAAAGAAATACAAGGACAATAAAAAAAAAACAAACAACAACAAGTAAAACAATTATTAAACAATTATTATTTGCAAACCTTATTAGGTAATGATACAATTTACTTTATATCTATTTCTACGCGAGTAACATTTGTTTATACCTACCTGTATTAAGCAAATCAATAATTTGATTTGATTTAATTCGGTCTATTGAATTGGTGATTGTAGTTTGAAGTGGCAATGGGCAAACCATATTAGCCGTAGAACCGATGATCGTTGGTAGACGTGTTCTTGACTGCTCTCAGGCTGGGTGGTGGGGCGATCTTCGCAGGGTGCCGAATGGGATTTGCCGAGTATCAAACTGAATGACCTGCAATTGAAGAGGCCTATGGCCAGCAGTGGACTGCTGTAAGGTGATGATAATCGTTGTTTCAATTGAGTCCGTTGAATAAGAACTCAATTGAAACTACGAGCTAAGAGAAATGGACAAAAACATATTTATTTGCAACGTCCTCTCATTTGACATTGGATTGGTGCTCGTGGTTCGACGAACTACGTATTGGACGAACGATTGATGTTGCTTCTCATAATTTTGACGATCCACAAAACCTGGAAAACCGGCGGATTAATATCAAATCTATTATTCAAGAATTTATTCTCTATACCGTAACATAAAATGAAGAAAGAAATTACGTTTATTTATGGTAAACATGACGCAGAAAAAGAACACAAGCACAGAAAAAAATATCAAGTTGGGGAAAACATGCGTCACGTCCACGCAAAACAGCCATCGCTCAGCATAATGCTAAGACCCTAATGAAGAATACCCCTTTCGTGCCAAAATAATTTTGATCTAGTTGACAGGGATAACGGCGTATAATCAGAACATTAAAATCACTTGACCGAGACATTACGACGTCATCAAATGAAGTAGAACACTGAAGCAGACGCTTGTAAAGCCGGTACTTATACCACAGAGAAGACAAGAAAGAAGTTCAAATCCAATCAGGGCGTAAAAAGAGATATGTTACAGAGATACTTGTATAATTTTAACCAGCTTTATTTTATAAACCACCAGCTGTAACAATAATAAATTATATTTCAAACCTTCTGGAAGAAATTCTCTAAATGATGGTGAAACCCGTATCAAAATCCGTTGCGTACCACCATCATCACCATCATTCACCATCATTTAGAGAATTATAAATTAAACAAAAACGCGCGTTGTTTTTATAAACTATTTTATAAAAACAACGCGTTCACATTGGCAGACAAGAAAAGCGACTTTATTTTATATTATACTAGCTGACCCCGCAAACGTCGCTTTGCAAAAAAAAAAAAAAAAAAATAGATAGTAGCCGATTCTCAGCCCTACCCGATATGCACACAAAACATACAAATCGGTCCAGCCGTTTCGGAGGAGTATGGTAACTAACACTGTGACACGAGAATTTTATATAATAGAAGATATAGAATATAGATTCTATTATTTAATGTCAGTACAATATAAAGCGAGTGCGGTCGTGTTTATAAAATACTGTTATAGTATTTACATACAAATTATGATTTTACCACCTTAAAAAGGTGGCTGGTACAGACTGGATGCGGAAGGCCTAGGACAAGGTGTTATAGCGCAGCCTGGGAGAGTCTTGTGTCCTGCAGTGGACTGCAATAGGCTGTGCTGATTAGTTTGCCAATATGTGGTTATATTCTGCTGTAATTTTCGTAATGATTGAACCTTCTGTTCAACATTTTAGTACCAAAGCCATATCAGGCAATATATCGGTACATTAGCCGCCTATTCTCCTTCGAACTTAACTGCCGCATTTATTGGATTTCCATTAATTAGCTAATCGATTTGCATAGCCGCAGGGTTAGCTCCGGATTTAATTAATTATAGTTCATTGCAACTGATTATTTGTCACGGTGGAACATTAATATTGATTGGTTTGTAAGGCTCTTAGCGCACGTATTATACACTTCATGGTAGGACCTAGGTATTGACGTAGTACCTATGTGTTCACTGAAAATAGTTAATCGTTGCATAGGTATATAAATTGCCTCGTGCGGAGGGGCCCGTGACTAAATAATAATAGTCGCACTGGTTGATCTTTAAGGGCCTATACTACCTCAAATGGCTTAGCATGATCCTCCGTTATGTCGAAAATACTGCAGAATTAATTTTGAAATAAATATGTTATGGTAAAGTTGAGGATTAATGTTAGGTCTTATGTTAGACGAAAACACGATTCCATAAAATTTTCTCAATAGAAAAAAAAATTCAAAGTTACCTCCAAACCGAACAATAAACCGCTGGTATTCAAAAAATACTTCAAATTAGATCGTGAAACTTTGTATACTAACCGAACTAACTACAAAGCAGGTCTTATGTTTTTTATTTTTTTTTAATTACCATTATTATCACCGTAAAAGCAAATACCTAAACTATTGGCGCTGCCTGCCGCCTAGCACCGCACTCTGTCTCGCTCTCACTCAGTCCGCGAGCAGTATCGTGCGAACGAGTTAAAGAGTGAATTTTAGCTGAAGTAGTATAGGCTCTTAGGCATCGTCCTAATAGAACGCGAATGTGCGATCATCGCGCGAGTAAGCGATGCGACCATCGTGTGTTCGCGCGATGGCAAAAATTAGGTGTCCTATCATCGCACGAATTGACGACGCGAGCGAGCGAGCGACGGTGGATTAGGGCAGTGGCACGGTCGATACCAACAACCATTCTCGCAAACAAACTAGCGTGCGCTGCGTCGCGCGTCGTCGTCAAGTCTATTATATAAAATGGCGGCCAGCCGGCCGGGCTGGAAAAGCGAGGAGAGGGGCGCGGGCAGCGCAGTGCAGCGCAAAATCGCGAGAATTTCAATTAGGACGCCTATTCGAATTCAATATGTTTGATCGCGCGTTCGTACGAACTAAGTTCCTGCGAATAGATTTACAAACATTTAAGTCGGGCGACCGCGTCGTGCGATTGTCAGTTAGGACACCTATTCGAGTTCAATATGTTTAATCGCGCGTTCGTACGAGTAAAATTCGCGCGAACCTACGATGATCGCGCATTCGCTTTCTATTAGGACAATGCCTAAAGGTTTCGCTTGCCGAGATCGGTCCGTAATGGGTGACATTCATTACAGAGACCCCTCCGTGGCTCGGAAAGCTCCAGCCAGGACCGACGCCTTAACGAGGCGTCATTTGTAGAACTTTGACAGTTGTTACGAGTAGGCAGAAAGCCAGCCCTAAAGTCTGACCACTAGTCTTACCAAGGGGTATCGTAAAAAAAAAACTGGCATGATTGTTTGTTATAGATAACAAACAAACGGAATAGAAGAATCAATTGTTCCATACTATTAATATTATAAATGCGAAAGTAATTCTGTGCTATAGCGATTGAATGGATTTTGATTAAAAGCGCATGGGTAGACCATTAAATGAGTTAGGCCATAGGATACTTTTTTATCTCAGTAGCATACCACTAAGGAGCGTGGAAATCATTCCACGGGAATATGCACAGATATAGGTAAGTACACCTATATAACGCAAGAGCAACTATTTCGCGTGCCAAAAATCGCACCAGCTTACGTACAAAAATCGTAAGCCGCCACTTTCGCGCTCAGTCCTCTGTACTGCTGGTTGGGTGAGCGTGAGCGCTGGCGCAAGGCCCCGAGGAAGGGGCAAGACGGGCGCCGCACACGGCGACGTCTTTGAATCGATTTGATTTTCCTATTACTAAATAGTGCTTGTGACGTCATAGTAACTAGTCAAAAAATGGGAGTAAGTATTAAAATAGTAAAGTAAGTAGTAAAATACTGATCGTGATACTTGCTTTATCTAGGTCTATCTACGAGTATATCTGTGGGAATATGTTTCCATTGAATAATTTCCAACAAAAAGCTAGTTTTGTAAAAAAAATATCGGAAATGCTGTCTTTCTATGTACATTATCCAGAATGCTATGACCAAAGAAATAATACAACTCATTCAACGTAAACCACGTTTCTGCGTAAAATAGGGTCCGCACAGGCTTAAACATTACCTAAGCCCTATTTACCTACTACCATTATTATAGTGAGTCCTATTCATGTAAATGGGAGTCTATAATGGTCCCATTCAAAGCAGAGCGTGTTTAGCGCTCGTTTTGACGGCTCATAGAATTCTATTTGCAACGATACAATGTTGTTGTGTCGACAGTACAAATGACGTTCTGTCTGGTGTGGATTGGTGAATTATTTTCACGTTTGTTTTGTTTGCAGATTTACTTGCATTGCTGGGTTAGTTGCATAAAATTCTCCGTTTAGTTTTTTTTTTACGATTACTTTGAGAGGTTGTTTTTAAGGGGTTTTTCCGTTTATTTATTCTAAAAAAATACCCTAAGGTGGATACGCGGAAATACATGTCCGATAATCCACCCTAGGCCTAGTTGGAATAACGGGCTTAGAGTGGTTCCGCACTACATCCGATCCGAATCCGAATTAAAGATCCGACTTCAATCCGAATTGGGAATGTTCTAAATTCTGACGGATAGAATTCAGATGTACAAATCTCATACAAATCTCATACAAATAGGACTACTGTCATTTCGGACTGATATTTCTCGGATTCGAATCGGATGTAGTGCGGAACCGCCCTTAGGGTGAATATATCGGATATGCGTTTCTACGTTTCTACCTTAGGGTGAACTTTTTGGGATGGATATACGGTATAACCATTTTTAAGTCGGTAATATGTACTTATTTATCTATTTAAACTTCAGTATGGTACAGTCAGCCACAAAAGTCGATTAACACTTCAGTTTTTATAAATTTCAGTTATAAAAAAAAATCTGAAGTGTTAATAATTTGCTCAATAACTGAGATTGAAAAAAATTAAGTGTTAATCGACTTTTGTTGCTGACTGTACAATTAATTAATAATAATAATTTTATTATCTCCTGGGTTGTGGAGGTCTGATAGCCAGTCGCTCCATGTCAAACACTGATATTCAGCTGCATCCGGTTAGACTGGAAGCCGACCACAACATAGTTGGGAAAAGGCTAGGCAGATGATGACACAGTACGGTACAAAGGCGGACTTAATCCCTTAGGCATTCTCTACCAGTCAACCAAGGGTGGTGAAGAGAAAAGATGGCAGGTGCTCTCTTTGAGAGGAGAACAATATTTAAAAGATAACATAAAGAATTACATAAATAGGTTATTAACAGGTTATTAATTAATAGGTTATTAACTTTTAATACACATACATATATAATTAATAAACTAAAAAAATATATATATTATAGTTACTAGTATAGATGTAGAGCGTTTGATAAATAATAATGACTCAGATGACAGTTGGTACTGTCAGCTTATGAAAGTTATGACACCCTTGACTATACTTATTTGATTGTCATGTTGACATGTGGTTGTCATATTATATATGACTGAAATAGTGTCGTCAAAAATCACATGTCAAAGTGATAAAAATAGTTACATCAATGTGTCAAGCTACTAGTTAAATGTTTCAATTAAAACAAAAGTGTGATAGTGTGTGATGTGTGTGTGTGAGGGTGTGTTAGTGATGTTATCAGAAACGAAGAATAATGTCCTAAGAATAACATTATTCTTGAGACGTTATTGTTCGAAATAACAACAGTAATATTATCTTTAGTTCACCTCGTCACCCTAAGTTTACTTTTGGTATCCGTTTAAACTTATTTTTCTTGAAAATTATGTGTTGGGCAATTCTCGTCATTTTAAGAACGCACTTTCACAGACTGATCTCAGTCTCAATCTGTCAATCACAAGCCTCCTTTTTGCTTCGCCGTAGTCGGGTAGAAATACAGATAGTGCAATCCACGAAGACGCGCTCCACTCTTTTACCTAATGCTTACAGCACAAGTGACAACATTCCACTAGTGTTTTAGTTTTGTCGATACACACTAATTATTGTTGGTGGCTAATTAGGTGTATCGAAAAAACTAAAACACTAGCGAAATTTACTAGCGATAACCGCAAACGATTAGGAAGAAAAGTGGAGCGCGTCATCGTGGATTGCACTATCTATACCTCTAATTTCCCTACATTCTTGACAAGTTTTTGACAGTGATAGTGGCTAAGATGAGATTGCGACTAGATTTTGAACGTTTTTAAATACGAAAATTAGCCTTTAGGTCGTTGACAGTCTGGTGTCAAAATAAGTCACATGACGTTTAGGTAATCATACATGTAGAAAACGACTAGAAACTTTGTTACTTCGTGGTATCGCTAATATTTAGTAGCCGCCACCACCACCAGCCAGCCGCCAACCAGCCAGAACCAGCTTGTGTGAACAGCTGCTGAACTAATGTACTTATTTGAGAATGCACGACTTGTTTTTGACTTAAGGTGGAACTAGTCGCGGGCTCGAACTCACTGGTGATCATGGTCAAAAAGCACGCTGTCTCACCTGGCTTCGTGTCCGACAGAGATAGTATCGTTGATGAACAGTTAGATGCTAGTCTACATGGACAACATTTAGTTCTCACGCACAGAAACACCGTTCCGAACTCAAAAGCGCGTAAAAAAATCGAAAAGTGCTTTGGAAAATCGAGTTTTATGAAAAAACCACTGCGTAAATCAATTACAAATAAAGTTTATTGAACTCCTCAATAACTGAGCTTTGTCGGTACTGACTTTTTAAAAAGATTTTTCAGTTTTTTATCCACTATTCTGTTTCCGTACAGTCAAGATTAATAATAAGACAAAACGATATGTTTAAGAGCCTGCACTACCTCAGCTAAAATTCACTCTTTATCTCGCTCGCACGATACTGCTCGCGGACTGAGTGAGAGCGAGACAGAGTGCGGTGCTAGGTGGCAGGCAGCGCCAATAGTTTAGGTATTTGCTTTTTACGGTGAAAATTAATGGTAATTTAAAAAAAGTAAATAACATAAGACCTGCTTTATAGTTAGTTCGGTTAGTATACAAAGTTTCATGATCTAATTTGAAGTATTTTTTGAATACTAGCGGTTTATTGTTCGGTTTGGAGGTAACTTTGGAATTTTTTTCTATCGAGAAAATTTTATTAAATCGTGTTTTCGTCTAACATAACCTAGCATTAATCCTCAACTTTACCATATATTTATTTAAAAATTAATGCTGCAGTATTTTCGACATAACGGAGGATCATGCTAAGCCCTTTGAGGTAGTATAAGCCTAGTATAGACTCTCCCGAAACTATAGAAAAATATCGACTAGTGGCACCTTCACTGATGACGATGTTGCGACATAAATATAACAACACGCCTGCATTCTCCAACAGTCTGGCAGAAGTGTACCAACAGTACACCGACATTTCACCAGTTATAATTAAGTCCCATGTAATAAATTGGTGAGCTTATTGTTATCAGCGGGCATAGATCCAGACTCCGGTCTGCTACTGAAAAGTTCCCGATGGAAAAACCCATTAATACTTTGGACCAGGGCCCAAGTCTGCTATTTTTATAAATTCGTCATTCCAACACGATCTCATTGTCATTTTGCTAAAAGTTCGTAATCTGCTAAATTCATAATGGTCGATCATTGGTCGGACAATGGTCTGAGAAAAACTACTACTAAATTTCATTTAATATATCGACACCTCCATGCAATAACATCGTAATTCACTTTTGGTGATTTTACAAGAGAGCGATTTTAAAGTTTGAAAAATATAGCAAACTCAAAACACCCCGTACAATTTTTGAAGCTGGCTCTATTTAATATAGTTTTTGCGGACCATAAATAGGTATAACTAAGTTGTAAAAGAAAAATTGTTTTTTTGCAATTATATTGTTGCCAAAAAATATTTTTTGGATTAGTTACAATACTTTGACGTTGGTTTATTTTTAGAAACGAAAGGGAATAGAATTACAATGATAGTACAGAAAAAATGCATTTTTTTCTACATAACAATGCCGTTGTAACTCAATTTTTGGAAAAAACTGAGTTACGATGTTATTGCATGGAGGTGTCGATATATTTTTACATATTGCGTATTAGTGTTTGCAATCTGAAGTAGTAAGAAGTTCGTAAATAGCAATAAACATTACATTTATTCATTTGTCATTATGTACGAGATTACCATTTTATGCTATTTCTTTCAATGGAGTGTCAGTGGTTGACCATTGGAAAGTCATAATGACTCCATTATGTCAGTAGATTACCAAACTTGTCAAAATCAACAATTTTGAAATCTATGATAGACATTCTAACACTATTGTAATAGCAGACTTGAGGCCCAGGACCTCATGGTCAGCAGTAGTGCTTGTGCCACTAGACCAGCGAGACAGACAGTCTGTTTATACTTACAAGTTGGATATTACCCAAGCCATGTTTTAAAAGGAGATTGAATAACCTTAGCATAAGCATAATACACCTCTAATGTTCCCGCTGTTGCGACACACGACACAGGTCTCCTCTTGGTGACAAGGAGTGGGCTGTGATCCGCCACGCGTGTCCATTGCTGGTTGGTAGATGTTAATGTTTTCAAATTTTTAATTCTAGGAATTGTTGGTTTTTTCACGATGTTTTCCTTCACCGCTTTGAGAGCAGTGGTGATGAAATATTTTACACAAAGTAAAGCGCCTGTTTGGTTTCTAACCTACGACTTACAGCTCGTAAGTCGTGCCGTCATCGCTCTGAATAACCTTACTAACATTTAAATATTATACGAGATTTTATCCTTGTCCTTGTTCGGGGACAAAATATCACGAGTCTAGAACAACGGATGAGAACAAGCGCCGTCCGTGGCAGAAAGTTATAAGTTTGGACGGCACTTTGTACAAACATACATTCATTTCTGTAAATAAGGTCACTTGACATTTAGTGTCCTCGTTTGGGTAGGAGGAATGTTATGGCCATAGAAATGTTTCTCGCAAGCTTTTTGTAGAATTGGTTGCATTACTGACTGGCATTTTTTTTTTCTTGAAATTAAAAAAGCCTATATTAATCAGTGATAATGTAGCATTCAAATGGTGAAAGAATTTTTAAAATCGGTCCAGTACTTTTTGAGCCAATTCGTTACAAACATACATACAAATCTTTCCTCTTTATAATATTATTATAGTATAGATAAGAATGTTTGGAAATATGCTGGTCCTTCTTTTGCACTTGTCAAAATCACTTCAATTCATTTGACCACTGTTCACTCTTAACTCCGATTAACCTTCTCTCGACTGTAAATACGATTTAATTGACGAAAAGTCGCTGAGTTTCGGTTTACATATATACCATCGGATATCGAAATTTCTAGTACCAGAACACTCTAGAACATTCAGATGTAGATTACTTCGATCTGGATCTTCTAGACCGATTACAGGAGTTTTACACATTTTAGAAATTTCTAGATCATTCCAGAAATTTTTAGAACTTTCCAGAACATTCCAGATCGACTACAACAGTTGTACACAATTTAGAACTATCTAGATTATTCCAGAAAGTTTTAGAACATTCTAGATCATTCCAGAAATTTTTAGAACTTTCTAGAACATTCCAGATCGACTATAACAGTTGCACACAATTAAGTGTTTTTTATATCATTTCCGGAAGTTCTCATGAGTTAGACGAGGGCAGTTAAATATTTTTCTACATTTTCACCACCCACAATCACCCACTTCCACCCACCGCGACCAAACTCCCTTACTCCCACCGGGAGACCAAGAGGTATTTACCAACCCAACGGGAAGTTGATTGGAGTTAGTGGAGATAGAGAAAATCCTGTCTTTACGTACGCACATTAGCATTTTATATATATATATATAGATTTGGCACACAGATAGTTTAGTTAGTAGATAGTAGTTAGGATACATAACACATAGGATACTTTATCCTGGTAGTACGTTCCCGTGACCGTTTCCGTTCGTTCCGTTTTCGACATTCATGCAGGCGAAGCCGCTGGCAAATAAACTGTATAAATGCTTAATGAAACTTTAATTTTAAAACCTACCCGCACCCTAATTGCGAAACACACTGTCGATCTCAATCTGAATCATTTTGAAGCATATTGCTAATCCATTGCTTTATATGTTCGAAAAATGTGTCTGCTCAAAAGGAAACCCATTGCTACTAATAGTGTGTTATGCAATTATTACCCAGATTTCAACTGTAAAGTGCGTAAAAACAATAATAATAATAATAAGAAGTCTGTGGCCCGACTGTCAAGTTGACGGTGACAAAAATTTTACTCCGTTATCTATACATATAATAAAATCGTAGGAAAGTCAAAACTGTACATTGAATATTTTTAAAAAATAATACTTGGGGCGTGATCTACAATCGATACCGAAGCCAAAAATATAGTTTTCAGAATTTTTGTCTGTTTGTCTGTTTGTCTGTTTGTCTGTTTGTCTGTCCGGGATAAACTCAAAAAGTACTGCATGGATTTACTTCAAATTTTGCATGAATATTACTAAGAGGTCGGGTCAACATATAGGCTACATATTATCACGCTATCACCTACGGGGGAGGAGCTGTGAATCTTTATTTTTCTTACGCATTCTGTGACAGCGTGTAATCTAACGACGCATATCTAAATGTTGTTTTTGAGTAAGCCATGCTATTATCTGACGTTACACTATAAAAACTACGCCATTTAAGTAACTTGGGCAGAGAAATATAGTTTAATGAATGTTAGTAGTATAAAGACAATTTTAAAACAGCGCCATCTATGAGATTTCATAAAAATCAAATCAAGTTACCTACATGTTAACATTTTTTTGGAAATTAATAATTTAAATTTGATCATGTTGGCGAGGTAAGTAGTTAGTTATTCTTAAAATTCATAGATGGTGATGTGCATTTTCTTCATAAAAGTTGTATCGTATAGTTCGTTTTGACAAATTCAAGTTCCAACAAAACCCTCAAAATCTTGAGCAGAGTTGAGGAAGACAATTTAAAAAAAATGCGGTGTTAAGTATTACAAAAAAGTTATGTTCATTGATGATGATCATTTCATTTCATGACACCCTCGCGGAGGCGAGCGTCAGTGACAGTCCCAGCCGCATGCGTCATCTGTTTGCCGTCATCTTGGTGTTTTGTGGAGTCGCGAACCCGGTAGCTTTGTGAGAGAAGTATCCCCATCATCTGTCAAGATTTTCGACGAGCTTTGAGGCGCGCTACTGGAGACGAAGTCGAAGTAACTGATGAACGCGTGCTGAACACCTGTCTCAGTTCACTTCAATATGTGGTACTTTCTATCGGCGGCAATCCACTGATCGAATATGGGTTACCAGCTCCCCAATCATCACCGTATCAAGACCGTGAAAATCGGGAGTATAACGCGAAATGACCACCATACGAAATGACCATGTCGCTTTGTTCTCTTCAGAGCAAAAGCAAATTTATGACACCGTCCTTGAAAGCGTCGGGCACAACCAGGGTAAAATGTTTTTCTTGGATGCTCCTGGTGGAACAGGAAAAACATTTGTTACCACTGGCATACTTGCAAGGTCAGGAGGCAAGGCAAAATTGCTATTGCTGTAGCGTCGTCGGGAATCGCTACCACACTGCTTCCCAGTGGCAAGACAGCACATGCCATGTTTAAAATTCCCATCGATTTAGAGAGCGCCGAAACGCCTGTTTGTGGTGTGTCACATAACAGCGATAAGGGACACGTGCTCAAGGATTGCTCTCTGATCGTATGGGATGAGTGTACGATGGCCAATAGGAAGGCCGTTGAGGCCGTGGACAGAATCCTGCAGGACATCTGCAGGAACGAACGTTTGATGGGTGGTGTCACAGTTCTGTTCAGCGGTGATTTTCGGCAAACGCTTCCAGTGGTGACGCGGGGCTTGAGGGCTGACGAGGTGAATGCTTCATTGAAACGATCTTCGTTGTGGTCACGAGTTCGTACGCTGCGCTTGACCATTAATATGAGAGCTCGGCTCGGCGGTAATGCACGTGCTCAAGAATTCTCCGATGTCCTTCTAAGTCTTGGCGAAGGCACTCTACCAGAAGAGACAGGTGATGCTTCCAGAGTCTCTCGGTAGAGTGGTATCCAGCTTAGAAGAACTCATTCACTGTGTATACGGGGACATCAGTCGTATACCGCACCAGCAGAATTCTTGGGTGTGTGAGCGGGCCGTTTTGATGCCCAAAAATGATCAGGCTGCAGCAATTAACGAATGCATTCTCTCGGAAATTGAGGGGAATAAAGTGGTCTACACCTCGATAAACACTGTTGTCGAGCAAGATGACGCCACACATTATCCCGTGGAATTTCTGAGCTCCCTGTCAGCAAGTGGACTTCCAGCGCATACCATCAAGCTGAAGGTCGGTGTTCCGATTATGCTTCTTCGGAACCTATCTCCTCCGAAGTTGTGTTAACCGCTTTACGGCCCATTCACGACTTCGGTCTAAGCGGCGCGCGGCGCGGCAGGCGGCGCGGCGTGCGTTTTACACGCCACGTACCCTCAGTAGCGGCTAGCGGCAGCGGTCGAGGTGGACGTATTTAGGTAGTTAGAACGTGCTCAAAATTATGGCGTTATCAAAATTATCTCTTTTGTGTTTAGAAAGCAGTATATTTTTAAAACAAGTATGACAGAAGGAGTGCACGAACTGAATAAAAATCGATATTTAAATCGCAAATTTCGTGACCTATACGAAGATTACAGAAAATATCCGGATAAGTTTTATGAGTACACAAGAATGAGTGTGGAAACATTTGATTATATTCTATACTTATACTCTATATCCATTACCGCCACAAAATCGTCTAAAATTTTTTGTTTATAAGTTCGCCGCCGAGTCCGTCACATCTACGCCGCTATCCGGGCCGCTGTGTTTCGTGGCGTCGCGTCGCACTCATTCGCCAGTACTTTTGATCTCGCCGCTCCCCGCACCGCGCGCCGCTGCAACGATTCGCTCCGACAAAACCGCGCGCGTTTTCGCTGTGAGCGGCGACTCGTGGCGTGCTTCAAACATTTTCATACTTTTGTTCTTACCGCTCGCCGCCCCGCGCTTAGCTGCCGCTCACCGCGGCAAGGTCGTGAATGGGCCGTTAAAGTCATCTCCCTCCACAGACACACCATTGAGGCGGAAATTCTTACGGGTTGTGGCGTCGGCGAGGCAGTATTTATACCACGCATTCCCCTAATACCTCATAACTTCCTGTTCCAGTTCAAGCGCGTACAGTTCCCCGTGAGTGTTTGCTTCGCGATGACCATCAATAAGTCGCAGGGCAGCGGGTGTCGACCTCAGGACGAGTTGCTTCTCACACGGGCAACTGTACGTCGCTTGCTCCCGCGTCACCAGTCCTGACTCTCTTTACATTTTGGCTCCTGGCAGCATAACTACCAACGTAGTTTATAGGGAAGTGTTGTAAAGTATGATACCTTTGTACGTATTTTTACTCTTTTGTGTCCTGGAATGTATTCCTGCATTATTTTCTCTATTTCCTTCAGTCACATGTTATGACTGAACTCAGCAGGACTCCCATATAACTCTCTTCACTTGCTTTGCTTGCAAAAAAAAACTTATATTTTAATGCTATTTTAAAAGATGTGTACTTATATGCTATAGCGACACTGGCATCTTGGGTATTTTTGGTGCTGTAGAGCATGCACGCAGACGACGTCGCGGGCAGCAGCTAGTTTTTTAATATTTTTCAACATAAATAATTACAAAATAATTTTTTGATATGTGTTCTACCCATTTTTTTTTGAAGACCAATATTAGCATCATACTAAAATAGGATGCAAGAAAATCAAATACCTACTCAGATGGAACAGAGATGCTGACACGAAGTCGGGCACGACAATTACTTGGAACCACACACCCAACATCTTCGGGTTCGTCGCTCAGCTCCGCCTCGCAGTTGCCGGAACCTGCTCCAGACGTGAATCCAGTGACACCGGCCGCTGCAGTTGCGTCGAGCTCGAGCGACGAATACTTTTCGCCGCCGACGACACCACCACCAGTATGTCGGCGTGGAATAGGCCGACCACCGGCCAGCTTAGGACTCCGAGGCCCACCGGCCTCTGATAGGGTCCCCGCTCCCGGTGGAAGTGTGCAGCGCATGAAATGGACACAAGCTGTCAATGAAAATGTCATGCGCGCATACTTTGGGGCTACAGAGGGGGGAAGTAACTTGACTGCGTACCGTGGTCGGATGCTCTCTCTGTTTCAGGTGCTTGAGCCGGCTGTCAACGTGTCGGCGCAACGACTGTCGGATCAGGTGCGGGTCATCCAGCGTAACCATATGCTGGATGACGTTGTACTTGATCGACTACGCCTTGAATCACGGAATAGCCATGTTACGCCTGCTTCGTCATTGGTCACGGTGCAACTGCAAAATTTAGTCAGTGTTACACCGCGACCCGACCATGTTGATGTAGTGGATGATGACGAGGCTATATCCGTGAATTCTCAGTACAATGCAAGATTGAGGAGCGCTTTGGAGGATGCTTTCCGTGAGTGCCGCTCTATTTCGCCTGAACTTAGACCACGTTTACCTCGTTTGCCCATGCATAAGAAAAACAAGGCGCTGGTGTGTGCTCTAGACTTGCTGCTGTCAAATTATTTTAACAACAGCAAAGACCTCGCCGATACCCATTCAATTTTGTACTGTGCAGCTGTAGCGGCATGTCGTGTGGCTCATGTCAAATTTCCTAACAGTGACAGAGCTCCACGACCAAAACCAGCTGTACCAGCTTGGCAGTGCAGGATTGAGTGTCGTATCGGTGAAGCTAGAGCACTCATCGGCAAGCTGATCAGCTTCAGGGAGGGCAATACTCGCCCTAGAGTGATGCGCTTTGTGAGGCGGGCATTCTCGGGGACTGATATTAGTTCTCGAGATTATTTGTCCCGCGTCACAGAGCGTATCGACTTCCTGAAGCAGAAGATCTGTGCATGGGCAAACCGTATTCGTCGGCACAGGCGGAGAGTGGAGCGGTACACTCAGAATCGCACATTCCAGAGTGATGAAAGGTGGGTTTATAGGGCTTGGGAGCGACCGGACCAAGGTGTGACTGACACGCGCCTGCCGGATGATGACGCCATGTGTTCGTTCTGGCGAAATATGTGGTCGGTGCCTGTCGGTCACACCGAAGGTGACTGGACTGAGAGGATTGAGCGAGCGTGCGATTCAATACCAGAAATGGGGGCTATTACCATCTGCCCCCAAGATGTAGCTCGTGCAGTCCGTCCGTTGCCTAACTGGAAATCTCCAGGGCCGGACGGGTTGCACAACTTTTGGATAAAATGGTTCCAAGGGTCGCACGCTCGCTTGGCATCCCAATTCCAGTTAGCCTTAGAGTCGGGATTGCTGCCCCAGTTCCTAACGACAGGAATAACCCACCTGCTCCATAAATCAGGTAGTACTGCGGATCCCAAAAATTATAGACCGATCACTTGTCTACCGACGGTTTATA
The DNA here is from genome assembly GCA_949316385.1 of Globia sparganii. Classification (NCBI taxonomy): domain Eukaryota; kingdom Metazoa; phylum Arthropoda; class Insecta; order Lepidoptera; family Noctuidae; genus Globia; species Globia sparganii. The sequence continues at coordinate 5,351,517 of OX438663.1, read as the reverse complement.
AAGTTCTTACATCCATTTTGAGAGCTAAAATTAACAAACATATAGACACCAATTCCATCATGTCTGTCTCTCAAAATGGATGTAAGAACGGGTCCCGGGGTACTAAGGAGCTACTCCTCATTGATATGACCATTAGCCAACAGGTTCGTCGTTCCCAAAAGGATTTATCGACATGCTGGATAGATTATAAGAAGGCCTATGACTCGGTGCCACATACATGGCTCATGAGGGTGCTGGAGTTGTATAAAGTAGATACAACTCTGCGCACCTTCCTGATGTCATGTATGGGGCATTGGAGGACAGTCCTTCGCTATCCAGGATGTCGAAATATCCAGAGGAATAGCGAACCGATAAGGATCGAGCGAGGCATATTCCAGGGCGACAGTTTGAGTCCGCTTTGGTTCTGCTTAGCTTTGAATCCTCTAAGCACACTACTGGAGGATTCAGGCCTAGGCTATCGGCTGAGGAGAGGTGGTCAGGTTATATCTCACCTCCTTTACATGGATGACCTAAAACTCTTTGCCCCCAACAATTTGTAACTGATGGAGCTACTGAAAATTACTGAAACTTTCAGTAGCGCCATCAGGATGGAATTTGGTGTGGACAAATGTGCGGTCATGCATGTAAAGCGAGGGGAGATTGTGGAATCCGTGGGAACCCAACTCTCGGATTCCACAAATCTTAGAGCCCTCTCCACATCCGAAACCTATAAGTATTTGGGTATGTCGGAAGCGTTGGGCATCAATGTTACTGACATGAAGCAATCGTTGAAGGAGCGCTTCTTTGGCCGTCTGAAAAAAGTATTTATTAGTCTTCTTTCAGGCGGAAACAAGGTGCGCGCCTTCAACGGTTGGGTCATGCCGGTTTTGATGTACTCTTTCGGCATACTCAAATGGACTCAGACCGAACTCGACGCCCTGGATAGGAAGGTCCGTACATTGCTGACTGCAAATCGAATGCATCACCCACGGTCATCGGTAATGAGGCTGTATATCCCGCGAAAATGTGGAGGTCGAGGCTTTTTAAACGCTAAGACTCTCCACAATCGCGAGATATGCAGTCTCAGGGAATATTTCCTAGAAACCGACGTGGGGATGCATCGAGATGTAGTCGTGGTGGACAAGGACCTCACTCCACTCTCCTTAGGTAAAGAGAACTGGCGCAAACCAGTAGTGCTTGACATTAATGATCGCATGGAGGTATGGCAGAGTAAGGAGCTTCACGGACGCTTTTTCCGGGCCCTACATGGCCCTGATGTAGATTTACTAGCGTCCGTAGCCTGGCTGCGTTTCGGTGACCTTTTTGGAGAAACCGAAGGTTTTGTCTGTGCAATTATGGACGAAGTTATGATGACGAACAATTACCGGAGATTTATTGTGAAAGACGGCACGGTTGACATTTGTCGGGCATGCCACCGGCCCGGAGAATCAATCAGGCATATCATCTCCGGGTGTTCTCGTCTAGCTAACGGAGAATACTTGCATAGACACAACCTTGTAGCCAGGATAATCCATCAGCAACTTGCTTTGAAATACAACCTTGTGGAATCGGAAGTGCCGTACTATAGGTATGTGCCCGACCCAGTTCTCGAGAATGGTAATATCACATTGTACTGGGATCGATCCATCATCACTGACAGGACTATTGTTGCCAATAAGCCTGATATAGTGGTGGTGGATCGATCAGAGCGGCGCGCAATGATTGTTGACATAGCCGTCCCGCATGACGAGAACCTCGTGAAAGCCGAGAAAGATAAACAAATCAAGTATCTTGACTTGGCTCACGAGGTTGTCGACATGTGGGATGTGGACTCAGCGATCATTGTGCCGATAGTCGTGACAGCCAATGGGCTAATAGCCAAGAGCCTCGACCAACATCTAAGGAGGCTCTCGTTGGGCAGCTGGATCAAGGGCTTGATTCAGAGAGCGGTACTTCTGGACACGACCCGCATTGTTAGGAGGTTCCTCTCTTTGGGGCCCTGACCACCGGTAGCTTGGACCCTGTTCCCGATACCGGTGGGCTACTACTATTTTTTATATTTTTAAATGTTTTTATATTTTTTGTTTATATCCTAATATTTAAAAATATAATTTATATGTACATAGTGAAATAAAGGAGATAATAATAAATTCTTTATTTTCGCAAAAAAGTGAACAATAACACTAGTAACTAACGTTAAGAACTGTGTTACCAGAAAATTTAAAAACTAGCGTATTTTGAACTCTAAGTGAATAGTGAGAGAATAATAAAAAAAATATGGTGATGCCAGTAAAAATGTTTAGTCGACTGCTTATCGTCCTATTGATCATCATTCATCATTACTGCCCAAAGACGTCCACTGCTGGGTATAGGCGGATCACACACTACAACGCGCCACGCCACGGGGCTCAGCTCCCTGTGGCGTGATTTTTTACATATAAAATCAATAAAAACGTGCTTCTGCGCGAGGAATTTGACTTCGTTTCCCGCACCCTGTCGCATGGCGCGTTGTAGTGTGTGGTCCATCATAGGTAGAGTTGCCAACTTTTAAAAATATATAAAATATGGTAGATGGCGAAATAATAATAGTAGGTATGTTTATTTTTTTTTTACTTATCATAAACCATTACTACACTATAATTTATTTTTTTACGTTACCATTAATTCAGCTTTTAATAGATTAATACTGGTCATATTGCGCTCATCTCGCCATTTTGTATTGAAATTAAAATGTAGTATAGTTTCGCCTACTATATTTTTTTAAAAGAAATATATAGTATTTAGGCTTCTAATATAGTAGGATACTATATACTCATAGGCCTCCCAAGGGTCGCGTGAGACACATCCACCGGTCCTACCACGTGCTTTTTGCATCCAGCGGATTATCAACCTTTTGATATTATAGGTACCTAATCTCTTATTACCCTACTTTTATAATAACTCCCAGGATGTCAGCCTTATCCGAGCTAAAAACTTGAAATAAAAATATCAAAACAAAATGCATAGTTGTTCAAAAATTCATAAAACTGACACATAAAAAAATCAGCGATGTTCTTCTGTTTGCATAATTAACTCGAAAAGTTCTCGCCTGCAATGCAGTCTTCAGTCTGGGGAGGCATTATGATAAGTTAAAGTGTCAACATTGTTTAAGTTCTATTTGGAGTGTTTTATGGTTGATTTGGGTCGCTTAGAGAAATATAGTTGGCCACTTTATAATTATAGTAGCGCACCTGAGGGCCTATTCTCTTAGTTCGTCAACGGAAATACGGGCGTTCGAAAGTAGTTAAATCTTTCGGAAGGGTATCTATGTTATATGTTCTATGTTATGGGTTTGGTTTCCGCACTTAGTCCTTCAAATGGACCATTGTGCGTGGGCCATGGCGGTCGTCGGTGGTTATTCCAACCAGCCCATCTGATCCAGAAGCTGATTAGGTCGATCTGGGTGTCCCGAGAGTTTCTGATCTAATCTGGGTGACGCCTGTGTACTCAAAGAGCACATGCGCAACGGATTCTTCAGCCTCCCTTTCTCTGCACGGGGGACTGTCCGTTATGCCTACAGTGTGGAAGTGTTTATTTAGCGAGCAGTGTCCCGTGATGGTCCCCGTCACCTGGTTAGCCTGCCATCTAATGATGGCATAGCTTCCTTGGACTGCCTGCAGCCTGGTGACGACGTCCACCAGCTTTCTGCTTGTGTTCGGAAGGGTAAAAACATATCGGGAATAAGGACAAATATCATGTCATCATTAGATAGCAAGCTAACCAGATGTTTACAATGCTTGGACAGAAAAGGCCTGCGTCTGGTGAAGGGGACCATCACGGGACACTGCTCGCTAAATAAACACTTTCACGCAAAATTTACCATATACAGGGTTATTGGAAAAACATTAACAACCTCTTTAGAGGTCATTGTACTCATCATTATGAACAACTTTTACTATGGGACCAAAACCTGAAATCGCAAAAAAAAAATCAGCTGTTCCCTAAATTTTGACGAGTTATGCGAACATAAATGTAATGTTGTGTTGTTAATGTTTTTCCAATAACCCTGTATACAACGGCCTGAAATGAATCATCGGGCAGCTGCCCACCAGATACGACTCCCTTCTGATCAGAGGATCCTCCCTTTCCTACGAAGCATGAATGAACTTTACGCCCTGTTCCTCATACCTTTAAACAATATTAAACCAAAACCAGCTCATATTCCTCTATCCATATTTGCAACTACTCTAGCTAGATCCAAAATAATTATCAAAAGAAAAAGGAAATATGTTTATTTGCGGTAAAAATGACGCAGAGAAAGAACACGAACGCAAAAAAAGAATAAGTCGGGAAAATATGCGTTACATCTACACAAAACGGCCATCGCTCAGCATAATGCTAAGACCCTATACGAGACAGAGCCCCAGCGCTGGTTTTCAGCGACAACCGGCGTTGAGGTGATGACGTCAACCGATGTAGCATACGATAAGATAAAAAAAAACAGAAACTCAAACTTCTGGCAACATTTTCGTTCGTCCTCAACTACCAAGCACCAGAATATACCTCACTTTCTAATCGAATTACAATTTAATCTAATACGAATTTGCTCGACGACCGTTCAGGCACACTCACTCAAACTCACGGCTGATTGTTAATGAAATTAGTGCAGCTAATGTAATTATACGAACTGGAGATTAATTATGGTGCATCGGAGGATTATTTAAGTACTAGGGTTTGCTTCAGCTCTGCGCGTAATTTTGATTTGATTTGAAAAAGAGATTTTCGGGAGAATATTTCTTAGTGAAGAGGTGTGGTGGCCTAGTAAGTAGTAGCCGCGACTTACGAGTAGGTTCGAACCCATACATGCACTTTCCTTTGTGTAAATTATTTCATCACCACTGCTCTTTAAACGGTGAAGAAAAACATCGTGAGGAAACCGGCATGTCCTAGAACCAAATATTCGAAGACATGTGACATCTACCAACCCGCACTGGGCCCGCGTGGTGCATTACGGCCCACCCCCTCTCAGAGAGAGGAGGCCTGTGTCCACAGCAGTGGGAACGTGTCTACACGGCGCATAAACAGTAGTGTTTAACGGCAAGAAAATCGTGTATTTACAAAGGACCTTAGACTCTAAATACCCGTGGCGAAGGGTGAATTTATGACGGAGGTAAGCCGCAGCAAAAAAAAAAAATCAATAAAACGTTTCATTATATTATTAAAATGATGAATTGACTATAGAGTAGTTGTGTTCTGAATTTTCGAAGGGAAGCCGGCGGGAATCGAGTTGTATGGTACGGTCAGCATCAAAAGTCGATTAACACTTCAGTTTTTTTAATCTCAATTATTGAGCTAAATATTTGTTCAAAATTGCAGCAGAAATACAATGTAATTTTGAACAAATATTTTGTTCAATAACTGAGATTAAAAAAACTGAACTGTTTATATTTTGCTCAATGACTGAGATTAAAAAACTGAAGTGTTAATCGACTTTTGATGCTGACCGTACCTTCGCCGCTGCTAAATACCATCTAAGAAATACAGTTAAAAAACCCTCAAAATCTTCCTTATTTTAGCAGTTTTGGCTACATAATAGTCACATAACTGTCTGTCTATCAACACATCAAGCACATCATCAGCTAGCCGAAACTATCAAATTTTCCCAATCAACTTTGATCCTTATACTTTAGCAATAAACTTGAAAATCCATTAAAGACATTTGACAGATTGTAGTAGCTTGATGTGCTGGCTTCTGTACCTAGGTGATAAAAAAAAAGCTGTCTAGATCAACAAACATCACAATAAAAGCATCAATATTCTTGGTTAGGGTAAGTAGGTGATAGTAGCAAGATTTGTGACCTACCTAAGTTTAGCCAGACATTGGCCCTTCTGTGGTTCACAAAATAAATTAAATTTAATTTCAGTGCATCTTTTTCTTTCTATTTCATTAAGAGAAGGACAGAAGATAAATATTAGTTTGGTCCTGTCAAATTAGTAAGCGCCTGACATAAATTGGCGTATTTTTAGTAGCCAACTTTTTAATCTCGTCTAAATTGTCTATGGATTATCTAATTTGACAGGACTAAACTAATATTTTATCTTCTGTCCTTTTCCTAATGGTATAGAAAGAAAAAGATGCACTGAACTTAAATTTAATTTAGTTTGTGAACAACAGAATCGTGGCCACTGGCCCCGATTCTGTTGTTCACAAACTAAAGGGACAGAAGTTAGAATATTAGTTTAGTCTTGTCAAATTAGATAATCCATAGACAAGTTAGACGAGATTAAAAAAATATGTACATTTGCCCCGCACGGCCCCGCTGAATTTGCGATTTAGGTGTGCACCAATGCAATGTACTCGCCTCTAGGAGTATATGTACCGGTTTCTTTTTCAATGTACCTCTGTACTTTTGAAGAAATATGCATAAAAAGGGGGCCGTGCCAGCCAAACGTTTTCAGCACGGCCCCCGTGTAACTTGAAAAATATAAAGCGTATTAATAAGGTTCCTAAACTCAAGGAATGTACTCTATTAACACGTTATATGTACCGTAACAGATATTGTGAATTCGTAATAACAAATAATATATAGATGTGGAAAGGGGGCCGTGCTGGAAAAAAAAAATATAAGAAAATATCTAAAAAAGACAAAACAACCTTAGCCAAAAACTATTAAAATATAATTGATGTTTGGCAAGTAACATATGTACCGCATTGGTTTCTCATACAACTTGCAAAATTTAAAAAATAAACCAATTTTAGTTTATTCAGCACGGCCCTCTATAGTTGCCTATATCTTTTTCAATATGACATGTTTGTTTACAAAATTCGACTTCCTAAATTATGTATAGGAGTACATTCGTTCCCAATAAATTGCGATTCTGCTGTATTAGTACTTTAAAAGATAAATTGGATCAAAAATATCATATAATACAACTGATAGGGTGACCATGGTTCCATATATTAGGTACATATATTCGAAGGCCGCCCATTGTATGTTTTGTAGTAATAAGTGTTTTTTTTTGTTAAGTATTTTCTGGTGTACAATAAAGTATATATAAATAAATCACAGATATATTTCCAATAAATCACACGGATTGAATCGTACATTACAATAAAATTACAGATTCATTACATTTCACAGATTATTTACTATACCTATAGAATAATCACAGAAAACTATAACTATGTGTCACTAACACTACAGAGCTTAAAAGGCTTTGAAAAATCACAGATACGTTTCCAACAATTCACATCGATTGAAGTACCTATATTACAATAATATTACTTACATTAATCACATTAATATTATTTGGAATAATCACAGGCAACTAATTCAACCTACGTAATCACAGTAGTGTTTCAAGCAACTGTAATAATTAGAATATTGTTATTATTTTTACATAATTATAAAACATCAAAGATCACTCGCGAATCATATTTAGATTAACATACAACCTGACGCTGACCTGCAATTGCAAAAAATCGTATGAAAATTTGTATTTCGCGGGCTACACTGAAGCAAATACCCATAAGTAACGTCATACTCATAAGTAACGTCTAATTTTATAAACGTCTAATATACCTATGGTAGGTATACGCCTATAAAGTTAGGTTTTGTGATTTAAGAATTCTAACCTTAGACTTAATCAAGAAATGATTACGCAAAAAGCAATTACTTCTATTGTATACGGGTGTAAGACTTAGCACACTCTCGCTTACACTTCACTGTGCCGTGAGCGGGTGCTTCATACATTTTGATATTTTTAAATTTCATTAAATAAACCTAGTACTTAAGTAAATTGATTTTAGTACATATCAAATCCGTTTCTTAAGTACAACTAAATTATATGATTACTTTTAACTACCTGTTTATTAACATTCCATTTCCGTGCTTGAAATAGAATTCACTGCTCAACAACACGTAGAAAACACGTGAATACTGAAATTAATGGAGCAATGTTTACATTTACTGCTGTAGGTATATAGTGCGCGTAAAGATGTGACTGATCAATAAACACTCGAGCGCAACTGCGCAACATGAAGTAACCGCGACACCAGCGCCACTTCAAAAATCACGGTAGCGTCAGTGAACTAATAGCGACCGCACAGGACAAGTTTTAACTGATTTAATTCCCTTAAAAGATGTCATCGCTAATATTAATTTTCAAGAAAAAAAAAACAAATTGTGAAAAAAGAATGTTTATTTCAATGTAGTCACATAATTTAATTATTTATTATTATTTATTTATTTATATATACTTTATTGTACACCAGAAAATACATAACAAAAAAAACACTTATTACTACAAAACATACAATGGGCGGCCTTCGAATATATGTACCTAATATATGGAACCATGGTCACCCTATCAGTTGTATTATATGATATTTTTGATCCAATTTATCTTTTAAAGTACTAATACAGCAGAATCGCAATTTATTGGGAACGAATGTACTCTTATACAGGGTGCAATTGAAGTCATGGGCATTATTTTAACCTAAGGCACTACTCATGATACTAATTGCATTAAGGCTACTACTACGCAAATCAAAAATATTATTAATGCAAGTATGGAAAACCTTAAAATGTAGTAAGTCATAGAAAGTATCAAACACTTTGCGCTTCTCGATAGCAAATGCGTAGGTACATTACGCCGCACGCGTCATTGGGCGTGAATTCTTTGACCCCGCCCGACTCACGTGACATTCGTAAGTTGCCAATGAATTGATTCATAATAAATTCCAACTTTCCCTTCGTACTTTGCCGGCTTAGGACGGTCAAAACTACGTCAACTAACATACATTAAAAAAAACATTTACGTACCTAGCTTGTGGATTGTTTTGAAAAAACCTTATTTGTCGGTAAAGTGACAGAGGGTAAACGGGTGCTCTTCCACGGGCTTGTGCATGTGCTGGCACGTGAAAAGACGAAAAATCCAACAGGTTCTTAGTGGTTCTGGTGGAATGAGACCCCGTGAAGGAATAGGGTCGTTTGGGTTGCGGCGATGGAACATTTCACGAGTTCATACAACCATTTGTGGGTATTGTTGGTTGGTGTACCTAGCCTGCACATTACGCGGTCGAGGCATCGTGTACACAAACACACACACAACACACAAATACTACACTAACACTTAATACACTGCAATCCAAGCACCGTATGACGCGAGCGGCGAGTACGGCGATTACATCACGGGATCAATAAATCAATTACGCGTCAATGCACCTGCGCAGTCGTTATGACACTGGTTCCGGGTTCACGTTGCGGCGGGAAGCAGACCCCGCGCGGGGGTGATATTCGTATTTTTGCGAGTGAGGGAGTGGGACGGAGAGAGTTCAGGGAATCCCGCCGGACGGCATGTCTTTTAGCCCATTGTTATTATTACTTGTAAGGAAAAACCCGCGCGCGCGCAGGTGATGTTTGTTTACATTTCGCTTTGCGCTGTACTGTGCTTTAAGATTTTGATACTTCAACATTTATTGGCGTTAACGAAGTATTTTGTTTTAATTACTTTAAGTGTTTATTTGCAATAATAAGCCTTGTGCAATTTGACTTACTACATTTTTAAGGTTTTCCTTAATTGCATTAATAATATTTTTGATTTGCGTATTAATAGCCCTAATGCAATCAGTATCGTGAGTAGTGCCTTAGGTTAAAATAATGCCCATGACTTCAATTCCACCCTGTATATAATTTAGGAAGTCGAATTTTGTAAACAAACATGTCATATTTAAAAAGATATAGGCAACTATAGAGGGCCGTGCTGAATAAACTAAAATTGGTTTATTTTTTAAATTTTGCAAGTTGTATGAGAAACCAATGCGGTACATATGTTACTTGCCAAACATCAATTATATTTTAATAGTTTTTGGCTAAGGTTATTTTGTCTTTTTTAGATATTTTCTTATATTTTTTTTTCCAGCACGGCCCCCTTTCCACATCTATATATTATTTGTTATTACGAATTCACAATATCTGTTCGGGTACATATAACGTGTTAATAGAGTACATTCCTTGAGTTTAGGAACCTTATTAATACGCTTTATATTTTTCAAGTTACACGGGGGCCGTGCTGAAAACGTTTGGCTGGCACGGCCCCCTTTTTATGCATATTTCTTCAAAAGTACAGAGGTACATTGAAAAAGAAACCGGTACATATACTCCTAGAGGCGAGTACATTGCATTGGTGCACACCTAAATCGCAAATTCAGCGGGGCCGTGCGGGGCAAACGTACATAAAAAAATGGCTACTAAAAATACGTCAATTTACGTCAGGCGCTGACTAATTTGACAGGTGTCCTTTTCATACTGAAATAGAAAGAAGAAGATGCACTGAACTTAAATTTAGTTTAGTTTGTGAACAACAGAATCGGGGACCTTATTCGACTTTTCCAAAGTCCGAAGAAAGGCCTCTTTTTTCAATTAACGTTGAAACTTATCCATTCTTGTCTCGGCTCAGCACGTGACATCGGAAACTAATTTCACCGCGCAACGTGACAACCCGTTTTTTCAACTGTTTTCTTACTTGCGTTTTTGTCAGATTTCAACGTTGGCTCCTGGCCTCTCCCACGGGTAAAGAGAATAACAATTATGTGATAATGTTGGGAGTTCACGTGAAAATTATACTTAAAAGAGCACTTTTTAAAGTGCGAAGTTCAGTATAGTGTTGGTGTAGTAGCTGAGCTATTGGCTACTCTGCGCTAACGGTCCCAGAGGGTCTAGACAAAGTGACATTTGCCATCTTTTCGTAATTTATATTTTACTAGCGACCCGCCCCGGCTTCGCACGGGTGCAATGCAATTTAATAAATTTAATTAAATAATTAATAATTTTAATGTTTTTTTTTTAACTTGCCGCCAGCCGCTGCCGCCGATACCGCAGCAACCGCTATGTCCCTGCGTTTTAAATCTGTAATATCTTCGAAAATATTAATTTAAATAACATGCTGTAAAGGGCCATATTTATCTATATTAAATGCACAATGTATTTAAGGTACTTAATTGGATAATGATTAATGCTGTATTGCTTAACATCGCTTCGTAAATAGCCCTAATTTCTCGTAAAAAGTAATGGAGAAAAAAAGGGTAATTGTGGGTTATCCCTAAGAGATAGACATGTACCATTGCGGACTTTTTTGTAGACCTTTTTAAGGTGTACAATACTGTAGTACATTATTTTGATATAAGTATCTCATAGGGTTCAGCCAGCGTTTGCAATGTAAGCGCAAAAAAAAGGGTTTATTTACGACATCACATTAGAAACCTCTAAAATTATCAATGTTTCTCTACTATATTATACATTACATATAAACCTTCCTCTTGAATTGCTTTATCTATTAAAAAAACTGCATCAAAATCCGTTGCGGAGTTTTAAAGATTTAAGCATGCATAGGGATATAGGGACAGAGAAAGCGACTTTGTTTTATACTATGTAGTGATTTATTTGATTGTTGTTTTTTATTTATATCTGAACGTATGCTGCACTACTTGACGTCATCACGTCAACGCCGGTTGTCGCTGAAAATCAGCGCTGGGTTTCTGTCTCGTATAGGGTCTTGGCATTATGTTGAGCGATGGCCGTTTTGCGTAGATGTGACTCATGTTTTCTCCAAATCTGTTATTTTGTTTTTTTTTTTGCTTGTGTTTATTTTTTTATGCGTCATGTTTGCCGCAAATAAACGTATTTTCTTTCTTTCTTTACATTCTATAAGCGAGAACGATGATGGAAAAGTAAAAATTATAAGCCTGACATAAGTTATCGAAAAGCTTATGCCAATCTTGTTAAAACTCGTTGTAGAAATACAAAACCCTTTGAAAACGATTGTCACTTGTCTAAGCCCTCAAGGTTTGCGAAAAACAAATAATTGTCTGTTTGTATAATATGGAGATTAGTAGTTGTTCGGGGTCTGGCAGTACTGTGTCCATTTGCTTTTTAACTAGTCAGTCTATTATGTAATAAGTGTTAGTAAAAAGCGACAACATAACTTCCAATTTTGAAGAGGATTAAAGAGTTACCCTTACAGATTATAATCGCTAGTTTTTGTTGGCGAAGAAGCAACGTATCATATGGCACTAAGCAAAGTGTAGAATTATGTCAATGAAAAAACTTTTGTTATCGCATCAGTATTTCCAGGGATTTCTTCCTACAAACAAACAATTTTGACTCTTTAACATCAAAGTTTAGAAGATTACATAAGAAATCCTACTTTCAACTCAGCCTATCGCAGTCCACTGCTGGACATAGGCCTCTCCCAGGCTGCGCCACAACACCCTGTCCTCCGCCTTCCGTATCCAGTCCGTCCCAGCCACCTTCTTTATGTCGTCTGTCCATCTAGCTGGGGGCGTTCCACACTACGCTTGCCGATACGCGGTCTCCACTCAAGGACTCGTCTGCTCCACCGGCCATCGGTCCTTCGACAAACATGGCTAGCATGGTTTGCTTACTCTGCAAGCTATGTCGATAACTCCGGTTCTCAACATATTAATTTGTGTTAAAACTGTGCTAAGCCAAGGAAAATAATAATAAAAAGAACAACCAACCGGAGTGAAAATGCTGTTCTGCAAACGATGGGACACTCAACATCCTGTATGCTCAGCATCCTAATTGTATAACACACCATCTATTTCAATCTGAATAATTTTGAAGGATATTGCCAATCCATTGCTTCATATATTCGAATCATTTGTCTGCTTTTCAAAGTAAATAACGCAATGAATGATGTTGAACTGTCAAAATGTAAGCCATTGCTACTGCCTGCATTTTGAAGAAGAAAAACATTAAAATCAAAATAAATATGCCAGTTTGCAACTAATACAGAAACTAGAAGTAACTGAACATAAATAAAACTGGAATCAGTCAAAGAGCAGTCATTTAAACAGAAAAAAATGACTTTTGAACTACTTTTTCTACCTGACCAGCTGCGATCGTATCAAGTTGAAAATATTGGAAAAGAACCCATTGGTTTGTTTGCAACTTTAAGGCTGTTTGTCCACTAGAGCGGGGCGAGAAGAAATTTGCAGAGCTAGGAAAACATTTATAGCTGGAATGTAACTAGGTTCCTAATAGGGATATGTCGGATGAGCTTGAATTCCTATAATATAAGATTTTTCAAAGAAAAAAGTCGATCTATTTGTAATTAAAATTTAGAAGGGGGCAAACTGACGTATTTTTCAAAACACAGCTTTGCGGCTTTGTCGTCGACGGAGATTTCTTAGTGGTACATAAATTGAACCGTCTCTACTAAACAGTTGTTCACTTAGTACTGAACCTGGCTGGCTGTTTTGTAGTAATAATTGTTTTTTTTGTTATGTATTTTCTGGTGTACAATAAAGTATATATAAATAAATACTGAACCTGGCAGCGGCGGCGGGGTCATCGGAGCAAAATCTTGAAATGTAGAGTTGTATTGTTATCTAAACAGGTCTTCTCTGTTGAACAGTAGTTAATTTTCACAACGCTCCGTTCCGCCTCTGTGGAGTGCCACCCTAACTTCTTGGCCACGAGATATGTACACGCTCAAACGACACCCTGAAGCGACACGCTATCGCGACACGCTCAAGCGACATGCTCAAACGATACGCTCAAGCGACACGCTCAAGCGACACGCTATCACGACACGCTCAAGCGACACGCTTAAGCGACATGCTCAAGCGAAACGCTCAAGGGACATGCTCAAACGACCCGCTCAAATGACACGCTCAAACGACACAAGCGACATGCTCAAGCGACCCGCTCAAACTACACGCTCAAGCGACACGCTCAAACTACACGCTCAAGCGACACGCTCAAACGACATGCGTCTTGCGACAGCGACTGCGGAGACAACAAATGAAGGAAGTTGTATATTTATACCACGAGTTACCGCGACGTGACTTGCGGAGCGACGGACGAAAACAAATGACACGAGCGTTTGTCGCTTCGCTTGAGGCCGTGAACCGAGCCTTAGAGCGGAAACTAACCTACCTTTGGAACTCTTCTCCGGACCATAAAAAAACTTTTTAACTGTTAACCTCGTTTCGAGTCAGTGTTTATAACTAGCTATGTACTTAGGTCCTTTTGCTATTGACAGCGTATTATAAAGTTAAATTGAAGTTTAACGTTTTGTTTCACTTTTTATTTTAGTTCGTTGCGACTTTTTAGGTTATTAAATTGAAAGTTTTGTTTAGCCAGGTTTTTAATGTTGCGCAGCAAAAATAGGCAAAAGGAGCACGGAACTGTTGCATGGAACCGATCTGGTGGCAGTCAGTCACAGTTGATGTTCTCAAAAACTATACAGGGTCAAATTAAATTAGCTAGCGAAATTCCACAAACAAGATGGGTATCGATATCTAAGCACGATAAAACAAAAATAAGTCAATTTGATGACTTTTTGTGGGCTCATCGACCGCAGTTAGTGTAATCACTTGAACAATCGGTTTAAAAAAAAAGTGTCTTTTGCATGGGTATATTTCACAGAAGTATTGTTATTAAACACGATAAAACAAAAGAAAACAGATTTTCTCAACTCATGGGACAAAATTCAAGTTTTGTATAAAACGCACACTATGCAGGCATATTATAAGTTAGGGGATTACATCGCTGATAAAAATGCCTGGCTCAATGCTGCTCCTGCTCCACAAACACAACTAATTGATTAACACTTGAAAATACTGTTGGAGCTGCTGAAGATTGTAAGACTATCTTTGCATTGTACGAGTATAAACTCAATTTGATTTGACAGATGTGAGTTCTATGTACTATAGTAATATGTCTTAAATTGGCTTGAATGTGCCCTGGCGGCTGATAGTATGTCATGCTCACTCAAATGTCTCGCTGACGGTGGCGTGTGTGTTGGATCATTTAGCTCCCTTCAAAATGGTTGAGCTGAATGGTGCTGATCTATGCGTCATGTTCGAACGAACGGGCGCCGTCAGTTGGGACTGGTCATCACTTAGTTGCCACGGCTTATTTTTAATTATTTTATTTTTGGATTGTTGTTTTGTTACTAATTGCTTTATTCTGGACGCTTTTAACGCGTACGTCTTTTTTTTACATCGTTCTCACATATTTATAAATTCAACATTAATGATGTAAGTAATTAATATTTTTTGTAAAAATATAATTTAAAAGTATTCATGGAGTTTCTTGCCCGTCCTTCTCCATAGTAGGTACCTACTACACTTTGGAATGGGCAACTTTTTTTTTTTCTTCTTTTTTGTTTTTTTTTTTGAGGATGTGAAATCATCAAATGACCCCTCCCGCTCTGGGTAGAGCAGAAGGGAGCGTCAGACCCTTACTGACTAAAACCCTACATACTAATATTATAAATGCGAAAGTGTGTCTGTCTGTCTGTCTGTTACCTCTTCACGCTTAAACCGTTGAACCGATTTAGATGAAATTTGCAATAAAGATAGTTAGAGTCCCAGGAAAGGACATAGGATAGTTTTTATCCCGATATTCCCACGGGATCGACACTTATGCGGGTTAAACCGCGGGGCGCTGCTAATACGACTTTTTTCCGGACCGTACAAAACTTTTCAATGCCTAGTTTAATTAACCTCGTTCCGAGTCAGTGTTTATAACTAGCTATGTATAGTTATTTGTAACTCTGACAGCAGCAACCTAACAGCGACCTTATTGTAACGAGAACAAAGATCACAATGATTTTGACAGACTTGTCAGTGGCCGCAGCCCAATATCAACCTTATTGGAATGAGAATAAAGATTACTGTGATTTGGACAGTGTTGCCAAATCAGATGTAAAAACACTGAAAGGACTGTACTTAGGTCCTTCTGCTATTGTCAGCGTACCTATTATATAATATATTATATGTAGTTTGTTCTGAATTGATTTTTAGCTTTTTCTTTTAGTTACCTACTTTTTATTTTAACCTACTTTTTATTAAGTTAAAGTTTGTCTAGCCTGATTTTTGAGTGCTGACGATTTAAACTGGTAAAAGTGAAACTTACGTAGAAAACTCAGTGTCCATCTATTTATCTGGCGTAATTTTTGGTTAAATACTACCTATAGCTATATACAACAAAAAAGTAAAGAAGTCAAAACTGTATATTGCTTTTTTTTAAGTACCTAATTGCTACGATTTGGATGCCGAAAATATCGTTTTAAGAAATTTTGTTTGTTTCTCTCAATGTATGTTCCGCATTGGCGCAGAAACGGCTGAATGGATTTGTATAAATTTGGCACACCGTTTATAACCTGGATTAACACATAGGGTAATTAATCCCGGTAGTACGTTCTCGTGGGATATTTTCCGGCATCTACGCGGGCGCAGCTGCGGGCAAAAGCTAGTTTGAAATATAGAACATTATATTGATTTTTTTAAGAAAAACACCCTTTTCTTGATGATACTTTTTAATCGCACAACTGTACTCTTTCACAATCCGTCAACGACTGACTTGCACTACACAGTTTACCGTTTTAAAACGACATTTGCCCTACCCGGTTTGTTACAATATTATTAATTTATACTTTGACCGTGTTGCCACAATGGATATTATAATGCGGTATTTAAAGATAATGCATGTTTTTTAAAAATTAAATCAATGAAATCACGACAATATGAAATGTCAATTTTTAACTGAAGTAGTGGAAAATTGGCAAATAAAAGGACTTTGAAGTTCGATGTTAGTATTATAGTACAATGTTAGTGAATAAACTCGATATTCCAAAATGGCGACTACGATTAAAATGATGATGACGGTGCAGAAAAAAATATTCAATATGGCGCTGTCAAGATTCATCCATGTGCAAGTCGACCCTAAAATTACATACATACCGAATTAATTAATAGAACGGGTGAGTGACTGACAATGAACGAATGATAAAAGAAAATAGATATCCTTTTAACTGGAGTTTCACGGTTCGAAGAACAATTGAATTGGTGAATCGTAAGATAAAAAAATATTATTTTGCGAAATGATATTATTTATGAAAATATTAATCGTTTCAGAGTAAATGGTTGCACACTGTTGAAATAATCCATTATAATCCAAACAGAAGTTTTTGTTAATATGCGGTTGTATGGTTATTATTACTCGATTTAAAGTCTGAAAAGATCACACCGGAATTCGTTATTGGGCTTGCTTTGGTTACGCAGTGAAAATATATATATAACTTGAAACACATTATTATACAAACAACTTTTTCTGAGACTTGAAAAATCTTCAACAAACGCGCGCCTCAAAGAGGTCCGCTAGGGCCGATGCCTGCCAGGGTCGCGGGTTGTTCGAAAGAGATACCGTGGCCCCTGGCACTGGCAACTGAAGGAACAGGGGTGGGTTTTAGTCAGTAAAATCTGATACGCTCCCGCTCTGCCCAGAGCGGGAAAAGTTATTTGATAATATCCCACCCAAAAAAAAAGGGTGCAATTAGGCGTGTAGTGGCCAGAGAAACTGCTACGTCTTCGTAGCAAATAGCTACGGCGTAGCTACTGCGTAGGCCTAACCAAATTTTGTTTACAACAAAGAAAGAGATTGTGAACTTATTTGAATTAAATTAATTTATTGTTGTAAATCCAAGCAAAATCATTCCGAGTTTCATTGCTATTCAAAATGTCTAGGCACTTTTTTGTATCCTATTTATAGTGTCTCTCGCTTCTTCTCTGATCATAAAACTTAAATTATTATAAAGACAGACCTGTAAGCTTTAATAGGACGTACTTCAAGTCAGTGTTCATGAATATTGTTTGTTAGGGCACAGCTCCCTAAAAATTCCGGCCGTGTCTTTTCATGTTTATACCAACATTTGGAACGAGGTACAGACGCCAGCACATCAAGCTACCCGAAACTGTAAAATTTTCCCAATCAATCTTGAACCTAATGCCTTAGCGATAAAGTTGAAAATCTATAAAAGAAATTTGACAGATTTTTGTAGCTTGATTTGCTGGCGTCTGCACATTTATTTTATTTTTTATTTTGATTGTTGTATTTTTTATCTTAATACTGAACCGGTCGACGTCATTATGTCAACGTCGGCTGCCGCTGAAAACCAGCGCTGGGGCTCTGTCTGGTATAGGGTCTTAGCATTATGCTGAGCGATGGCCGTTTTGCGTTAATTTGACGCATATTTTGAGTGTTATTTTTTACTGCATATAAACGTATTTTCTTTCTTTATTTACACACACTCATCGCCTGTAACATCACCAAAACAGCACCCTTAAACACCTTTACTGAATTTAGGCTCATTTTCATGCAGCTCCATCAAAAAATAAAGGCAAAAGGCAATAAGGTCGTTACTTAATTACTCTCGGAATAATTCACAAAAGATAATTTGTTGGAGTCGCGATGGCCGCTAAAGTGGATTTTAATTTTGATCAAGGCTTGTTTGGACCTTGTTAGATGTTTTCGTCGGCTATTTCAGGTTCAAGTAAGTGTTGTTTTGTTATTTAAATAATTACTGGAATAAAGTTTTATCGTTTACTAAAGCTGGCCCGGACTTACGAGTTGTATGTGAAATGGTTCAAACCCAGGTGTCAGTTGGGTTACTGACTCTTATACGTTAGGCCGAAACTCGAAATCCCGAATCACTCTATCCCGAATGAACGCTATCCCGAATCAATCTATCCCGAATGAACGCTATCCCGAATCAATCTATCCCGAATGAACACTATCCCGAATCACGAGTAATGAATTTGATTGCCGCTGCTCTCAAAACGGTGAAGGAAAACATCGTGAGCAAACCGGCATGCCCAAATTTGAAGACATGCGACATCTACCAACCCGATTATTCACTCCCTCTCAAAAGTGAGGAGGCCTGTCTCAGCAGTGGGAACATTATAGGCTGATTATTTTAAGTTATCTATACTAATATTATAAAGAGGAAAGGTTTGTATGTAGCAGCGGGATTGTCCGAAAGGGTTACCGCTACCCCGGAACACAAAGGGCTAAGGAAGGAACACGGGTGGGTTTTAGTCAGTAAGAGTCTGACACTCCCTTCTGCTCCACCCAGAGCGGGAGGGGTCATTGGAAAAAAAAAAGGTTTGTATGTATGTTTGTAACGAATTGGCTCAAAAAGTACTGAACCGATTTTAAAAATTCTTTCACCATTTGGATGCTACATTATCACTGATTAATATAGGCTATTTTAATTGCAAGAAAAAAAATAAAATGTTTAAAAAATAAATGTCCACCCGTGCGAAGCCGGGACAGGCCGCTAGTGACCAATAAAGAGGAGGTTTTTACTATATGACAAAACATCGAGATTTCTTTATTAAATGTAAGTTTAATGTCAATGCATTATAACATCAACAATAACATTACACATCAATAATAACATAAACCGTCCAGATCCAGAACAATTTCTCTAAATGATGATAAAAACCGCATAAAAATCTGTTAAGCAATTTAGATAACAACAACGCGGTCACACAGCCAAACACGTAAGGCGTCTCTAATCTATATATCTTATATCTTCTATACAAATAAATATATTTCTGTTTGTAATGTCAAAATAACAGGTATTTAAAGAATATACGATACTTATAACAAAAAAAATATTGTTTTGGTCTGTCTGTTTGT
The DNA here is from genome assembly GCA_949316385.1 of Globia sparganii. Classification (NCBI taxonomy): domain Eukaryota; kingdom Metazoa; phylum Arthropoda; class Insecta; order Lepidoptera; family Noctuidae; genus Globia; species Globia sparganii. Next base: position 5,332,042 of record OX438663.1, on the reverse strand, counting down.
TTATTCCGACTAATTTACAAAACGGCTGGACCGATTTTGATAAAATTTAGCATGGGAATACCCTGGGGAAGGACATAGGCTAGTTTTTATCGACATACCACGCGGGCGAAGCCGCGGGCGGAAGCTTGCTTATAATATGTATAGATATTTTAACTATATATAGAAGAAGATGTAGGTACACTACACTTCTTTGGTGCAATATGAGACTAATAATGTGCACTAGAACGAAGAAAGAAAATAAGTTTATTTGGCCCAGGTTAAGTAAGGCACACAAAAACAATAACAAAAAAAAAAAAACTTAAAATAGTATTGTGTGCCTCACGGCTGCGCCAAATAGGCCCAGTTCAGCATAAATGTCAGACAACTAATGCCTGACGCTGGTTTTCAACTGGACCCTGATAAGTGTATTGACAGTACCCTTCACAGAGGTATAATACTCGTTGTTGAAAGCCAAACAATTATAAATATGACTAAAAACCACCATACCTCGAAGCTCAATAAAGAAAGAAAGAAAGTACAGAGGCCAGCACATCAAGCTACCCCAATCTGTCAGATTTTCCCAATTGAATATGAACCTTATTCCTTTTTGCTAAAGTTGAAAATCTATCAAAGAAATTTGACAGATTGGGGTAGGTTGACCTGCTGGCGTCTGTACCTACACCAGAGATATACACCAGAAAGCCAATTCTTGTAATTTAAAACGTTCAAAATCTAGTCGCAGTCTCATCTCGGCGACAAACAAATGTCAAAAACTTGTCAAAATGTAGGGAAAGTAGAGGTATTTTTGACAGATTGAGACTGAGATCAGACTGTGAACGTTCTTAAAATTACGAGAATTGCCCTCTGATACAAACTACTGTCGAATCCTAACTAATACGAGTATTATAAATGCGAAAGTAACTTTCTTTGTTTGCTACGATTTTACGATAAAACGGCTGAACGGATTTAGATGAAATTTGGCACATGGGTAGACCCTGGCCTGGAGAAGGAAATAAGCTACTTTTTATCCCGGAGCCTAGACGAAGTCACGGGCAACAGCTAGTAATATCATATTTTTCTAAAAATAAAATACAAACGAGTAAAATGGATTGCCTTTATGATCGGCCGATTTTGTAAGAAAATTAAAGAACGAATGTTCCATACAAAAGATGATTACTTCGTGTCAAATCGACGTCGATTCCCATTACGTTACTGATTTATGTGATGCCACGAAATTGAAATTTAATTGCCTTACCACGTATTTCGGAGAGAACCACAGTGTATTACAAATTATCTTACTACCTCAATTCAAATGAGTAAATATAATTTTATTGATTGAATCGAAAAAGGTATTTTGGTAACACAATAAATACTTATTTTTGCCAATTTTGGCATGTAACAACAAACATACTCAAACATATTCGAAAAGGCTTCAAATACTTTAATCACATGTTTATGCATTAGCTGTGGGGCAATTGAGTAACACATTATCAATTGGAATCGGTTTAATTTTGACAGTTCAACAACATTCATTGCGTTATTTACGTGTTGACCAGACAAATTTTTCGAACTTACGAATCAATGGATTAGCAATTTACTTCAAATGATTCAGATTCCGATTGATGGTGTGTTACGCAATTAGGGTGCTGATTAGCCTATAATGTTTTCACTGCTGGGACACAGGTCCTCTCGGTGAATGAGAGTGGGCCGTAATCCACCACGCGGGCTCAGTGCGTGTTGGTAGATGTCACATGTTTTCGAATGTTTGGTTCTAGGATATGCCGATTTCCTTACGAATATAAATACTTTTACTGAGAGCACTGATTGTTGAACAAAAATATTGTTTTCTTTTTATGCGGTCAAGTTGTTTCTTGTCCGGTCATTATAATTATCGAAAACAATTAGGTAGAGCTAAACCGTCAAGGGCCCCGATTCTGTTGTTCACAAACTAAATTAAATTTAAGTTCAGTGTATCTTTTTCTTTCTATTTCATTGTGAAAAGGACAGAAAATAAATATTAGTTTAGTCCTGTCAAATTAGTCAGCGCCTGACGCAAATTGACGTATTTTTAGTAGCCAAATTTTTAATCACGTCTAAACTTGTTTAAGGATTATCTAATTTGACAGTACTAAACTAATATTTATCTTCTGTCCTTTTCATAATGAAATAGAAAGAAAAAGATGCACTGAACTTAAATTTAATTTAGTTTGTAAACAACAGAATCAGGGTCAACGTCTCTTAGTTAACTAACATCAAATTATGTAGGTATTGCGGGTTTCAGCAAAAGATTTCATACATTATCTTGGTATAAAAAATCTTGATAGTTATGTATCATTTTAAAAGACAGAAACAAAGAAAAATTGGTTTATTACGTTTACATGACACAGAAACACGTGCACATACAAATAAAAGTTTGTACGTTAATTAAAATAAAAAACCGGTCCAGGGTAAGTCAAACTCACGCAACGAGGGTTCCGTGCAGTAGGTATGTAATTAGAAATTTTCTTGTGCTACATGACATTGCTTCTTGCCGAATTTTATGATTCTAGGTCAACGGGAAGTACTCTGTAGGTTTTGATTCCCTTGCGAGTATCAAAATATGCGGTATAAACGGAACATAAACGCCAGTATCTTTTGATTGCGTTGACTTAGAAGTTTGGTTTTTTCACTGCTTTATTGCAGCCCTGAGTATTTGATATTAAGTTCCTGTGAAAAAGGATCTTGATAGACGGACGTACAGACGGACAACGAAGTGGTGATATAGGGGTTGCCTTTTTCTTTTTGAGGTACAGAACTCTAAAAACAATACAGATATTTAATCACATAACAGAAATTAAATCGTCGGTAGCTGCACATCGCGACTGTGACGTGTTTCGTGTTAGTAAACTTACGGGGACGTGTTATTCGATGTCGTCGTGTTGTTTCTTTTCTAAATCAGGTAACACACTCAACAAGAACTCAGAACAATGCCGTGCTATGGGAGGCGCACAGCACAGTGCTGATTTTCAGTGTTCATCCGAAAACGTACGGAAACAAAAGATTCTATCCTCAAAGGCCTCTTCTCGTACAAAGAAGCAAATAGCATTGATTATCCACCCTCACAACACAACTGATTTCAGTTTAGTAAGTAACTTTTTTCCTTTCCATTCCTCGTATTTACTATTGTACCTACCACCAAAACATTCTTCAATAAGAGCCATAATAGGAAAACTTTACCAAATAGAACTGCTATCTCGAATCAACCGGTCGATTACTCTTCTCCGCTCCACTGGCCTAAGGTATAACGTGTCGAGGATAAAATGTTCCATTTGATCTCGGACGGTGCGATTCGGAAACGTCAGTTTCCTATCACTCTGCCAAATGGATGTCCGATTCGTCTTTGTTTATTTTAGGATTGTATTACAAACAAATATTTTTGTGTAAATAAAAGCCTTATTGTCTTAGTGGCCAGTATTTGCGGTTGTCAGTGCCTCATCCTGGCTATTAGTGGTTGCCATTGTTGTGCTTGAGGAGAAAAACCACCCCAAACTTAGCAAAATTTGAAAACGATTCCTCGGATAGGTTGATTCATCAACGAACAACTTTGAGGTAATACCTAATTCATTCTATACCGGGTGAGTCGGCTACTATCTATTTTTTTTTGCAAAACGACGTTTGCTGGGTCAGCTAGTACAAATATAAACGTAACACCATAATACAAACTTTAGGAGAAAATAGCTTTTGATTTTTTTTTATTTATATAATATGTCATCATCTGCCTAGCCTTTTCCCAACTATGTTGGGGTCGGCTTCCAGTCTAACCGGATGCAACTGAATACCAGTATTTTACATGGAACGACTGTCTATCTGACCTCCACAACCCAATTCCTGGGTAATACGATAAGTACCCCTTAATAAGACTGGTTGTCAGACTTTCGGGCTTCTGACCACCCGTAACGACTGTCAAAGATCCACGAATGACGGCCGGGAAAAACGGCTTAACGTGCTTTCCGAGGCACGGAGGGCTCTTGATATGTAAAGATGGTCAGCCATCTACGGACCAACCGCGGCAGCCTATTATTATTTAGCCATGAGCCCCTCTTTTATCTAATATATTTATTGATATAAATTTAAATAACATAACATGATATCACGCATACTTACACATGGGAATAAAAAAAGGTTCGGCGTTAGTATAGGTTAGGTCCGGCATAAAATATTCAACGCATTTCTAGAATCAAAGGTGCACGAAGTTTGCATTTCTCAGAATGTCTTTAACTCAAAGCTGAGCTGAATATCTGATCAAAAGCTAAACACACCCTTTCTCCAGCTTCCAAGAACTGAGTGCTACTTAGACATTTGCCACAACATGGCGTTCTAGGTATCCGACTTAAGCTAAGGGGATTCTTAAAAAATTGGTTTCGTAATTTAATTTTAGACCTCTTTATTATACAGTATTTTTTTACTTCACGAAGCGATACGCGCTTTAATTGTGGTAACCAAGTGTACAAACACTCGGTGAATATGTGAGTGAAGACGAGTAGCGTCAGCACATAACACACACACGTACGCTTCCGATTTCTCCCGTGTCATGGAGGGTACCACAATATAAATATGAACAGTATAGAAACTACGTACAGTCAGCAAAGGACAAAGTATGCAGGGTCGTCGAATATAGTTGAAGGTTAGTAAGAAACTGAGTGATGTTTTCGAATAAAATTTAATTTAATGAACAGAACACAAACAGTTCATTCATCAAATTAAATTTCAGTCGAAAACATCAATCGGTTTCTTAGTAAACTTCAACAATATTCAACGACCCTGCATACTTATCTCCTTGGCTGACTGTACAAACGATCTAAACAGCACACTCACACAGACGCGCGCATTGACGAGACCCTGAAGCGATAGTCACAGTTGTGCTCTCAGTCGCGGATGCCGTATCGACACCCACTATTTTACTTTGTGTCCGTTTCGACCGCACGGCCACAGTGTCGTCGAAGAAAAACGACTACGTCAACATTACGAAGGAATTTGTAAAACACTAACAATGAAAGTCGCAAATTCGTAGATCTAATATTAAGAAAGTTATAAAGGTTTAATCATGGCCGCGCGGTCGGCACATGGAGAACCGCCTTCCTTCGTAATGTTGACGTAGTCGTTTTTCATCGACGACACTGTGACCGAGCAGTCCAAACGGACACTTTACTTTACTAATATAAATGTTGCAGTGGATTATTGTGATCTAAAAATATTAAATACCACACACTGTAATGGAAATACAAAACTGGTCACCAACAAAATATCGCCAAATATGACAGCTATTTCACGACCGTTTTGTAAGAGCAGACGTATCGGTCTAATTCTACAATTTATTTCTCAGCTCGAACCCGCACACTTGTGCCATTATATTGATATCCAATTTACCTAATCCTTTCTCCGTACCCATAAAATTAGCTAGCTACGCTTTTCAGGTATTTTCACGATTTAGATTTGACAGTGTTAATCCTTGACTGGGAAGCATATGCAGAGGGGATTAAGAAATCCAATTTGCACTCTCATACGAAGACGATTTCAGATTTAAATATACACATTTTACTCTAGGTAATGTATGTAAGAGCAGTGGTAACGGCCCCGATTTACGGGTCGTGGGTTCGAACCCAGACAGAAACTTTACTTTGTTTTGAATGTAGTTTTATGCCAACACACTGAACTTTATTTTAACCCAGTGCCTTCAGATAGGAGAAGAAAAGATTTGATTTTTGCTAACTCTCAGACTAAACATGCTTTTGCTAATCGATTTTATTTATTTTTACGACCCTACTTGTATAACCAGTTTAACAGAGAGCTAAAGATCTATAGTTTAAGTTATAATAGGTCTTTTAACTAATTAATAATAGTCTACACTTTATGTAATTTAATCTTATTCGTTAATTTATTTAAACATACTACATATATCTTACATAATCTAGTTTTAAAATAATATACCCAAATAGTAACTCTTTAAGTAATTAGAAATATTATACTTTCTTTTCAATTTAGCTTTTAGTACATTAATCGTTGTCTTTCTTTTTAAATGTTTGTTGTAAATTGATGGCCTTGAAACACAGGTTTTTCTTAAACCTAGATCTACATTACAGTTAGAATTTATCTTTCCTCGATTGTAATTAATGTAAATCATAATTGTACTTTACTTTATACTTGAATAAAGATTATTATATTATATTATAATTAATTTTATCACCACTGCTCTAAAAATGGTGAAGGAAAACATCGTAAGGAAATCGGCAGGTCCTAGAACCAAATAAAATTAAGGCATGTCACATCTACCAACCCGCACTGGGCCCGCGTGATGGAAGATTACAGCCCACTCCCTCTCGAAGGGAGGAGGCTTGTGTCCAAGCAGTGGACACATTATGGGTTGATTATATGATGTTCAGTTGTTTTACCTAAAGGAGCTGTTTTGTAAAACAACTAGCGGTTTTGTAAAACAGCGGATTCTACAATCCATCTGCGACACATACACATTAGTGATGCAACGAATACGAATACGAATATTCGTATTCGCCGAATAGTAGAAATTTACCGAATATTCGTATTCGGCGAATACTAATACGAATATTTAAAAATTAATATGTTTGTACGCAAATCTAATTACTGGCAGACTTGGAAAACGCGCGTCGTCGCACGTAAAAATACGACGTGTGCAAGGGCCTTAACCGCAACGACGACGCGATAGTCGCCTCGGATAGACTTTTTTCAACGACTGGGAACATCCAGACTGAAAAATGAAATCGGCTTAAACCATAAAATCTACAAATTTTATGTTTTTTAAATAAAAATTAGCCTATTGTAAATTTTAATTATTAGAAGAATAGAAATTCATCAAATTCAATAAATTAGTCTTTTATTACCATGGCGAGATATTCGTATTCATATTCGCCGAATAGTAGGTTTGATATTCGTATTCGTATTGGTAAAAGTAGTATTCGTTGCATCACTAATACACATCTAATTATGACGACACGCCTCAGTGAGTTAGCAACAACCAGCCACTTGCCAACCGCACTGCACAATTCGATTAGCGCAGGAGCCACAGAAGCTTTAGTTAGGTATACGAGTCCGCAAGTCAGAGGTAACCAAACCAGTATAAGCTGGCCTCGCATTCTGTTGAAACTCCGTACTTCACTAGGCCAGCTCAAGATCAAGTGTTACCACCGACACGTGCGGTCGGCTGTACTTATATTTTCTGTACCGGGACCGTCTTCTTCCCTCACTCATTAACCTCAATTACGAGGGTCAGGACATGACCTTTACAAATCTAGACTCGAAAGCCATAAGCACTTAAGTCAAATATTTTTTGCATGCAATATTTGACTTAAGTGCTTATGGCTTGCACTTAAGTCAAATAAAAATATTTGACTTAAGGGCTTATGGCTTCCGAGGCCTCTACTAAGTGTGTGAACTTTAAATATCATGCGGAATTAATCAATTAATTTATGAATACCAGCCTATTACTGTCCCACTGCTGGGCCTCTTCTTTCTTCTTATATAAAGAAGGTATTGGTCACTACGCTCGCTCAAGACGGGTCGGCGATTTCAGACGTATATTAAATAAACAATGTTTTATACATATCAGTAAAAATTCAGTCTATGTATTCTTATCAAAACATAATATTCTAATTGAGGTGTTTAATGGTGTGCGTTGATTCCGGGACATCTTGTATAGTGTGGCTCACGCCTCTGACCAGTAACCACCTCTTTGGCGTAAGCCTCACCCATTTCCTTCCACTGGTTCCTGTAGAGACAGGAGAACCAGGATGTTTGAATAAAGCTAGAGAGCTTTATAATGTACTAATTAAGTTAACTCTTTAGCATTGCAGCTTTCAAGTTTATTTTAAGTACTGCATCGCAGCTTAAATAAAGTGTAGTTGCACCAACTAGTTAAATAATGTTTGTTAGTTCAAAACTTACAATAGTTTACGTTTACGTACGTAGTTGTTATTTTACGAGAAAACTGTTAAATTTTATGAACAGGTCATTAAGTAGTCTATGGTTTATTAGCAAGATTAAAACTGAGACAGCTTCGTTGTTTTAGTCGTCGCAAGCGGTACTGCTGAGAACGAGATTATGGGTTCGATTCCTGCATCGGGCAAAGTATTATTAGGTTTTTCCATTTTGAATTTCTCAGTACAAGTCCTTGGAATTGTCTCCGGTTTACGGTGATAAGCTCGCCCCCAAGAAAGCATATAAATATTACTGGTGAAATGAGACTGTACTAAGTATAGGTGCATCTCTACCTGACCCTTCGGGCATACAGGCGCGGTGTTCATCATCATCTGCCTAGCCTTTTCCCAACTATGTTGAGGTTGGCTTCCAGTCTGACCGGATGCAACTGAGTACCAGTATTTTACATGGAGCGATTGCCTATCTGACCTCCGCAACCAAGTTATTAGGCAATACGATACCCCTTGGTAAGACTGGTTGTCAGACTTTCGGGCTTATGACGACCCGTAACGACTGTCAAAGATCCACGAATGGCAGCCGGGACCAACGGCTTAGTGTGCTTTCTGAGGCACGCCCCTTCGTGCCTCTGAAAGCACACTCTCTTGGTATGTAAAGAGGGTCACCTACCCACGGACCAACCGTGGCAAGCGTAGCTTAACCTGATCGACCCCTGATCGTCTAACTTCCTTGTTTTAGTTTAAATGAGATTATAACGATAAAATTTGCATACACACGAGAGGCAAGCGTCAATTTTAGAGGCAACTGCAGCCGTAGACATGCGTCGACAGCAACCGTCGACACTCGTCGTTGGTATAGAAATGATAAAAAACAAAATTCAATTATTTAAACTAGGCTGAACATCAGCACTTTTGAAACGTAAAAATTAAATAAGACAGTCCCCCAAAATGCGCGCCATATTGCACCACTTCCTTGTGCTTTAGCTGGAAAACAAACTTCCCAGCGGCACAGCTGTCTGTTCAGCAAGAATAAATTGATTTTATAGAAAAATTTGTAAAATAATTAAACACTAGCTGTCGCGATGAACTTCGTACCTACCGCCATCGAAATCAGTCGATCCGTTCTCGAGATATCATCAAAAAAGCCGTTCCATACAAAATGTATTAGAAAATGAAGTATCTTCTTTTTTTTTCCTGCATTTTTACCATGTCTAAAAAGAAAAAAAAATACTTTCTTCTTTCTTTCTTATTCTGCTTTTCGGGACGGAGAAAAATCCTACAAATCAAAGATCATCAAAATCGGTCCAGCCAATCTTGAGTTATAAATGGTGTAACTAACCGGACTCTGTTTTATGGTATGAAACACAAAACATTAAATGCCTGTTATTGTTATTAATTAATGTTATTTGCCATATGTCAGCTAGGACACACCAATATACCAACAAATTAACTATATTCGAACAGATCAATTTATGCTAATTATTTCATTTGATCAGTGAACTGTATAATGGTTTGTTAACAAACAATTGAATGACACTAATTACTCTGTGCTGGTCAAAAGAGTATTTTTCATTAAATTGCTATTTAATTGAAAGTTTTGTGTTTTGAATTTATTTATTATTTATATTTTATTTGAATTGTAATAATATTACCTTAAACCTTTGATCTGGGCCTCAAGTCTGCTATTACAATAGTGTCAGAATGGTCTATAATTGATTTCATAATTGTTGTTTTGACAAGTTTGGTAATCTACTAATACAATGGCGTCATTATGAATTTCCAATGGTCAACCACTGACACTCCATTGAAAAAAATGGTAATCTCGTACATAATGACAATAAATAAATGTAATGTTTATTGCTATTTACGAACTTCTTACTACTTTAGATTGCAAACACTAATACGTAATGTGTAAAAATATATATTAAATGAAACCTAGCATGAAATTTAGTAGTAGTTTTTGTCAGACCATTGACCGACCAATGATCGACCATTATGAATTTAGCAGATTACGAACTTTTAGCAAAATGACAATGGGATCGTGTTGGTTTGACGAATTTATAAAAATATCAGACTTAGGCCCAATATTTAATGCATTGTCATAATGGTGGAGTTTAGTTTGAGTAAGTAGGTACCGAAATGCTCATAGCAAGTTCGCTTCGAAAGAACTTGCACGATTGAGATAAGCTACTATTCTGAACTATTTAAGACGATACAAGAGAAGCAAAATGTACATTGTGGATTGTATGAATCTATCCTACTATAAAAACCACGCTAAGAAGAGGATGTAATAGAAGATAATTCATATAATTTTTTTTTTAAAGAATAACAGCCGATCGATTCTGTAAAAATGTCACCGTGATAACTTAGGTGAAGTGAGCTATCAATAGGGGCAATCCCTAAAACACACACATGGAATGACAGCTAATTTCACCTTAGTTTTCACGGTGAGATTTTTACTGAATAGCACTGCAGTACCTACCTTTAATCTAAACTAATATTATAAAGATAAAAGGTTTGATTTATTGTATGTTTGGTTTTTACGCTATAGCTAAAACGACTGAATGGATTTGAATGAAATTAGGCACATGACTTGGAGAAGGACACACGGTACTTTTCATCCTGAATCGTAGATGAAGTCGCAAGCAAAAACTAATTCCTAATAATTTTGATTATCGTTTTAAGCAGGACTCTGTCTGTCCCCTACTATCTCTATGTAATTTTTATTTGGTATTAAGTACTAAAAATTATTAATAAAATATATTAATTTAATATTAACTTATATTTATATAATTCAAAATCCTGTCTGACTGATAGAATATCAACGCACAGCCTAAACCGTTGGTCCTAGAGACATGAAAATTGGAGGGTGTGTTATTTGTGAAGAGTAAGTATGTATCAAATAAGAAAAATGGGTTTTTCGAAATTTCACCCCTAAGAGGATGAATGGGGAAGGGTGAAATTTCACGCGAATAAAGTCGCGAGCAGAAGCTAGTTAATTTATAATCTCCTTTATTTCAATAAATAGGTATAAGTATACTTATAAAGTACATTAAATTAATTAATAAAAAGTATTAATTTATTTATGTAAATAAATAACATTGTAAACAACAACAAAACCATCCTTGGTACGCAACTTTCGTCAGATAACCACGAAAGTTAATTCAAATTTTAAACCAACACGATTGGTGGACCATTGGTTCTCGACAGTAAACTTTGGTCGGTCGTAACCCGAATTCAATTTGCTTAGCCGTTCACTCCGATCTTACTGCTGAAACTCGAACGAGTTAAGGAAATGTAGAATTGTTGGAAATGTTGCAATACACATTAGGAAAGTCATTAACTGACGTTTCTTGTACTAACTTACTTAAGTAAGCTACTATGTTCAAGCTCAATAGAAGTAGCGATCAGCGAGATTAGCTTAGAATTTTAGCTTACTGGTCGGGAATGGTCCTTTGTACATACGTTTATGTGCCTATATGTCTACGTTTATATGCGTACTTATATACGTTTGTATGCCTTGTGTAGGCTTAGGCACGGTCGTCAGTGTTGTATAGATTACTATGGAAGATTGTTGATGGACACGTTTTTCTATTTTCAAAATATCATCATGGGTGTGCTCTCAATTTAAATTCCATTTTGTTTTCTATATTTTTTAGAAAACAATAATCTTTTGCTATGTCCTTATCAAAAAAACATGTTAGACCGACCCCAAATAAATTGGCATAATGTCAAGAAAACTATAATGATGATGATTTTTCTTTACCTATGATAACTAAATTCGAATGTAGGTAAGTAGTTCGAAAACTCATGGTAGTGCCTTCGTTTATATTCAGTGGTTAGCAAGGCGGTGAGTTCATTCAACTTGTATTGTTTCTTGTTTGACGTGACAGACCGAGGTGTCACGTTGATGCGGTTAAGATCGACAGAAGCTCTTGAATATCAAATGAAATGAAAATATTTTTGTCAGCTTTTTCGAGTAATAGTTGCTCTAGTAAATAACAATAGCTGTTTCTGCTATAGTCAGTTCAGTTCTTAAGAATAATTTAATTAATTTCAGTCTCACTCAAGGACTATTTAAATATATATACCCTCTTAGAAATAAACGTTGTATAGCGTCTGTATAATTACACAACGCTTTGTTTTCTTCTTTCGAAAGTCAAATTACTGACGTCTGAAAGAGAGAAATCGGTGTGTAACTATTCATCTGATGTAATACGTTTATCTAATAAGAGGGTTAGAGGGCGAAGTGACAAGAAGTTCAAACTGTAAAAGTTAAAAGTTGAAAAAGAAGTGAAAAATGTTAAATTTTTTGACAAGTTTGATATTTGATTTATTTTCTGTGAGTAGGTTGTTGTTTGTACAAAACAAACACTTTTACACGTTTATCTTATTTTTTTTTTTAAACTAGATGAGGTCGGCTTTTCCTATCTGACTATTCTGAGAAGAAAGGCCGAAAGAAACTCAGAGACCTCTGAGTTTGTTTCGGCCTTTTTTCGGCCAGTCTCTTTTAAAGTCCAGACAAAATCTTGGTCAGATCATATGAAGACCATCTAGATTGGTGTCCGAAATGGTATCTTGAGGAAAGAACCACACATTTGTATATTGATTAGTCGAAGTGCGAATAATTTCTAAGGCTATGTACGCACTGACGCACACCTTGCTTACTGCCGTGACATAACATCCTTCGATACACGTTATGGGGAGCTATTCTCTAAGGATACAGCCTTGCGGGCAGCGCTGTCGCAGCCGTCAAACCCACCGCGACAGCGCTGCGACAGCGCTGCCCGCAAGGCTGTATCCTTAGAGAATAGCATGGATGGGACTAGTGAAGGCGCAAAGCGCGCAGTGCGGCCGGTTGCGAACGTTATAAATTCAGAAATTACTTAGTATTAGACATTTTCAGAAATTACCTATATAAGACTATTTGATATATTTATTTTTAAGGTTGTATGTAAGTAAATTAGGTATAAAATAATGAACTAGTTTAATTTTGTCACTGCACTGTTACAAAACTTTTAATGTTAAATATTGTTAATAATATTATTGTCCTACAATTACCATAATCATGCCGCCTGATATACAGATTTATCCTAGCACAGGCATGTAACATTATAAATACCTTTATTTATTTATTGTACACCACAAAATACATGATATAAAAAGCACAGATAAAAAAACAAATAGGTAGGTCATACTATCATGTCCTGGAAGAAATACGTCAAATTATAAATAACCTGTATACATCAAGATAATTGTGAGGCGCCTTATAACATTTAACTGAAGTGAAACCACAGAATACTTAATAGTACTATTACAGAACGGACATTCCCCCGCGCTCATATCAGATACCGCACCTAGGGTTGCCAACTTTTTTTAGCAGAAATAAAGTATATCTGATTTTAAAGGAGGTAAATAAAGAGTATGCACTTATAAAAAAGAGTATCATTTATTTTTATCTTTTAAAAAGGTATTTTTTAGTACTTCTTGCGGCACATAACAAATTTTCATTATTTTTAAAGGTATTGAATGAGTCTAAACATTCTAACTCTAAATTTATATATATCAAGAGCTCATTTTTGATTAAATTCAATGAAGCTCTGTTTCTCTCTTCTCGCCACTTCACATTCATGACCGAAAAGACTCTTTCTGTAAATGCTGAAGTGGCGGGAACAGAGAGTATATAGCTAATAATTTTTTTATGGTTACCGGCGGTAACCTCAAACTCCGGACAACTCAAAATAACTGACAGACATGACATTGACACATTTAACATAATGACATTAGTGGCTGCGTTCAGGAACGTTCGAATATGGATTGAGGAATCGGCGATACCAACATAATAACAGTAAATAGTGGACTTTTTTATTCTGATTAAGGTTTTTGCGTATTATTACAGACGTGCACTAAACATTTTGTAAAAAAGAGTATTTTAGCGTACTTTATTAGTGTTATAGATTATAGAGTACGACCACATGATATAGAGGACAATACTCTATTTTAGAGTACGGTTGGCAACCCTAACCGCACCTCACCCCGCACTTCGAGGTATTCGTCGCCGACTCTTTAGCTAGGGCGCTCACATAGAACCGCAGTACTGTAGGTACTGCTGACACGAACACACAATTTTGCGATTTTAAAGTTTTATTTGGATTTTAATCACGATGGTTGGATATTGTGATGCTTTTCCGAATTTGTATTTACATAAACTGTTTGTAAGATTTCGCATTTTTAATACCATGCGATTTAATAACCGATTATTTATAGTTAAGTAAGTCATTTAAACGAAAATATTTTATCGTAAGCAATATTTAGATATTAGTACCTTATTTTGTCATTATTGATTGAATAAAAATAAACACTTTTACATAATAACTATCATAATATTATTTTTATTTCATTACGAACCCGACTATCTAGAATCTAGATAAATAATTGAACGCCGCTCGTACACACGGCTACACATCAAGCTATTCATTCCCAGTTTTAGCTGACCTCGCATTATATAGGTTTTTCGTACAATCAGAAGTCAGCTTATACTGGTTATGTATAGCTTGATGTGTAGCCGTGCGTACAAGGTCACGTATTCTTTCTAGTCGTCGTCGTTGTTCGGTTCGCCCGACCCAAATGGCTGCACTCAGAGTACATTCACGATAGCCAACCCTACTAGAGTTCACGCACACATTTGCACGTGTACAAACGTCATTTGGTTATGTAGTAGTAATAGGTAATTATTTTGCGAGCGTTGTATGGAGTGTCCGGGGTGTGATGAAACTAAGAGATCAGCCTGTAGGTAATTGCTGATTTTTTTTTATAACTTTGTCATAATTACTTCCGCAATTTCTTTTTCTGCGAGACGCTTACGTGCTTATGTCGAGAACCTAATATATTTCTACTGCATACCATAAACTATTTAGATAAGAACTGACCAAGGAAGAGAATGTAGGGCGTGCATTGCTACAGCTTAAGCTGGACATGTATTAAGATTATCTCTGGCATATAAATCCCGCTTGCTATAAACGCTTGGAAGATTTACTAGTTCAGCAATCCCGAGATTAATAAGGAAATAGAGATTGAAACAATGACAAATATGAATACGTGGTAAGAACACTATGTAGAAGTAAACAATAAAAAACATAACAGTAACTAATGGTAATCCTATTAATAATAATATTATAAACGCAGAAGTTTGTGTGGATGGATGGATGGATGTTTGTTACTCTTTCACGCAAAAACTACTGAACGGATTTGGATCACACAGATAGTTTATAAACAGGATTAACACATAGGATACCTTTTATCCCGATATTCTCACGGGATCGAAACTAACGCGGGTGAAACCGCGGGGCGCTGCTAGTAATGTAACATTTAGAACATGCTTAAAAATGGATAGAACATCGAGAAACTTAAAGGCTCCCGTCACAGAGGTAAGAAGTTTAAATTACCTTCAAAGTAGGGTTTCTAATGAATGCCTTGTTAATGTGTCTACAATAGAATTTCTCATCAGCAGCCCGGAGTTTAGAAGCTGGTGGTGTCATACCACCAAAGCCAAAGGCCAAAGGGTCCTGTCCTTGATCTCTCTAGTTGCGATTGTAGGATTGTTGTCCCATCCGACTATGAGAGTATAAAAGGACAGAGACTGCACCTGTGTTCTGCGTAAATGATTCATCTCCGTTGAGATTAGCCGCCCTGACGGAGATTCGGTTTGGAGGATACTGTTATTAATAGCCCATCATGCCTGTTTGCTCCAAAGGGTTCGGCAAGAAATTACGACCAGATTTGACAGCACTCGTTCTACTGTATCAAATCTTAACTGGAGCAGTCGTAGGTTCGAACTGGAGCAGTAGCAGGATTTCATCACTTGATACAAAAGGACTGTCAAAATTAAAAATAAAAGAAAGACCCGCAGACAAAATATATGATAAATAAGGTCTCTGATCATGTCAGAGGGACACTGAGCAAAGGCAGGAGTGTGGTTTTAGCCGGTAAGAGTCCGGCACTGCCCGGATTGCCTCACCAGTGGGGCAGTCCGGGCGTCCATGAGGATTTCCCACTCCTGCCAAAAAAAAAATAAAAAAAAAATAACTGGAGCAGTCGTGGTCCCGTGACTTACGAGTTGTAGGTCGTAGGTTCGAACCCAGACAGGCGATTTACTTTGTATACATTATTTCATCACCACTGCTCACAAAAAGGTGAAGGAAAACATCGTGAGGAAACCGGCATGTACTATAACCAAACTATTCGAAGATATGTGACATCTACAAAACTCGCACTGGGCCTTTAATATAGAGATATATGGTTTCATTTAATATAGGTATATTTTTACATACTCGTATTACGTATTAGTGTTTGCAATCTGAAGTAGTAAGAAGTTCGTAAATAGCAATAAACATTACATAATTGTCATTATGTACGAGATTACCATTTTATGCCATTTCTTTCAGAGTGTCAGTGGTTGACCGTTGGAAAGTCATAATGACGCCATTATATTAATAGACTAGCTGACCCGGTAGACTTCGTACTGCCTCAATCGATAAATAAAAGACAATTTACTCTACATTTTATTTAGAAAACGTTTGTATGGGAAATAGAAAAGGGCTGTTTTTAGAGTTTTCCTGGGAATTATTCGATTTTTCTCACCTTTTAAACCTTCCCTAGACCTCCACGAACATTTCAAGACCAAGATAAGATAAATCCGTTCAGCCGTTCTCGAGTTTTAGCGAGACTAACGAATAGCAATTCATTTTTATCTATACTTATAATAAATCTGTAGAGAGGTCAATTCTGTACATGAAATATATTTCCAAAATAACTATCAGCGGGTGATTAGTGATCGTTACTGACGCCAAAAATGCTATCAGTAAATTTTTTGTCTGTCTGTCTGTCTGTATGTTCGTTATAGAAACAAAAACCACTCGACGGATTTCAACGAAGCTTGGTATAATTGTTCTTCATACTCCTGGGCAGGTTATAGTATACTTTTCATCACGCTACGATCAATAGGAGCAGAGCAGTGAAGGGAAATGTTGGGAAAACAGCAGAACTTACTCCATTTTTTAAGCTTCCGTCGCGTGTGCAGCTTTAATGGTTAAAGCTACACAGAAATCATGTATGACGGAAATGTTCTCCTTAAAATTATATAAAAATATTCCACGACAGCAAATGTCTATCTTTTATGGTTGACTCACAATAACACGTGTAACTCCCGATAGCTTAGCAGTTCGGAGCTTTCTGATTATATTTGTCTACTCTTACGTTTATAACACTCTCACTCATCCCTAATTAAAAAAATGTTAATATTATTACCTATTTAATAAAAAAATAATCATAGAAATCGGTACAGAAACACCAAAGTTATACATGAAATACGCTAATAAGCCATCGCGCGTGAATATTGAATCATGCTTTATCGGTCGCCGCGCTCGACGCGGCTCGCGGCGGGAAGTATAAAAGGGCGGGGGATCCAAACGCGAACATACAATATTCCAATTTAAAAGAACGCAATTCCCAGTATCGGTGTGTTATGCAATGACAATTAATAAGGCTCAAGGGCAGACTTTTCGTGTTGCTGGAGTAGATCTCAGTGTCAGTTGTTTCTTGCATGGTCAGTTGTACGTCGGTCTTTCCCGGGTTAGCAGTTCTAGAAATCTTTATGTTCACGTGCCGGACGGATCGACTTTCAACATAGTTTACCCGGAAGCTTTGCGCTGAAGTATTTTCGTTGTATAGGTACTTAAGCCTCATGTGAACGTGATCTAAACAATATTACCAATACATTAACTTAATAACACACAAGGAATTACACACTGACGGAGTTGCGGGTACAGCTATCTATATCTGTATATATAAAACTCTTCCGTTACTGAGTGACTGACAGACAACGCACAGCCGAAACTACTGGCAGTAGAGAGCTGAAATTTGGCATGTGTATTTGTCGGGAGGAGTAGGCTACCACTATGAGAGGATTTTTGGAAATTCCCTCCCAACGGGGAGAAAAGGGGGATAAATTGTTTTTTTTCCGGAAGTCATTATTCCACGCGGACGAAGTCGCGGGCAAAAGCTAGTATATATATATAGATAGATAGAAGATAGATTACCAAACTTGTCACAATCAACAATTATGAAATCAATGATAGACCATTCTGACACTATTAATTAGTAATAGCAGACTTCAGGCCCTGGTCGTCGGATATAGTTGAAGTTTATATGAAAGAGCAGTGGTGGCCCAGTGGTAATGGCCGCCGGTGAAGGAAAACAGCGTGAGGAAACCGGCATGTACTATAACCAAACTATTCGAAGACATGTGACATCTATCAACCCGCACTGGGCCCGCGTGGTGGATTACGGCCCACTCCCTCTCACAGAGCGGAGGCCCGTGTCCCAGCAGTATAGGCTGATTATGCTATGTTTTATATGTTAAGTCTTAAGCCTTAAATCATTCATTAATGTTCTCCAAAACTCGCCTAAAACTTGTTACCAATTTGTAAGGCATTAACAAAGTTAATTCTACAACACTGCACCTTAATAGCAACAATAACACCTAATAAGTACTAAACCAAGTGTTATTAACTTGAGGCTTAAGACTAAAGCCCCTAAATCCCGATATAACTTGTAATCTGAATGAATAGCCCGCGTGATACTAAGTTTCTAACAATACTTAGTCTAGTTTAGGCTTTGTTTTGTAGTGGAGAGGAATATTACAGAAGTTTCACTTCCACAATACTAAGTTTAGAACAAGAGAATCTTGGTTAAGTTTTCAATATAACTGTTTTGGTCTTATTATACCGATTCGTGTTGTAGAATAGTTTTGAGGACGCGCGGAATGCGAAACAAAATTCGCTCGCGTCGATTGTGTGAACTAACTTGTCTGGTGGTGTTTAAATGGGCGCGAATTGACGCGTGACTCGTAAAAACATAAAATAAATTGAAGTGTCATTTTGTAATGTCAAAATAAAAACTTTTTACTCAATGCCTATACGGTACCTACTTAAAACAAAAAAAAAAAATATTATTTTGTCTTTCAGTGTGTTTCTTTTGGCTAATCTCCGAAAAGGCCGGAACCATTTTGACGGGACTCTCACTAGCAGATCACTGATGTTATAAGAAGTAATTTAGGCTACATTTATTTTATTTAGAAAAACTAGCTGCTGCCCGCGACGTCGTCTGCGTGAAGGCTCTACAGCACCAAAAAAAAAAACAAGCGACTTCCAAAAAAACACTACAAAGTGAAAAATAACTTTAATTTCGGAAGTCGGTGTCGTTGGTTCCGAATTTTTTTTATTGACACCGACTTCCGAAATTAAAGTTATTTTTCACTTTGTAGTGTTTTTTTGGAAGTCGGTTGTTTTTTTTGTAAAAAAAGTTTTTATTTTTCACTTTTTAATGGGCCAGTTTGTAACTTATCTAAGTTACAATAGCCTAATGTCAACTGCTCATCACCTTTTACAAAATATTGCTTTTCCCGATGCAGGGACGTTAATTGTTGAGGAGTTCTCTTTGTAAGAACCAGGAGAACTGGAGCTGATTGAGAAGTAACCATCAGCACCACTTCACAATACGCATTGTGCTTAGCAACCACATTAAAGTAACTAATCGAATCGCAAATCGTGAAATATTTATTATTGAGTAGTTCCGATGGCCATCTGTGGTCTTCATCATCAGTTTCACTTCACCAAATGGTGCTTTCTGAGAGCAAATGCACGAGTTACTATTAATAATACCAAAATCGCTATCGGTGTGCCTACAAAATTTGAGGGTTGCCCTCAATTTGTCCAGGATTCAATCATCAGATCCTGATTTGGTGACTATGGGACCATTTCAGATGTATTTCCTTTTGAACAAAAAAAAGAATTTTGAAAATCGGTCCACAATTGGCGGAGTAATCGCGTAACAAACACACAAAAAAAAAACATACCGTCGAATTGAGAACCTCCTCCTTTTTTGAAGTCGGTTAAAAATACCTAAGATGCCAGTGTCGCTATAGCATTATAAGTGAACAACTTTTAAAATAGCATTAAAATATAAGTTTTTTTTGCAAGCGAAGCAAGTGAAGAGATTTATATGGGAATCCTGCTGAGTTCAGTCATAAGATGTGACTGAAGGAAATAGAGAAAATAATGCAGGAATACATTCCAGGACACAAAAGAGTAAAAATACGTACAAAGATATCATACCTTACAACACTTCACTATAAACTACGTTGGTAGTTATGCTGCCAGGAGCCAAAATGTAAAGAGAGTCAGGACTGGTGACGCGGGAGCAAGCGACTTACAGTTGCCCTTGTGAGAAGCAACTCGTCCAGAGGTCGACACCCGCTGCCCTCAGTATCTGCCCCTGCGACTTATTGATGGTGCGCGAAGCAAACACTCACGGGGAACTGTACGCGCTTGAACTGGAACGGGAAATTATGAGGTATAAGGGGAATGCGCGGTATAAATGCCTCGCCGACGACACAACCCGTAAGAATTTCCGCCTCAATGGTGTGTCTGTGGAGCGAGATGACTTTAAGGCGGGTTACACAACTTCGGAGGAGATAAGTTCCGAAGAAGCATAATCGGAACACCGACCTTCAGCTTGATGGTATGCGCTGGAAGTCCACTTGCTGACAGGGAGCTCAGAAATTCCACGCTATAATGTGTGGCGTCATCTTGCTCGAAAACAGAGTTTATCGAGGTGTAGACCACTTTATTCCCCTCAATTTCCGAGGGAATGCATTCGTTAATTGCTGCAGCCTGATCATTTTTGGACATCAAAATGGCCCGCTCACACACCCAAGAATTCTGCTGGTGCGGTATACGACTGATGTCCCCGTACACACAGCGAATTAGTTCTTCTAAGCTGGATACCACTCTACCGAGAGACTCTGGAAGCACCACCTGTCCACCTATCTCTTCTGGTAGAGTGCCTTCGCCAAGACTTAGAAGGACATTGGAGAACTCTTGAGCACGTGCATTGCCGCCGAGCCGAGCTCTCATATTAATGGTCAAGCGCAACGTACGAACTCGTGACCACAACAAAGATCGTTTCAACGAAGCATTCACCTCGTCAGCCCTCGAGCCCCGCGTCACCACGGGAAGCGTTTGCCAAAAATCACCACTGAACAGAACTGTGACACCACCCATCAAATGTTCGTTCCTGCGGATGACCTGCAAGATTCTGTCCACGGCCTCAACTGCCTTCCTATTGGCCATCGTACACTCATCCCGTACGATCAGAGAGCAATCCTTGAGCACGTGCCCCTTATCGCTGTTACGTGACACACCACAAACAGGCGTTTCGGCGCTCTCTAAATCGATGGGAATTTTAAACATGGCATGTGCTGTCTTGCCACTCGGAAGCAGTGTGGTAGCGATTCCCGACGACGCTACAGCAATAGCAATTTTGCCTTGCCTCCTGACCTCTACAAGTATGCCAGTGGTAACAAATGTTTTTCCTGTTCCACCAGGAGCATCCAAGAAAAACATTTTACCCTGATTTTGCCCAATACTTTCAAGGATGGTCTCATAAAGTTTTTGCTTTGAAGAGAACAAAGCGACATGGTCATTTCGTACATTGGTGGTCATTTCGCCCGCATCGTAATTTGTCTCAGCGTTATACTCCCGATTTCCACGGTCTTGATACGGTGATGATTGGAGAGCTGGTAACCCATATTCGATCAGTGGATTGCCGCCGATAGAAATGACCACATCTTGAAGTGAACTGAGACAGGTGTTCAGCACGCGTTCATCAGTTACTTCGACTTCGTCTCCAGTAGCACGCCTCAAAGCTCGTAGAAAATCTTCAGACAGATGACGGCGATACTTCTCCCACAAAGCTACCGGGTTTGTGACTCCACAAAACACCAAGATGACGGCAAACAGATGGCGCTGCATGCGGCTAGGACTGTCACTGACGCTAGCCTCCGCGAGGGTGTCATGAAATGAAATGATCATCATCAATGAACATAACATCGCATTTTTTTTTAATTATCTTCCTCAACTCTGCTCAAGATTTTGAGGGTTTTGTTGGAACTTGAATTTGTCAAAACGAACTATACGATACAACTTTTATGAAGAAAATGCACATCACCATCTATGAATTTTAAGAATAACTAACTACTTACCTCGCCAACATGATACCAAATTTAAATTATTAATTTCCAAAAAATGTTCATGTAACTTGATTTGATTTTTATGAAATCTCATAGATGGCGCTGTTTTAAAATTGTCTTTATACTACTAACATTCATTTAACTATATTTCTCTGCCCAAGTTACTTAAATGGCGTAGTTTTTATAGTGTGAAGCTAGATAACAGCATGGCTTACTCAAAAACAACATTTAAATATGCGTCGTTAGATTACACGCTGTCAGAGAATGCGTAAGAAAAATAAAGATTCACAGCTCTTCCTCCGTAGGTGATAGCGTGATAATATGTAGCCTATATGTTGACCCGACCTCTTAGTAATATTCATACAAAATTTGAAGTAAATCCATGCAGTACTTTTTGAGTTTATCGCGGACAGACAAACAGACAAACAGACAAAAATCCTAAAAACTATATTTTTGGCTTCGATATCGATCATGTAGATCACGCCCCAAGTATTCTTTTTAAAAAATATTCAATGTACAGTTTTGACTTTCCTACGATTTTATTATATGTATAGATAATTAGGATTCCGCGCAAAAAAAACCCATACAATCCATTTTTTTTTTCTTTATTATTAAGGGGTTTTTATCCACACGGATAATTTGTTTTCCGCCATGCACGCGAACGAAGTCACTGGTACTGTCATGAATGAATAAGACGCGCATAAACGCGTCCCAAATCTCGCGTAGGATTCGCCTCAGTGTGGTCCGAGCTTTAGGCTTAATTTTTTTAAAATCCTATATTATTTTGTTGTTAGTTATTTGACAGACTATATCAGTTGTTATTTCCATCACAAACCAATTTCATCACGTATGACTTAAAAAAAAATATGATTTACTACGACCCGCTTCCTGCTTCACACGGTTTTTACGACTTGAGAAAACATCGAGATTTCTTCAGTTTATAATATCAATGTATTATGCACATAAACCTTCCGGAATACATTCTCTAATGAGAGTGAAACTGTGCCGGAAGGGCGTAATCGCTGCACGCGAAGTGTTGAATGAGGGTGTATGTCTATCCGGGTTAATTCCGGTTTAAATGTAGTTCTCTCCCAGTCCAGGCGGCGTTGACATCCTGTACCAATAAGTTCCGAATATCTTAGTGAATTCAGCTGGCAGCTATGTCCTGAAGTCTCAATCTGAAGGGGTTTCTTGACATAGAAATAATAACACCGAAATTAATAAGTCTTCATAAGTGTTCGCGCTTCAAAAGAACGTGTTCACACTGACTGATACGAATAACGACTTTAATGTCTAATATGTATCTTTAAATTGTACATAGACCTTCTAACCTTGCCTCGTCATTGACTCCGAAAACATTCTAGACTCGACAGACAATTGAATTTGGGTACAGATAACGTTTGTTGCATGTCAGCAACAATAACTTTAATTATTAAAGTTACCAGCCATTCTAAGGTACACGTACCACCGCCGGCGATTAAGTGTGCATACACACGAGCGGTAGATATGACTGACAAAGAAGCCGACAGAAGAATCCATTTGGGTTTGGCAGCATTTGGAAAACTCCGTCAAGTCTTCTCGTCGCCTATCCCGCAGTGTATGAACTTATGAAGGCTAAGGTCTTCAACCAGTGTGTCCTACCCGTTATGATATATGGTGCCGAAACGTAGACAGTGTAGACACTGACGGTCGGGCTGGTCCACAAATTCAAGGTTGCTCAACGCGCTATAGAGCGAGCTATGCTTGGAGTTGGCAGTGGGCTGGCCTTGTTTACCAATGAGCGGTGGAGCAGACTAGTCCTGGACTGGAGACCACGTATAAGCAAGCGAAGTGTGGGACGCCTCCCAGCTAGATGGATAGACGACCTAAAGAAGGTGGCTGGGACGGACTGGAAGCGGAAGGCGAAGGAGTGCTGTGGCGCAGCCTGGGAGAGGCCTATCTCCAGCAGTGGACTGCAATAGGCTGAGTTGATTGATTGACACACGAGCAACACGCGTCAAAGGCAACTGCAACCGTCGACAACATGCCGCTCGTGTATTTAGGAGAGGAAATGCGGTCGAAGAGACTATTGAAGAAGCCCAAGTAAAAATTCAAAATTCGAGGTCTGGCTTTCACCTATTTGCTCCTCCAGTATTAGATCAATTTAAAAGATATTTCACAAACTGAATAAGGAGGATATATACTATGTCTTTTTGTTTTTTTTTTTCATTAATAGTTGTCAAATTTGTGCATTATGCCTCTGTTGACAGCGGGTTGATTCGGCAATTTTGAACATTTTTTGGGGCTTATAAAAATAATGTTTCGTTTAAAAGGAAAACTTATGGACATATAAGTACTTAGTAAATATTTATTATTCTGTAAAAAAATCATTGCTTTGTGGTCATTAACCAGAAAGAAAATAGACGAGAGCGTGTCTATGAAGAAACGACCGCTCGCATTTCCTCATAAATAGGTACACGAGCGGTATATTGTCGATGTTGGCTCCGCCGATGAAGCGTTACCTTGATGACATTTACCATTTTTTTTTCAATATACTTAACTAACCCATTTGACATTATTGTGAAATTTTTACTGCAATTCAAACGATTTGACATTAATTTGTATTTTGTATTATTTTATTCTCCAAATTGTTATTTATATATATAATATCTTTAAATTTTTGTAAATTCAATAATTATATGTATGTTTTGCATGTTCAAGTTACGGTAGAACATGGAGGACTCTTATAATAAAACATCTATTACTACATACCCATGTTTGCAAACCAATAAATGATTTGATTTGATTTGTAAATGGTCTCCTTTGGTTCAATGAATAGGTGAAATGAAGCAGGTTTTGCACTGCCACCAACGACGCCGTGAAAGTGGCGAAGTTTTGGGCCAACAAGATCTGAGAAAAATCGTGCCAGCGACACGAATCAGATAAATAGTTTCGAAATACGATGGCACATGGTCTGAATACAGCTGAATTTATTTGGTCATAATTAGATTATGTGGGAATGTTGGAGCACGTTTGTTAAAGCTTTCACCTAGATTACTACGTTATTCCCTTCTTTTAGCGTGTTCATTTAGAAATTATCACAAGTAGCCTACTTAGACTTTGAGAGAGGAATTAAGACTTCAAATAAAACTAGTTAAAACATTTCGGAATTGGAGTGCTCAGCTAATGAAGCTAGATACGAAATTCTGACATCTACACTGTAGCAATAATGAATGACGTTAAGGGTTATTATTACAGACAGGCGAGATTTTGAAGACGAAATTGCCTTAAATTTATGAAAATTCGCTTTTTAGACTGGCCTTTAGAACTTCTTTCGTCTTGTTTAATAAGTCAATCTGCCTAGCCTTTTCCCTTTTTGACGGCACGGTTGGCGCAGTGGTTAAGCGATTGACTGCTGCGCTGCGTGTCGCGGGTTCGATTCCCGTGCGGAACAAATATTTGTATGACCTACAAGTAGTTGTTCCGGGTCTGGCTGTTTGTGTATGTGAGTTTAAATGTTTGTAAACGCACCCACGATATAGGAGTAGGTAATTCCTAGTGTGGGGCAATGTTTTTTCTAAAAAAGAAAAACTATGGAAGTGTCGGCTTCCAGTCTAACCGGGTGCAGTTGAATTCATGGAGCGATTTGCCTATCTGACCTCCACAACCCAGTTACTGGGTAACACGATACCCCTTGGTTAGACTGGTTGTCAGACTTTTGGGCTTCTAACTACCGGTAACGAATGTCAAAGATCTACGAATGACAGCCGGGACCAACGGCTCAACGTGCTTTTCGAGACACGGGGGATGTCGATATGTAATATAGATGGTCCCATCCAAAAACCGACCGTGGCAAGCGTAGCTTACCTATCAATTGACCCGAGCCGCTGTTATTATTTACCCGAGTACTGTATAAAAAGACGATTCTTCAAATATGAAACAAAGAAAGGTATTCTGATTAAATCAAACCTTGATTTTTATAAGTTAGATGCAAAACCTATATTTGCAATTTGACATAAATCTGAGCTACTTCTGATTTTATGTAAGTTATCTGTGAAATTGGTTATATATTTCAATGGACATAAGGTAGCTGTTTCTGTAGTGGAGAGTGCTATTACAAAATTGTTTTTTTTAACTTGGTGGGGTCTCTTTTTGCAAATCTATTGTTTTCGGATACTGTGGAGAAGAAGCGAGAGTTTTCTTGACAAATATGGCTATTTCAAAAATGTAAGAGAGTTACCACCTTTAGCTTTTTAAAAATTCTTTTTATTAAAGTTAATTTGTCATAGAAAGTACTCTCAATGTTAAGAGCCTTATTAAAAGTCACAAGCCGTCAAATTGAATGAATGCGTGAGTAATCAAATTCTTTTCGTACTAGAAAACTTTTTTAAAAAGTGATGGGGGTAAAATTCAATTTATTTTAGCGTTATCTCTTGAACACAGGAGTAAGCACATGATACAGATTTTTAGTATTATCATCTGCTTAACGCATGGGTAGTTTATTTCAAGTTAAGTTACGTATCAACGTTTTTGTAATTTTTTGTCAATCTTATTTCAAGGGAATAAGACTCAATTTTAAATGCATAAAGTAATGCTAATAAGTTTCGGTCATTGTATTATGCTTTTAACTCAATACTCTAATTGGGGTGTATAAGGTCTTGCGTTAATTATATACAGTACCCTCCAAAAGTTAGTTGACATTTTTCCACTTTAGCTGCAATGCCAGCTTATGAAACCACAACTAAAATATTTTCATAAAAAAAAGAACTGGTAATCACTTTTCATTGGTATACCTACGAAGTAGAATTTCTCAATAAAAATATTATAGTGTGCAGTTCAAACATTTGAAACTAGAATTTCAACTCATCTGTGTATATATAAAAGGAGAAACTGACTGACTGACTGACATATCAACGCACAGCCGAAACTGCAAGGACTAGGAACGTGAAATTTTGCATACGGCTTCCTTTTATTACGTAGGGGAGCACTAAGAAGGGGTTTTTGGAAATTCGACCTTTAAGGGAGTGAAAAGGGGGAATTTTGTTTGTATGAAAAATCTTATTGCTTGAGTTAATAAACTTGAAATTTGGCACGAATACACGCAGACGAAGTTGCGGGCGAAGTGCTAGTAATATAGAAGGAGGTAGAGCTGAAATGGAACAATGTCAACTAACTTTTGAATGGCACTGTAGATAGATTTATAGATAAGTTGGACCCTCTGCTCAACAGAGAAAAACAAAAACGAAGCAAAATTGTTTCAAAACAAATAACTAGCAACAAAAATATATCTTTGTCTAACGGCTGATTTTTCCATCGATCGGCAGATAACTTTTTTTCGAGTATTAGACATTTGACAGTTTCTGTACGAAACAATTACTGACGAAATTTAAAAATGATTCCTTGAATAAAGTTATCAGATGATTGATAAATCCGCAGGTAAATGAATTAATTTTGACATTGATTGTCGCTGAGATGAGATTGCGAATTGAATTTGAACGTTTTTAAGTACGAGATTTGGCCTTTTGAAATTCTTTCAGTAGCAAATAAATCTCTTCACCACCCTTGGTTGACTGGTAGAGAATGCCTAAGGCATAAAGTCCGCCTTTGTACCTTTTTGTGCGAAAAGTTTAAATAAATAAATAAATGCCTTTTTTCACAGTTCAACAACATTCGTTGCGTTATTTACGTTGTTATGCAGACACATTTTTCGAACATATGAAGCAATTGGTTAGCAATATCATTCAAAATGATCAATATTGATATTGATAGTATGATACGCATTAGTGGTACTGCGATTCTGTAACCATCTCACCGTGAAAACTTAGGTGAAGTGAGCGTGGAGTGAGCTGTCAGTGTCATCCTGATGCTAGAGATTGATACTCTGGACAACTCACTCTAAGCACACTTCACCCAACTTTTCACGGTGAGATTTTTCCAGAATCGATCGGCTGTACGTAGTCGCCCTGTTGATAGAAGATAAATAATTCTACGGATTTCAGGTATGAAATTATGGTATTCTAATAATGGACCTTTTCATTTTTATAAATAATTCTTAGCATACCATTGCGCGTCTCCAATTTGAGCCAAGATTCTCGAACATTCGACTAATTATTTTATCTGGCTTGGTATCTTTCTAACGTAAAATATTTCAAAACTGGCAGGCAATAATTATAATTATTGTCAGTCGGTTTAATATCGCGATCAAAGGAAATGGTACAATTACATTTTAGAACGAACTGTAGATAGTTATAATAAACTATTTAATTTAAGTCTGGTTTATATTAAATGATAAATGATTTTATTTCTGTAAGTATAAGGGTTAGATCTGGTGGCACTAGAAAAGGATGCATGGAAGGTCAGAAAGCGACGTATACCATAATGTGACAGCTGACATGTCAAACGAAACATGATGTAAGGTGAAAAAATGTGTTTGTGTAGTGTGTGCAATAATTATTGATTTTGTTCCTGGTTAAATACTTAGCTCAATCATTAAGATTAAAAAAACTGAAGTGGTCATCTATTATACTTTTATCGCTGATTAAACCTATAACTTATTATGTATTCGTGACATATGAACTGCAGTGTCTCAACACGAAAGTCTTTGACCAGTGCGTGTTGCCAGTGATGACCTATGGCACTGAAATGTGGTCACTTACAATGGGCCTTATTAGAAGGCTAAAAGTCACCCAAAAGGCAATGGACGGGATGGCAGTTTCCCTGCGTGATCGAATCAGAAATGAAGAGATCCGCAGGAGAACTAAGGTAACCAATTCTTCGGGCTGACATAGCCCGAAGAATTGCCAAACTTAAGTGGCAGTGGGCAGGGCACGTTGCTGGCAGAACAGATGGCCGATGGGGCCGAAAGGTTCTGGAGTTGATCGACGCCCTTGTGAAGGCCGCAAGAACCTTTTGGATGCGAGAAGCACAGAACCGGTCGAAGTAGAGGTGCGGTCGAGGGGAGGCGTTTGTCTTTTGGCTGAAATGATGATAACACCATAAATAATTATGATAACCTAAGAAAAAAAAGTACCTAAGGCACGCTTGGGTACCTAGTTTACTTTTTCTATTTCGTTTGTCTTGATGGTGTACAATAATATGAATCTATCTATCTACAACGTGTTTTTTTTGATATCCCATAACTCTAGGGGGTCACTGTACTCATCATTATGAACAACTTTTACTATGGGACCAAACTTGAAATCTGAAAAAAATCAGCTGTTCCCTACATTTATGTTCGCATAACTCGTCAAAATATAGGGAACACCAGATTTTTTTTTCGAGTGTTTGGGTTTGGTCCCATAGTAAAAGTTGTTCAAAATGACGAGTACAATGACCCCCTAGAGTTATGGGGTATCAAAAAAAAAACACGTTGTATAATAAAGTTTTTACCCATAAAACAGTGCCGTAGAAGGGATCATTTAAAGAGATATCCACCAATGAATATTAATGCCGGTTTGTCCATAAAATATTGCGTCAATAGATTGCCAGGATTATCGAGTTAACTCGACACGGCCGTCGGTCTAACCGCATTAAGGCCTACCCCTAAAATGACGCTTGTCGTGTGTTTTTACATTATTTACTTCTAAGCACTAGGAAGTGGTGAAGGGCGGGCGTTTTGGGGGACTGTCTTATGTAATTTTGACGTTCATAAAGTGCTAATTCTCAGCCTAGTTAGAATCAATGAATTTTAATTCTGAGGTTATTGGGTTTTTTTTTGTGACGGATTGGCCTTTCATAGGAATGCAAAAGGTCAAGCGTTGTTGTTGATAATCTGGGGGCAATAAAATGGTTTTAAAAAAATAATTGCGAAATAAGGATTTTATATAAAGTGCTGCAGTCGGTCTTATGGTCACAAAAAGTAACGCAAAAACAAACTAAAAAAAAAATTGGTTGTCTGTAAAGTCGGTTTACGGATGATAGTTTTACGTGATAACGTTATAAATAAACATTGATGAATAAATGTGTCACAAGCCAATGCTTGGGCCGATCGTGCCTCTCTATCCGCTTGTTCTGCGCTTTCGCTTGCACGCTCAGGCTCAGGCGGAATGTGACACTTTTTCGTGCGTGCAGCCGGTGTTCATCGATTTATAAGACGTTATCACGTCAAAAGAACAAAATAAACTTTTTTACCTAACATAAAGCTATAAAATAAAGAGGGAAAAGCATTACTATTTTAATAAATAATCTTCATTTACTCTGAAAATCTTACGCTTGTTTGATGTTGAAAATTTGGTATCTAATAATGAAATTATTGAGATAGCTGCGTTTTTTCCTAAAAATATTAATCCTCAGTTTCAACAGTCCCTTTCTCATTTTCTGTTTCAATTGAAATATTAACTGTGTTGGAATTCATAGCAAGTTATTTTATTGGCAGGGAACAATAAGTCGTCTACGTTAAGTACATAAGATTCGTGTTTTCGAGGGATTAAATTATTGTTTATGACGTATTCGTAATTTTTCATGAATTGTGTGCATGTGTAGGTATACGTTCACAGATGTTAGAGTCACTAAACAAAATACAAACAAAAAAAAACGGCCCAAATAGCAATATTCTATACATATAATAAAATACGAAGAATTTTTGTCCGGCAAATTTTGGCACACAGATAGCATAAAACTTGGATTAACACACAAGTAGCGTACTTTTAAACCCGGTAGCACATTCTCATGGGATATTGCCGCCGATTCCCTTGTTCACAAACTAAACTAAATTTAAATTCAGTGCATCTTTTTGTTTCTACTTGATTAAGAAAAGGACAGAAGGTTAATATAAGTTTAGTCCTTTCAAATTAGTCAGCGCCTGACGTAAATTGACGTATTTTTAGTAGCAATTATTTTAATCACGTTTAAATTTTCTACGGAGTATTTTTATTTGATAGGACTAAACTAATATTTATCATCTGTCCTTTTCTTAATGAAATAGAAAGAAAAATATGCACTGAACTGAACTTAAATTTAGTTTTAGTTTGTGAACAAGGGAATCGGCGCCATTTTCCAACATCCACGCGGTCGAACCCGCGGGCAAAAGCTAGTCCGGAATAAAACATCATCATACGCTATGATATGGATTTATTACATTTTCCCAAAAAAAAACGAGTTTTTTTTGTTAATCATACAGTTTAAATCCATCTTCGTATCAAGCGTCATATTAGCGCCGCCAATACACTCGATAACACGAGTCGATGCCAAGTCTAAACAAATGCGATTAGCGGGAAGCCACCTTTTGATCTCACCACCAGAACATTTTCCTTGGCACTGGGGTCGGTGTGACGCCAGGCAATCAAGTTACATTTACTCGACACTCAAGTACCTACATATAAAGCTGTAGGAAGATACTACGCGTAGTTGTGTAGGAAAAGTAAGTGGCATTAAAAGACAGTATGTATAGACGCCAGCACATCAAGCTACTACAATTCGTCAATTTTTTTTTTCTATTTACAATCGGTCGTCGGACCATAAGCGAATTCGTTCTAACAGACAAATGGCGTTGTGGTGGAGTAGCCAGTGCTACGCCTCCCACGTAAAGAAGGTGGTTCCTCTTCAGCCATTTCACCACCGCGGTCGGGTTTAACAGTTCAGAAACTAGTGGGTTTGGATGCAAGGTTAGGCGTGCCTTGTGTTGTTCCTTATACCGCTCGATTTTGTATTTTACTGTTGGCATTTGTAGATAGTCGTGGATTTCATCGTTCCTAGCAAACCAAGGTGCATTTACTATGGTTCTTAAGATACCATTTTGGACTCTTTGTAGGCAGAGTATGTTGGTTTTGCTGGCAACGCCCCACAATTGTATCCCGTAGGTCCATAATGGCTTAAGGACCGAGTTGTAGATGAGAATAGAATAGAATAGAATACTCTTTATTATGTACACCATTATAAATTACAGACACACACACACATGAGGAGTTTGTTGTCCACTGAGAGCACAGAATTTCTTCCCATGAGCCAATTTAGGTTGCGGAACTTGTGGTTTATCTCGTCTCTTTTATTTTTAATGTGATGCTTCCATGTTAGGCGCCTGTCTAAGTGGAAGCCAAGATACTTCACACAATCTGTGTGTGGTAGGGTATCAGGACCAAGCCTGACAGGAGGGGTGTTTCCGTGCCTGAGCGCGAAGGTGATGTGGTTAGACTTGGATGCACTAGCACGTATCCGCCACTTACAGAACCATTTGTGAGTTTCGTATAGCTGTTTTTGCAGTTTATTGCTGGATTCCATCAAATTTGATTTTGATTTGATCTTCATGCGCACATGTAGCGACGCAACAGCTGGGAGACATTTTTGTTCGCGGGTTTGGACGCAACAGAGGCCCATCTATGTTGTCAGCTAGCCAATTGCTGCTCAACCGAAACTTTAACAAAAAAAAAGTAGCGTTGCTATCGCTGCGCATCGTCCAAAGCTCGGCGAGGAGACGGCGACAGAGACAAAAAGTTGCTGTGCAACTAAGTTGCTCGTGGGCGCTTCCTAAGCCTTCTATCTCTCTAAATCTTGTGGTATAGTCAACACAAAAGACAGAGCTCACAATAAAACACGCCTTCCTGCTAACATTTTAAGGTGCTGATAAACTTGAGCTCACTTGTAATGAGCATTCTTACAAATGTTACATTACAGAAAAATAAACGAGAGCGTTTTAGCGAGCATTCTATCGAGCGTTCTGGCGAGCATTCTAGCGAAAGAACAGTAAATTTGTTTCGAGATTTTTGCTGAGCCGAGCTTCTGTCATAAATGCGTGTATAAATGTAACACACGCGACCGTCAAGTCTGACATCTTCGTGAAGAATATTTTTTTGACGAGCATCGACTAGAGCGTTCGCTAGAAAGATCATGAAAATGTTCGTAGCGATGTTTGGCTCTATGCTTGGCTCTGTCCGTCGTTCAGTTCGACAAATTTAAAAACGGCGAATGCTCGATGTTCTGTTACAAGTGAATGCTCAAGTCTATCAGCACCTTTAAACGAAAAAACGAACGCATGGTAGACGAAATTTCCAGACGTTACAAAAAAAATGGCGGTAAATCGCAAATGTTCCGATTTAATGGTTGTATATTTTATTGCTGATATTAACTATAAAAATAGGAGCTGTTTATAATAAGGAGTTAATTTAATGTAGTTTTTATTAAAACCGATAACTAATGATGAACCAAAGAGATTTCTTTTAAATAAAAAAAAATGAGAGTTACGACCGTTGCGGTCGGCTGTTTTTGCATATGGTATCAAGTGGTATTTTTTAACTTCATCGAACGTTTAAGTGTTTGTATCTTATACGCTACGTATTAGCTACACTAATAAATAAGCAACATAACTCTCAACATAAACTAATCAAAACATGTTTACAATAATTTTTCTATTCAAACCAGCACTCTAATTTGAGTAGCACACTATCAATCTCATCTGAATCATTTTGAAGGATATTGGCCCTGATTCTGTTGTTCACAAACTAAACTAAATTTAAATTCAGTTCATCTTTTTCTTTCTATTTCATTAAGAAAAGGACAGATGACAAATATTAGTTTAGTCCTGTCAAATTTCGGAAGTCGGTGTCGTTGGTTCCGCATTTTCTTTTATTGACACCGACTTCCGAAATTAAAGTTATTTTTCACTTTGTAGTGTTTTTTTGGAAGTCGGTTGTTTTTTTTTATAAAAAAGTTTTTATTTTTCACTTTTTAGTGGGCCAGTTTCTAACTTATCTAAGTTACAATAGCCTAATGTCAACTGCCCATCATCTTTTACAAAATATTGCTTTTCCCGATGCCGGGACGTTAATTGTTGAGGAGTTCTCCTTGTAAGAACCGAGAGAACTTGAGCTGATTGAAAAGTCACCATCAGCTCCACTTCACGATACGCACTGTGCTTAGCAACCACATTAAAGTACCTAATCGAATCGCAACGCGTGAAATATTTATTATTGAGTAGTTCCGATGGCCATCTGTGGTTTTCATCATCAGTTCCACTTCACCGAATGGTGATTTCTGAGAGAAAATGCACGAGTTACTATAAAAAATACCCAAATCGCTATAGGTGTGCCTGCAAGATTTGAGAGTTTCCCTCGATTTCCATGGGATTCCCTCATCAGATTCCAATTTGGTGACAATGGGACCACCTCGGGAGCATACCCTTTCAAATAAAAAAAGAATTTTGAAAGTCGGTCCACAATTGGCGGAGTAATCGCGTAACAAACACACACAAAAAAAAAGAAAAAAAAAAACATACCGTCGAATTGAGAACCTCCTCCTTTTTTTGAAGTCGGTTTATTACAGATCGTTGAGTAAGTCCGATCTGTGCCGCGAAATCCTATGACGTGTTTCAATTCGTTATTAATTGGACATATTTTTAAACTAGCTTTTACCCGCGACTTTGTCTGCGTAAAATTTTATGTTCTCCCGACCACCATCATCATGCGATCATCATCGGTCGCATCGTATCGCCTTCCTATTACTTCGTTTTCACTTAGCGCTCTTTCTTTTTTCTTTTGCTCGGCTCCTAAGAGTGTTAGAGTGTTAGCGTGATGTTATTTATAAATAATAACAGCCGCACAGGTCGATCGATAAGGTTAAGCTACACTTGCCGCGGTTGGTCTGTGGATGGGTGACCATCTTTACATACCAAGACCCCTCCGTGCCTCGGAAAGCACGTTAAGCCGTTGGTCCCGGCTGTCATTCGTGGATCTTTGACAGTCTTTACGGGTAGTCAAAAGCCCGAAAGTGACAACCAGTCTTACCAAGGGGTATCATATTACCCAGTAACTGGGTTGTGGAGGTCAGATAGGCAGTCCCTCCATGTAAAACACTGGTATTCAGCTGCAGCCGGTTAGATTGGAAGCCGACCCCAACATAGTTGGGAAAAGGCTAGGCAAATGATGATGATGATGAATGTAGAATTTAGATTTCTATGATGTTCAATAAAAAAATGGTTGAATTTAATAGGACTTGTTTTTGGTTTGATACATGCT
This sequence comes from Globia sparganii, assembly GCA_949316385.1. Taxonomy (NCBI): domain Eukaryota; kingdom Metazoa; phylum Arthropoda; class Insecta; order Lepidoptera; family Noctuidae; genus Globia; species Globia sparganii. The sequence goes on along the minus strand of OX438663.1, from coordinate 5,297,108 downwards.
CGTTATATTGTAAACCAAATTACTTAATTACATATCAGTCAAGTTAGGAACAAATTAGGTATATTGTACAGATTACGAAACAGTGAGAGTTTTAAATATAGGGTTTTATAGTAAAACTAGCTGGCATATCAGGTTAAAAAGTATTCTGTGTCCTAATCCAGGTCATTGTCTACCCATGTCCTAAATTTCATCAAAATCTGTACAACGACAAAAAGGCGTAAAAGAATAAACAAACTCACTTTCGCGTTTATAACATTAAACCAAAACCGTACCGTGATCTCTACTACAATTATAGTTTCCCCATGCACATAATTAATTCTTCGAATTGTAGTGCTGGTGCTACGGTGTAACTTGTTATCGTAAATAACACGATATTTTAACTTTTCCTTATTATGAACAGAACGATTTCAAAGAAAAATCAAATAGTGCGAAAACAAATGAATCACTAAATTCGAAATACAAATACACAAGCATAAATTTGAAATAATTTTAAGGAACGCCTAACCAAACGCCAGATATTTGATATCAAAGTGGCTAGTTTGACGAAACGCCAATTTCATAATGTAAGTACATAAGAAGCGACTTTGTTTCATAGGAAACAAAGTCGCTCCTTATGTGTCTGTGTGTTCGCATAGTTCTTCTACATTACACAATGGATTCTGATGCACTATTCACTATCATTTGGTCAGAGAATTTAATACCGGAAGGTATTTGTGTATAATACATTAATTTTGAAAAATCACAGAAATCTCGAAGTTAAACATGTTGCCACATAAGAAGATTGCACTCGTGCGAAGCAGGACTATTCTTTATTCAGCCCGTTGTCGTGCAAGTGGGCGTTTAAGCGGAAAACTTCGTTTCTTATGTGAACACAAAAACAAGACGCAACTTCTCGTAATTCCATAAACAAGATTAGCTACCAACTATTTCTTAGTTATCTCTCAAGGATTGTAGTGGGTTTCCCAAAGGAACTAGCAGGCACGGCGGACGTGACGCTTTCGACGCAAAAAGAAATACTCTATTCGATTACAAGTATGTGGAACTTTGAATCTCTACAAGCCTAAGTTTGTACAAGTTTTACTTTATTCCTTTCAAGATTGTTGAAGAGTATGAGGGGCTCGTGGCTAAGTAATAACAGCCACACGGGTTGATCGATCAGGTTAAGCTACGCTTGCCACGGTCGGTCCGTGGATGGGTGACTAACTTTACATACCGAGACCCCTCTGTGCCTTGGAAAACATTTTAAGCCGTTGGTCCCGGCTGTCATTCTCGGATCTTTGACAGTCGTTACGGGTCATCAGAAGCCCAAAAGTCTGATAACCAGTACCGGGGTACCGGTACCGTATTACCCAGTAACTGGGTTGTGGAGGTCAGATAGGGAGTCGCTCCATGTAAAATACTGGTATTCAGCTGTATACGGTTAGACTGGAAGCCAACCCCAACATAGTTGGGAAAAGGCTAGGCAGATGATGATTGGTGAAGAATATGATGTAGTGCCTAACTTACTAAGAGTCACTCAACGAGCAATGGAAAGAGCTATGCTCGGAGTTTCTTTGCGTGATAAAATCCGGAACGAGGATATTCGACGAAGAACCAGAGTCAATGACATAGCTCTTATTTGCAAGTTGAAGTGGCAATGGGCAGGCCACATAGCTCGTAGAACTGATACCCGATGGGGAAGAAAAGTTCTTGAGTGGCGATCACGAACCGGAAGACGCAGCGTAGGCAGGCCTCCCGCTAGGTGGACCGACGACATCGTGAGAGTCGCGGGCAACCAATGGATGCAAGTGGTGGATTGTCGTTCAGCGTGGTGGCATAAGGGGGAGGCCTTTGTTCAGCAGTGGACGTCTTCCGGCTGATGATGATGATGATGATGAGTGCCTAACTAAGGTCTTAAATAAGGAAAAAAAGAAATATTTCGTCTGTTCCAAAAGTATCTGATGAAAGTGTAAACAAACCCTGTTCGGGATATTCTTGCACAATCTTTTCTTTTTTATTGCTGAATGGGCCCGCTCTTGACCGTATTAACGCCTAATGGAAAGCGATTGATGAAGTGTATGATGGAACGAGCGTGCACAGAAGATGCCTAAAGCACTGGAACTCCCACGCATCGACGAAACACAGCAAGCTGCTTGACGCCACACTCCGGTGGGAGGGAGGTCGAAAACCAGGCGGGCGTTAGCCCTACCACCGCAGGGGAAGAATTGGCCAGTCAAATAAGGCGTTGGTGGCAACAGTCTATGATGCGCCGAGCGCTCGGTTCAGTTGAGTAACTGGCGGAACAAACTGCGCTACACGAAGAGGCTTTTTCATGCATCCCAACCATCACTCATTAAACGGATTTAGTAACACATTCATCTGTATTTAGAAGGTTTCAACTTTATATATCACCATTTTGTCTAACAACTATTGTTTGAAAAACATTACCCATCCACACGTTACGTTTTCTGATCCATTTGCTTATACATATTTTCTTCAGATACTTTTGGAACAGATTGGCTGTATTGTAGAGCTCAGATGGCAGTCGCTCCATATTAAATACTAGTATTCGGCTGCATCCAGTTAGACTGGAAGCTGACTCCAACATACATAGTTAGGACAAGGCTAGGTAGATTGATTGACTTTTGGAACAGACCATAGCAAGTACCCAATTACTTAAAAAAATCCGCTTTTTAAATAATTCTTTATAGAGGGTAGATATGCATCTTGTGCCACTTTCACGCATCGGAGATTGCATCTATTGGATAATCCGATCCGATCAGACTATCTTTGCTTCGACACAAGTCGAGTGGATTATGATTAGATTTCGTATAAAAATATCTCTCGTCTCTCAATGCACCTACGATACTGAAAATATATGTAGCTAGGTAGGTATTGCGAAGTCAAGAATAACCTACAGTGTCACTCAATGTCGAATTAATCTGGCCTCGACCGATATTTGACTACCTTAGAATCGAGTACAATAGCGTCAAAAATAGATTTGGCACCAATATTCTCGGCAGTCTATTATGCCTATATTTGGGTTAACAATAAAAATATATCTAATAGAGCATTATTATTATTATTAGAGTATTAAGTAGCATCTCTTTGTGTTAAATCCAGGGAAAAAGAAATTCTGAATTAAAGAAATTTTATCGAAAATCTACGCATTGGGAAGTATCCTATCTTGTTTTACACGACACCAATTTAATAATTATACCTTATGACTTAGTAAATATGCTGCGAAATTCTTAAAATTTTTCATATATGGGTGTCGTTTTCATAGTTTTCGAGGGTGCTGAAGCCGGTAGTGAGGTCAAGATGAAAATCCAAGATGGCAGCAATTTTTTCGTCATGGGTGTCGTTTTCATTGTTTTTGAGGCTTAGCGATTAATTTCCCTGACTATAAAAGTACCCATTGTGAAAATAATATGTATGTATACAGAGGTAACATACGTTATATAAAATAGTTTTAAAATTTGCACAGCTAGTCTTGATAAATGCTTTCCTGGATGTATGCAAGCTGTTCTCATATTTCATATTTATTATGATGGTATAAATATCCTCGTGAGCATATTTCGCCTTTATATACCTGGTGTTTACTTAGGTAAATGTGTATATTTTATGTGGAAACTGGAGTGTATTTATAATGTTTCAAATATTACGCAGGGTTTTTTTCTACGGAGGAAATGTAGGTATTTGATATTCAATTCCATTTAATTATATGTTAACTTCGTACCAGAGTAAATTATATTGATTTCAGAATGACTAGTACCCACTATTGAAAACATCATAAAGAAGTTTTATCGCAAACTGAACTTTACGTGTGGGCATTAAAGTTATTTTTCCAAAAACACATATTTATTTACGTTTTTGGAAACTAATTGCGAACCCACTGTAGCTACAAAATGGTGCCGCACTTCACTTAGATACACAAAGCAGATTCGCCCTATTTTTTGTAAAAACCTAAATGCGAGATTTCTCAGTTCAGTTGAAAAGCAGACGACGTTAATTTACTCCGGGCATTTTCTGAGACCCGGGTGGCAGAAGTAATTGGTGGCAAAAAATCAAATCTTCTGCCTAAATCAACGTTAATGCGCGGTCGGGATGTTTACCGGAGGCCAGGAAATCCTTTCATGGATGTTAACATCATTTTTTTATTTGCCTATAGACTGTAAAGCTGGTTACAGAATGTCATCCTGCATTAAATATTTGGTATTTTTTATGTGGAATCTTGCCCACATTTCTCATTTGGAAAAATAAACGCAGAGGTAGGTGTATGTATTGTCTTTACTGTATATTATTATCTATTTATTTCAGGCATCAAGGTCCATACAAACACATACAATACAATATTAATATAACTTAAAAATACTATAAATAAACAATACATAAACCATTATAATTACACTAAAAACTAACTAATACACACGAAGTGTCTGCGTCGTGTTTCGCTGACTGGTGTCATGTAGCCGGCCACGAAACCGTCGGTACAAAACACCCTTCGGCCAGAACTCTTCCTTGAGGAACTTCTCGAGATGATGTGTCGGAACTCGCACCACGAACGACTTGAAGTTCGTGTTGTGACGTGACTCCAACTTCTCGACCCTCAAAGTCCAGTTGGTCTTCACACGCATGTACTCCACGACCTCCTCAACCTTCGTGGAGTGGTGCAGTCTGGACACCTACAGCTGCGTCGTCGGGATTGCGGGACGCAGCAGCATGTTGGGTCCTGCCAGCGCGGTGCCGCACTGGTTTCGACAAGGCAGCTTCTTCTTCTTCTTCTTCTCCACCTTGATGAAACCATCCTTGTCGCATGTGTCCTTCTCTGGACCCTGCCTTATATATGCAAGTAGTGTAAACAAACAAATTGTACACCAGCAAGTGGTGTTCGGGAGAGTAACTTAAAGTGCTTACCTACCTTACTTTCAACAGGTCACAGTGATACCTTCATACCAACTAATTTTTACACGACTACGCCGAAGAAAAAAGGAGGGTTATAATTTTGACCGGTATGTATGTATGTTCATCTGTTTCCTTATCACTTCTGAATTCTTTGTCATAATTTGACAAATGAGGTATCGTTGGAAGCGTCTTGATCGTCCGCGACGCGTGACATCACCTTAAATTGAATATGGCGCCCTCTAGCGGACAACATGTCATGACCTAAAAAGAAAATTTTGTTTAATTATCCCGTGTTGGGTATCAAATGAAAGGGATTAATTAGCAAATTTCAAATAAATATATATATATAATTATATATATATTGTTAGCTGTTGCTCACGGCTTTGCTTCCATACACCCGATAATTAGGAATAATTTCTATAAAATCACGCCTCAAATTTGAGCCAAACATTTTTATGTATAAGTTTGGTATATTACCTAGGTACATGTAAAACAATAAAATCTAAACAAAAAAAAAATTAAGCGGCTCTGCAAATACTTTATCACGAAATTATAACCCCAAAATGCTGCTGTACTAACATACTTATAAGCCATGGTAGCATGTGACCACGGGAAGGTACTTTCTTGTTTTATCATTTTCAGTAGTCGGGTTTTAGTTTTTAAAATATATTTTTGTGGTTCTACGATTTCTATCAAAGTAAAATCAAATGTGTCACGCAAACGTTCATCATCTGCCTAGCCTTATCCCAACTATCTTGGGGTCGGCTTCCAGTCTAACCGGATGCAGCTGAATAGCAATATTTTACATGGAGCGACGGCCTATCTGACCTCCACAACCCAGTTACTAGGTAATAACATACCTACCCCTTGGTAAGACTGATTGTCAGACTTTCGGGCTTCTGACGACTCGTAGCGACTGTCAAAGATCCACGAATGACAGCCGGGACCAACGGCTAAACGTGCTTTCCGAGATACGGAGGGGTCTTGGTATGTGAAGATGGTCACCCATCCACGAACCAACCGCGGCAACTGTAGCTTAACGATCGACCTGTGCGGCTGTTATTAGTTAGCCACAATTCATGATAATCCGTGGAATGCTTTTGAATTTGAAAATAGCAAATGAAGGATTCATTCCCTACTTTTGGTTCATCAAAATAGTTCACTCAGAAACTCATCAGTAATTCATCAAGTAATCTGGATACTGTGTAGCCGGTCTAACCCAGCATAGAGTGGGTATATGGAGGTCGTTTGTAACCAGGCTTAAACTCGACAATCGCGACAATTTCCCGCAACTCGCGTCGCGCCGCTGTATTAGTGTTATTACTCTTTACTTCTGAGCGAAATAGAGGAAAATTCGAGTTTCACTGCTACACCAATGTGCTGTATTAAAAGGAGGTCCAATGTTTGGGGCCGGTTTTGGAATGTTGAAATATTCTACCTAATATTAATTTATTTAAAGGGCTTTGTCGCTTAGATACCACATCGCCCAGTGCAGAAAAACACAAAATTATTGATTACGATCTATCATTTAACTAACTTGTACAATTGTTTAATCTTATCAAAAACTGGAAAAGCAAGAATGGTACTACAAAAGCCAATATCATACCTTATAAATCGTCCGTAAATACTTATTAATTCTAGTATTTTAATTCCGAACACTATTCTATTCTTAGTTTCAAGTTTGTAATTATATCTTCAACATACCAAGTCTGTGAGAGGTGTATAATTATCTTAAGTCACATCCCGACATAGCCCCTAAGGCTTCAAACAAGTGTTAAACTTCATAGCTATTCACAACCACTTGATACGCTTCCGTACCGTATCGAACATCAATCAATGTTATCGTAGGAGTCCTCTGAACGCTGTTCACAAGTTCAAAACCCGAAAAGATGGTCACTTTAAATTATTTAGACATCCACTATCCTTCCGACAGCTGTCTGCTATAGGGGGCAAGACAAATCAGGCTATCGAAATGTGTCATGTTTGATACGATATTTTTAGAACTTTTAAAGGGGAACAATTCCATCATACATGATTTTTGCATAAATTTAACCGTTTACGCAGCGTATGCGACGGAAGCTATCAAAAGGAATATTTTTTCCCGTTTTCGCAACATTTATAATTGATGCTATTGATGCCTGTAGCCTTCCTCGATATATGAAATATCCAACACAAAAATAATTTTTCAATTCGAACCAGTAGTTCCTCAGATTAGCACGTTCAACCAAACAAACAAACAACCAACCAAATAAACAAACAAATTCTTCAGCTTTATATTAGTATAAATAGAATAGTATAGATCAGGGATTCCCTTGGGGTCGATATAAACGAATACTGATTTTGGGGGTCGACGGGGTTGATCTTAAAAGAAGTAATTTGGCCATAGGGGTCTGAGGTAACAGTTCATTTTGGACAAGTGATCCCTTTTGGATCACTTGTCCAAAATAGTTTGGGAATCCCTGGTATAGATGAATGAACTTTACAACCTGTTCCTCAAATCTCTATAATACTATGCTAAGTACGTCTATGTTATGTTTGCAAAGCTCAAGTTTGAAGTGAACGTCACAAGGACGAATGTATGTGTCATAATTTATTCATTCTAGGAACATGCTCTGCTGTTGAAACAAGGTGTTTCGTAACTAATGTACAGACGTCAGCACATCAAGCTACCCGAAATTGACAAATTTTTCCAATCAACTTTGAATCTTATTCTTTAGCGATAAAGTTGAAAATTTATTAAATACATTTGACAGATTGTAGTAGCTTGATGTGCTAGCGTCTGTACTTACAAATAATAATATTGCCAAAAAGATTAGAAAGGTTTTATAATGGCCCCAAACTAGGTAAGCCTGTATCTTGGGTACCAATATGGAGGGTTTACCATTTAAATATCTATTTTAAAAACATGTTCGGTAATAAAAAATTAAAAAAGTTACAAATTATAAAAAAAAACTGAATCAAAATGTAAAAAAGCACAAAAAACAAATCGAAATTAAAAACTAGAATAAACGCTATTATGTGAATGAGTACAGTATTCCCAAATTAATAATGGGCATGCAGATCTTCGCTAATTGTCGTATTCCCGGAAACACAAAGCACAAAACACATAATTCTACTAAATTATGCATGAAGAAAATGCACTTAACCACTCTATAAACATATCGTCTTCCGACGCTCGGGGAATACGACCGTTGCTGAACAGTGACGAAGATTTCCATGCACATTATCACTTTGGGACACCTGTATAATGATTTATGATCTTGTGATGGTGTCGTTGAGAGTGTTTAAGCAAAAGTGTGTGTGAGATAGAACGTGAAAGTGGCACATGTGTGCATAAAATATTTTACTTGCCAACATTAATAATTACACTCTTTATTTATTTTATTTATTAATTACAACATTATTAATTATCTATTCTACTTCGTCATAGATATGATTAGGCTTGGTAGTGTCGTTATTTGTAAACGACACTGTTGGTAATGCGGCTGGTGGTGTCCTTGCCAAAACATGATAATTTTAGCCAGGATTTTAGTATTTTTATTATTTTTTTGGAGCAATTTCATTATATTGCTCTGTTTGATCACCTCATAATAACCTCATCATCATCTGCCTAGCCTTTTCCCAACTATGTTGGGGTCGGCTTCCATTCTAACCGGATGCAGCTGAATACTAGTATTTTACATGGAGCGACTGCCTATCTGACCTCCACAACCCAGTTACTGGGTAATACGATACTCCTGTAAGACTGGTTGTCAGACTTTCGGGCTTCGGACTACCCATAACGACTGTCAAAGTTCCACAAATGACAGCCGAGACCAACGGCTTAACGTACTTTTCGAGGCACGGAGGGGTCACGGTATGTAAAGATGGTCACCCATCCACAGACCAACCGCGGCAAGCGTAGCTTAACCTGATCGATCGACCTGTGCGGCTGTTATTATTTAGCCACGGGCTCCTCATAATACCTCATATTATGTAAATTCGTAAAAGGGATGTAAAGAGGCACAGACAAATTATTTTATTCCTTGCTTAAGTGCATCAATAATTTTATTTTCCTGCTACATCTAGAAGTGATTTTAGGTAATAAAAAAAAATTGCTTAAACTACTGTTCGAAGTTACTACTCCCTATTAAATGAGACTTAAAAATGACTGGAAAAAGTGAAAAAAAAGGAAATGTGTATGTGTGGTGTTTGTGTGTGTGTAGGGCTCACCTCTGCCCAGCCCTTTGCAGATTACACGCGTGATGTTATGTTACTGTTCAAAATTCAGTACCTAATGTGACGTACGAGTATGCCACTCATTCCATTTCACCCGAAAACTATTTTCGTGTATTCCACGAGAATTGAATAAAAGAAAAATCATAAACGATAGAATCCCGCCTACATGGCGATTGAATATATTTTTCCTTAGAATTCATACAATCGAGATTTCTGATGAACCATTACCATTTACGCTCCGGTTGGGCTTACATATTTTAATAAGCGTACTTCTTCGAATTGTAACTGCATTCATTGGAAAAGTAGAAAGGTACTCGTACTTATTTCCACAAAATTTTATACCGCTATCATTATTAAACTACTGAGGGCAATTCTAGTAATTTTAAGAACGTTTAAAATCTAGTAATCCAATTTGTGCGACAGTAAATGTCAAAAACTTGTCAAGAATGTATGGAAAATAGAGGTATTTTTGACAGATTGAGACTGAGAACAGACTGAAGAATTAAGAGAATAGCCCCTTTGATCTCAGTCTCAGTCTGTCAAAAATACCTATATCTAATTTCTTTACATCTTTGACAATTTTTCCTTCTGGTAAGATTTTATTTCTATACTACATACATTGAGTTGTGTAACATAATATACCAATGACTACATACATCTAAACTAGATGTGGAGGTGATTTGCCAAAAGCAATAACATTGAAATTGCCTGGAAATTGAACGCGATTAAATTCGCACTAAATAGGATATAGGTACGTATTATCAGACTCACTTTTTCATCCTGTACGTGTTTCTAAACTTTGAGATATTCATATTTAACAATAAAAGCGAACACTGGGATTGATTTTGAATTTTTACGAACGTCAAACGTCTGGCATCCTTTTTGTCTCGTCAAAATGTATCTTGTCATTGAAATGTAAGTGATTGACATAAGAAAATATCGATTATTTATAGGAGTATGTAATACTCCTTTTTTGTAAAAAAAAAAAGCATTGTTCGACATCCTTTTTGTCTCGTCTAAATGTATCTTGTCATTGAAATGTAAGTGATTGACATAAAAAATATCGATTGTTTTCAGAAGGAGTATGTAATACTCCTCTTTATGGAAAAAAAAAACATTGTTCCACCAATGTATTTATATTTATTATACTAATGAGAATTGTGTCTCAGTTAGGATTTTCAAGATGCTGCTAGCCCGCGTTCTACGTGTTAAAGATGCGACCTTTTTTTTTCTTAATAAATAATGTCATAGGTCTATAGGTAACATGGGGCCCTCAATTTTTAAATACCTATTACATTGCTATAACATTGAACGAGTTACACTCCTAACGAATATTTTCAAAGAGAGCACGGCTTGACGTGAATTCGAATGAACGTATTGCCCAACTTCGCCATTCAAAACCGAATGTCAAAAAGAAAGCTGCTGATCGATTCTGTAAAAATCTCACCGTGAAAAGTTAGGTGAAGTGAGCTTAGAGTGAGCTGTCAAGAGTATCAATCCCTAGCATCAGGATGACACTGACAGCTCACTCCACGCTCACTTCACCTAAATTTTCACGGTGAAATGGTTACAGAATCGCACTGCTGTTTTTTGGGAATAAGGTGAATGGGAAGTGGTAAACCGCGAAATTCAAATTTTCTTACGTTTTTTGCAATTTGCAGGTCAGTGTCAGGTTGTATCTTGATCAAAATTTGATTAGCGACTATAACGGGTACGTATTTAGAGAATTATAATCATAAGAATCATTCATACATACATCTTTATAAGTGAGATTTGTACCATAAACAGTTTTCCCTAGGAGATTTCTTCTTGTGGTACAAATCTAACTTAGGAAGATGTATTAATGATTCTAATGACTATAATTCTATGAATAAGTACCTGTTATAGTCGCGAATCATATTTTGATCAAGATACAACCTGACACTGACCTGCTAATTGCAAAAAACGTAAGAAAATTTGAATTTCGCGGTAATCACTGCGCAATCACCTTAAAACTACAAACATATCCGCTTTAAGCGATCTTAAAACCTTCGAGCTAACTAGAAGAAAACAAACATTACTTAAATGGTCTTGTATATAATCGATACGTGTCGAAATTACTGCATTACCTTTACAAATATGTTTTTGCATATGTTTAGCTTTGTCGAATTTGAACTTGCAGGTCTTTTGCTGGGGAGGTACCTAGTGGGTTATTCCATTTATCAACCCCAAAAAATACACTCAAAGAATCGTAACATCGATAGCACCAAAACTAAAAATTCATACTACTGCATCACTAAACCATAGACAATTTCGAGCGGCCATTGTTGTGTACAGAGGCCAGCACATCAACCTACCCCAATCTGTCGAATTTCTTTGATAGATTTTCAACTTTACCACAACGAAATATGGTTCATATTCAATTGGGAAAATTTAACAGATTGGGGTAGCTTGATGTGCTGGCCTCTGTACATCTTTGTCAAATTTTGAAACGCCGGACCTAATGATCGTTATACAATTATTATTATACAATAAACACGCTTTTCCTGTCTGTCTATATGACCGTCTTGTTCTTCTAATCTGCGATTCTGCGCAACGGATTTTGATGCCACCACCATCACCATTTTTTCACCATCATTTAGAGATTTATCCCGGAAGGTTTATGTGTATTAAAAATTAATATGGTACTTACATATAACTAAGAAATCTCGATACATTGTCATGTTGTAAAAACCGTGCGTAGCGGGGGCCGATCGTTATTATAAAATAAAGTCGTTTTCATGTCTGCTGTGTGACCGCGTTGTTCTTAAAACCAAAGAATTTTAATTTGGGTTTTAATATCGTTTAAAGTTTGTAAAATCCGTTCCGATCCGATGCGATGCGAGCTGTTTGGTGAAAATCATCCTTTTTCTGTCTAAAGGCAGTCTTCACTCAAGTCTGCGCACAGCCTAACACATCTTATATCAAGAAGCTCGAAAATAACTTCTCAAAATGGCTTCATCATCGCATTTACCTTAATAACAAGTTTGAAACTCAATTAATATTTGCCTAAAGTCTGTCGTAGGCTACAAGATTATGCCTCCTTTGCTTATCTGCCATGTCTTTGAAGATTTTTTATTTACCGTCCATGACAAATATTGTTCGTTATTTTTTTATGTACGGTGCTTTTTTTCTGGTGCAAAAGAAATAAAAGCCAACGTAGATTGTGATCAAGGTTGTTATAGCGTAATAATGATGCATGTTTATTTTTTGGAACTTGGTACAGATTACACGCTTATAAAGCTGTATAGAAACCTGGACTTGTTATTAGAGAGGCCATTTTCGTAATTTTAAAAACGTTCACAATCTGAGGGGCAATTCTCGTAATTTAAAACGTTAAAAATCTAGTCGCAGTGTAATCTCGGCGACAAACAAATGTTAAAAACTTGTCAAAATGTGGGGAAATTAGAGGTATTTTTGACAGATTGACACTGAGATCAAACTTTGAACGTTCTTAAAATTACGAGAATTGCCCCTCTGATCTCAGTCTCAATCTGTCAAAAATACTTCTAATTTCCCTACATTTTGACAACTTTTTGACATTTTTTTGTCGCTGAAATGAGACTGCGATTAGATCTTGAACGTTTTAAATTACGAGATTTGGCTTTCAGGTTTTATGTTTTCGGAAGTATCAATCAAAATTAAGTCATTTATTAAAATTAGGCTGACAATCTGCACTTTTTGAACGTCAGAATTACATTAGACAGTCCCCCAAAACACCCGCCTTTTCACATTCTTGTAACTTAAAAGTGTAGAAAATATGACGCCTGAAAAAAAATTACTAATAGAGGTCATCATAACTCTAGCTAGATAATATCTTTAAAAGAGAGACCACATGCGTTCAAAGATTTATTGCCAAAAGTGGCAAAAAATATATAGGGCAAGGATGGCGAACCTTTGTACATATGCGTGCCATTATTTCCAAATAAATATTAAATATGACGTGCTAACAAACAATCTTGACTTAATGACTATCGAAAAAAAAAAATCGACGGGTTGCACTCCGGGAGTGCCGGCAGAAGTGAAAACTTAAATATTAATGTTCTGCATTTTTGATATTTTGGAATGGTTAGAGAATAATTTTGTACGAATTGCTTTCGTTATCAGTATAAAAGTATTATTATTTATGTGGTAGGATACAATATTTATTCATTGCGCTATCTTACACAAACATGACAATTATCGAACATTCGCGCAAGCGCCTTGCGCCGCCTGCCCTCTCTCCATCCGTCTTACGAATTCTCGATCAGGTCACGTGTCCTGACGCGAGTTTAGAGATTTTTACCCATTCCAAAAAAAATACGCAGCGCCGCTAAAGAAGTTTTCACTTCAACATTCGCGCAAGCGCCTTGCGCCGCCTGCCCTCTCTCCATCCGTCTTACGAATTCTCGATCAGGTCACGTGTCCTGACGCGAGTTTAGAGATTTTTACCCATTCCAAAAAAAATACGCAGCGCCGCTAAAGAAGTTTTCACTTCAAAAAAAACGACATACGTTCAGAATAATGAGCAGTGGTATCGGCCCCGACTTACGAATTATGTTATTACTTACGGTTGTGAGTTCGAACCCAGGCAGGCATTTTACTTTGTGTATCCGTGGCTAAATAATAACAGCCGCACAGGTCGATCGATCAGGTTAAGCTACGCTTGCCGCGGTTCGTCTGTGGATGGGTAACATTTTATTTCACCACTTTGTCGGCGTGATTAATATGTAAGTTTAAGTGCACTCTGCACTTGTGTCTGCTCACACACTTGTGCACTATAGTATCCCCCGCGCCGAAGGCTAGTCTACGGCAAATTGGCTGCCATAGCCGAAATACGGTCCGGAGGACTATTATCATTAATGCGATTTACTCCTTGGGCACCGCCAACGTGCTCAACGGACACGCGTCTTGCAATAGCGCTGTGGAGAAAACAAATGAAAAAAGTTGTGAGGAGTTCCGAAGCAAAGGACGAAAATAAGTGACGCGCGCGCATATCCTTATGTTCTATGTTAGAGGGTTTGGTTTTCACGTGGGCTATGGCGGCCGTTTCCGTACAGGAGTAATAAACGTCTGGTTAGGCTGCCATCTACGGATGATATGGCTTCCCTGGATTGACTGCAGCTTGATGTCGTGATCCTCCAGCTCTATGATTATGCTCTATGCTTATGTATGTTGTTGTGTTGTGTTAAAAAAAAAAGCTTTATGCTTATGTGTGGGTGAACTTCTGTTGCCACCTGCGTAGCTGGTTGATGGGGATGGGTATGATAGGTTTGGGTCGACAGACTAACGTGCTGGATGCTCTTTTAGCTAGTTCACGCATGTCTCTTGACAGAAGTCGCGACCCTCGAGGCCTACAATGGGACCTAAAGTATGCTAAACAAAAATTGCCCAAAATTGTTGCAGCAACATGATTTTGTGTCGCTGGAAACCTCAAAACACATTCAAAGTTGCCCGCAACATGTTTCCCGCAACACAAAATTAATTGTGTTCTGAAACAATGCACTGCAGTGTATCGATCATTACCCTAATTGCGTAGCACACTATCATAATCTGAATAATTTTGAAGCGTATTGCTAGTCTATTGCTTCATATGTTTGAAAAATTCGTCTGCTCATAGCTTAAATAACGCAATGAATGTTTTTGAACTGTCAAAATGATATTCCTACTGTTAGTGTTTTACGTAATTACCCTGCAGGCTTTGAAAAAGTCAATGATATGATTTCTGGTCTACAGTAGAGTAGATTCACTAAAACTATTCTTACGTACCTACTTTCATACAGCACACAGTCAAGAGTCACACATAGCATTCGGAAACACTGTATTTTAATTAAATCAGTTTTGATCCGGAAATAATGATTTCAATCGTCCGTTAAGCCGTTTAAATCGGTCGTCGACAATTTTAGATGAACGTGTAGGTCCGGGCTTATGCCAGTTTTTCACCATTTATTAGTTGACTAGCTGACTCACAAACTTCGTACCGCCTCAGAATCAATAAGAACAAATGTATAAAAAAATGAATTATGTCCAACCGTTCTTGAGTTGAGTTAACATTACTTATAGTAATGTTACTAACCCGACTTTGTTTTATTTATATCATTACTAACTAACCCGGCGAACTTCGTACCGCCTAAATGTATAAGAAAATTAATTACCTTTTTT
This sequence comes from Globia sparganii, assembly GCA_949316385.1. Classification (NCBI taxonomy): domain Eukaryota; kingdom Metazoa; phylum Arthropoda; class Insecta; order Lepidoptera; family Noctuidae; genus Globia; species Globia sparganii. The sequence goes on along the minus strand of OX438663.1, from coordinate 5,281,847 downwards.
TCGTGAAATTTTCTCATGTTATTTCTCATGTTATTCGGGGCGGAGACAAATCCAACAAATCTAATATCATAAAAATCGGTCTTGAGTTATAAATGGCGTAACTATCCCGACTTTGTTTTTTAAATATAGATTGTTTTCTATATAATTTCTTGTAACTGTTTTTTTATTTTTTTATGTGGGTACCTAAGTATTATTATTCAAATATTCATGATTTTTTTTTTTTAATTGATATTAATTTAAAGATGTAAATGCTTAATGTTTGTGATTTAAATATGTTTTGCGATTTAACTTATGAATTTATTTTACAATTTGATTTTATGTACGGACACCAGCATATTAAACTACCCGAAACTGTAAAATTTTCCCAATCAACTTTGAACCTTATATTTTAGCGATAATAGCGAAGACCACAAGTTGAGATAAGGGCAAGAGAATCCACATTTAGACACAAAACTTTCCTCACGACTTTTTCTTCTAAATATGTAAACATCTAAATATCTTTTTCTTAACTTAAATATGCCCGATATTCAGGATTATTACCAAGGAATCACCCTTAAATTCCAATATCTCAAAGTACTTAAAAATACTTTCAAAGTTGAGAACTTTCCTGTCTACATAAGATTGAAATAATGGATTAATTCAATTAGTGGTTATTAGACGCAAATAACAAGGCTTTTCATTGGTTTCCGAAGTTCTGATTCCATTCAAGGTTCTGTTAAATACTTGGATTAAGAAGCAAGTGTGATATGCTTTAATACAAAATTGTGAGAAATCGTAAATTATTTTATTCAAATACGTAATTTAAGTGATTAGTGGGAATAGTTATTCCCTTTGCCACAAAATAGTCTACTTCTGTCTAGCCTTTTCTCAACTATGTTAGGGTCGGCTTCCAGTCTAACCGGATAAAACTCAATACCAGTATTTTACATGTAGCGACTGCCTATCTGACCTCTGCAATACAGTTACTGGTTAACCACAAAATAGGCAACTAAGTAAAAAAATCTGCAAAGCTACTTCTCATTTTTATATTAGTTTTTTTTTTTGCGTTCTCTACAAATTAATTGTCAAGACCGTCTTATCAGGATTTTCTCGTCTTAACTTAGTGATTTCGTCCTTGTCGTGTTTATAGTGAATAGTTATCTAATAACGAAATTGATGAATAATCTAGCACAGACTTAATTACTGCGTGTGACGTTTGCGGGAGAGAGATCTGATAGCTTTGTGAACATGCCAGACTACTCTGAAGACGAATGTGCCCTGAAGCCCAATAGCGTTAAGATACATACTAGTGGAAAGTTCTCATCAAGGATAATTTCACGACTCATAATGCGAAGCATTAGAGAGTGCTTTACTATCGATTTTTTTTGCCTTCTTTCTGGAACTGTTTTTATTGTTATACTCCTGCGTGTACACAGAACCTACTTAATTGATATACCATTGTTTAGAGAATTTATTGGAGATTAATTCTTTACTAGTACTTTAAAAAATTGAGTTATTGCAGTAGCAACGAAAAAAACATATAAAAATATTTCAACATTGTTCCCGTCAATCAAATGTGAAACCTGAAAACATTGTAGGTTGCGAAAAAAAAACAATTATTTGAATATTTTTTTTTTTTAGTAGATTCGTTTCACCCATAGGAGGGACCCTATTGAAAATGGCTCTTTTATTCAAAGGAGTTTATTTATAAAAAAACTTTTTTACAAAAAAAAAAAAAACCGACTTCCAAAAAAAACACTACAAAGTGAAAAATAAGTTTAATTTCGGAAGTCGGTGTCGCTGTTTGCGCATTGTCGTTTTTTGACACCGACTTCCGAAATTAAAGTTATTTTTCACTTTGTAGTGTTTTTTTGGAAGTCGGTTGTTTTTTTTTGTGGTGTGCCTATAAAATTTGCGGGTTTCCCTCGATTTCCATGGGATTCCCTCATCAGATTCCGATTTGGTGACATTGGGACCACCTCGGAAGTATACCCTTTCAAACGAAAAAAGAATTTTGAAAATCAGTCCACAATTGGCGGAGTAATCGCGTAACAAACACACAAAAAAAAAACATACCGTCGAATTGATAACCTCCTCCTTTTTGAAGTCGGTTAATTAATTAAAAACCGGTCAAGTGTGAGTCGGAATCACGCATCGAGGGTTCTGTACAAAGTAGGTAAGTATTTTCAACTCGATACTCGATACCTTTACGCGTTCCCGAGATAAAGGGTCTTGACATACAAACGGACAGACTGACGGACAACAAAGAGATCCTATAAGGGTTGCGTTTTTTCCTTTTGAGATACGGGACTCTAAAAATTAACTAATATAATTATTATCTATATCTATGGTTATTAATACGATCAAAAAAGTTAATTATTAAAAAAAAAGATTGATTTCAGACATTCCAGTGCATAGATTGTTAGTAATAACTTAGTAAAAAATTGTGCTTATCTGCTAATGTTAGTAGATAACTCTGAGTTTCTCCACTTTCACCAGACGCATTATGGCATGAACCCCATCCGTATGTGTTTCCGCAAACATGCTCGACACTACAACGCCACGGCAGCCGCAAAAGCATCCTGAAGGCGTTTGATGAAGCGTCAATGCCTTTGCCAATATAAAAAAAATAAACTAATGATATTTTAGGATTTTTTATAATATAATATGTTAGTATTTCAAATTAAATATTTTAACTTCTCAATTGATGAATCCTCGCACCAATCTTTGTTGCCGCAGCGCCCATGTATCGAAACTTTCTTGAGTTTTCTCGCAAGATGGCCGATAGATGGCGTTTGCGAGCGAGCGAGGTTCCGTTGGAAAGACACGGTGTGTGTGCATCGCTCCGCCTTTATAAAAAATCCTTTTTGGTGAAATCTTGATGATACTCGTCAAATAAATGGACCTGCATCTGTGCTTCATTGAGAACTTATAGTGCAGTGTTGATTTTTGGAGTTTTAACCATTCCACACCGGTGGATTTAAGAAGATTTTGCTCGCCGGCCGGCAGCCTGTACCTACAAACGATCACGCGCGCATGAACGAGGTACCTTCCCATCGCCCTGGGTCTGAGCGGGATCTCTGGATTGCCAAGGTACGTGGGCATGTTTTGCTGCTAATAATTCTTTGGTATTGGTTTCTCGAGGATTCATCAATGGGGAAATTAATTTATTTTGAAGTCCGCCATTACGCTTTTAACTTAGGTTCTTAATTCAAATTTCCTCATAACCCTTCTCAAAGGTGCAGGCTATTTACACGCCTCACCAGCGTTGTTATATAGCACACGCATGACACTGTAGGCTCGGTTCGTGTGTGGTACCCACAGACCGCTCGAGCAAAAAGACTGGCAGAACGCCATAATAAACTCACTTAAGAGTCGTGCACTTTTGAATTTTCCCAATTTTTATTTATTTTTATTACGACTTTTCTTGATTGTTAGTACGTATCTGTTGTAATTCTGGTATTTCGTCAATTAATTAACTTTCGTTAATTCTGTGTCTTGCAAACATCATCTTTTAATACTATAAAAGCACATTTTAAAACATTGATATTGAGATGCCATTTTAGGAACAATGTTTATAACAGTTGGTCGGTCAGACAGAACGATAGGTTTGCTGCATCCCCCACTAACATTGATTAAGATATATGTCAATAATAATAATAATAATAGCATAGCCGTCCCGCATGATGAGAACCTCGTGAAAGCCGGGAAAGATAAACAAATCAAGTATCTTGACTTGGCTCACGAGGTTGTCGACATGTGGGATGTGGACTCAGCGATCATTGTGCCGATAGTCGTGACAGCCAATGGGCCAAGAGCCTCGACCAACACCTAAGGAGGCTCTCGTTGGGCAGCTGGATCAAGAGAGCGGTACTTCTAGACACGGCCCGCATTGTTAGGAGGTTCCTCTCTCTGGAGCCCTGACCGCCGGTAGTTTGGACCCTGTTCCCGATACGGTTGGGCCACTATTTTTTTATATTTTTAAATGTTTTTATATTTTTTTTATACCTTAATATTTAAAAATATAATTTATATGTATAATTATAGTGAAATAAAGGAAATAATAATAATAAATGTATTTGTTAGAATATTGTTGTTACAAAGGTGTTACACATAATATAATGTCCATAATATTCTGCTGTTTCCAGCGTACAAATATTCAAGGAGAACCTTTGCTACTAACAGGACTATAACCTACAAAGGTGACAAATTGGCCACCAAAGTTAAGAAATTCTCGGTGCCCAAAATATCACCTATTTTTATTTCATAAACTGACTAACTATTGTTACAAACGGTTGGATAACGTAACACGTCAATTAATAACGATTACGTACTCGTTGTTATTTGACGTACGGCTAGGCTATAATTTTATAATTGTAATTTGAAACAACGGTTTTTTTTTGTTTTGACGATAGTTAGCACCATTTTTGACGTATAAGCGTGCGTTAAGTGTATGTGAAACAACCCGCGCTAACAATTGGCAAAACTCGTATAAGTAGCAAAGTTTCTACTTGAAAAGCTCTTTCCATTGATATATATCTTATGGCTATTTGGCTTCAGGGCTGATCCACAGTACGGTGTCCATTCTCCTTTATTTTTTACTAGCTACTAGGAGATCGGAAATTATCCGTAATTTTCGTATTTATAATATGCGTATTTATAGTAAATGACCTCTGAACCAGACCAGAAAACTTTCAACGTTTATTTAAATGAAATAGTATTGTTCCATACTTGACCGCGTAGGTTTGTTAGTTTTTTTTTTGCACTTTTCTATGAAACTGCAGTTTTTTTTTATTACTGACGAAAAACTTCCACTCTATGGGTTTTAGAATCATGTGCTAAATTCATAGTTACAGTTTTCCCGGCAATGTGCCAGCCTTTAGAATGTAGACTCGATCCTCTAAAGTCAATTTACACCATATCCTATTTCTTTAACACTCTCCAACCGGGTCTTGCGCATTCAATCAGAGCTAATCGTGTAAGTTGTGTACGTCGGAGTTAAGTTTGTTAACAGTGGTGGCTGTAGCAACGTAAGTCTTCAACTGGAACACCTAAAAGCAGGTCACGTTGCTAAGAAGGGGAGTTACCGAGAATTAATGGAAATAGCTGGAAACACGTGTTGACGGGTTGAGAGAAAATTAAAATGCTGCTATTACATAGCCATGTAATAACAGCTACACGGGTCGAACGATCAGTTTAAGCTACGCTTGCCGCAGTTCGTCCGTTGTTGGGTGACGATCTTCACATATGGAGAACCCTCTGAGCCTCGAAAAGCACGATAAGCCGTTGGTCCCCCCTGTTATTCGTGGATCTTTGACAGTCGTTACGGGTCTCAGAAGTCCCGAAAGTCTGACATGCAACCAGTCTTACCAAGGGATATCGTATTACCCGGTTACTGGGTTGTGGAGATCAGATAGGCAGTCGCTCCATGTAAAATACTGCTATTCAGCTGCATCCGGTTAGACTGGAAGTCGAACCCAACATAGCTGGGAAAAAGCTAAGCAGATGATAATGATTGTGAGATTTTATCAGAAGAGCACCGAATAGAATATTGCTTTGCATGTTTGTACAAGGCGGTAAATGTATTTTTCTGTGTTGTTGTGTGCCAAAACGAGCATTTATAAATGTAATGTAACATTTATTTGGCTATTCCTATTTGCTTTGGCAATTAAAAAAAGAAAGAAAGAAAAATGCATTTATTGGCATTACAGCCAAATAAATACCCCTTATAACTATAAAAACAGAAAACAAAGATAATAATGCCAAAAGGGCCTCAGCTCAGCATAATGTCAGATGACAACACAAGATGTGCCACTTGACGCTGATGTTCAGCTGCAACCCATGAGTGCTACACTGGTATAACAAACACATTGGGAAGTGTCTATTTGTCATATTACACTCATGCTTTCTTTCTTAGGCCACAATATATATATATATGTTTAGGGTGCATTCAAAAAGCCTTTACGGGTAAATACACACATCAAAAGTGTCTAGGGATCAAGCATTTTTATGCGGATTTCTTGAGATTGAGATGTGGCTTTGTAATAAATTTATGATTTTATAAATTTATATGGATCCTTTTTGGTGCATTTCATAATTTGAATCAGGAACTGTGAATCAAATTCGAGTAAAAGATGAAAATCAGCTGTCAATATTTTCCCTATAAAAACATACAACGCATTGAAGACATTATTAGTGCTACTGTTTCCCTACTACTGATTAAAACCAACGTTATTATGGAGCGGCGACGTCATTTAAGCAGGGAAGAAATGCTCAGAGCCGTGGGAATGATAGAAGCTGGTTCCCGGCAACGTACTGTGGCTTTAGCTCTGAATACAAGTCAGAGTGTTATCAGTCGACTTTGGACACGTTACCGAAGCACTGGTACCGTGGCTGAGCGCCATGGAGGACGGTATCGCTGCACCACACGGAGACAAGACCGATACATTCAAATCTTAACTCGAAGAGCTCCAACAATAACCGCCATGATGTTAGCCGTGAGGCTTCATCACTCTTCAGGGAACTTAATTAGCGACCAAACAGTCAGAAACCGCTTGCATGAAGTGAACCTTCATTCCCGAAGACCGCTACGGGTACCACCTATAGCAATGCACAATCGTAGGATTCGATATCAATGGGCTCTTGAACACAGAAATTGGGCAGAAGAACAATGGCGTTTCGTGTGCTTTTCTGATGAGTCTCGTTTTGGTATGAGACCGGATACAAGACGTATACGACACTGGAGAACCCCTGGACGCCAACAGCGATTAAAATCCTGCCAGGAAGTCCATCCTTATAGTGGTGGAACCATCATGGTATGGGCGGGTATTTGGATCGGCGGAAGAACTGAGTTGATTTGGATCAGAGGCAACCTCAACGCTCAAATTTATGCTGAGACGATTGTATCAGACGTCATCGTTCCTCTACAAGTGCAAATCGGTCCCTTATTTCAGTTAATGCATGATAATGCACGACCGCACACCGCAAGAGTTGTAAGACAGACTCTCGCCGCAGCTAACATCAATGTCCTGCCCTGGCCTGCTCAGTCGCCAGACTTGAACCCGATTGAGCATGCATGGGATATGCTACAGAGAAGAGCTCTGCCGAATATGGAGGGTATCCAGTCGCAAGAAGACCTTTTTTTGTTGTTGCAACGAACATGGGCGGCCATTCCACAGCGTGATTTGGATGAACTCATTTTGAGTATGCCAAACCGATGTTCTTGTGTTGTTAGTGTTCGCGGTAGAAACACGGATTATTAATTGTTTAAGTTACTCAATAAAATTTTAGAGAAAACTGTTATTTCAGTCTTTTTTTCGAACTTTTGTGTTAGTGGTTCAAATGTCAAAAATCCCTTTATTAGGAAAATGGCAAATTTCTTTATTAATGCAAAGGTGACTTGGTTTATCGTTACTGTGACAAACGAAAACACTTTATTTGATGAATCCTTAAAGAAAATTTTAATTAATATCAATCAGGAGAAAAGTTATTGCAAAAATATATGTTGATCCCTAGACACTTTTGATGTGTGTATGTGCAGAAGAGTCTCTTTGGCAAGCCCCTTAGCTACGCAAAAGGCTCAATATAACTCAGTAAATTGATGGAAAATAAATAAAATGATGGAATTAAATGGCACTTAAAAACTAAATGCTGTGAAAAAATGAAGTGGTGCAGCACGAACGCGCGGAGACCCTTTTTTCTTCATTGTCGGTGCACTCTTGACAGAGCGGTCGTTGACGAAAATTTTCATTCGTATATAATTATAGGTAATACTAATGTGCTTATCGCAACTTTAACCGAAATGCTATAAGATAGTTATATTTTCGATTCAAAAATCGTCCGAATTAACGTTACGTTTACGTCGCTTGTTCGTATTACGGAGAGGATAGCTATAGGATAAAGTGCGGCGTATTTTACAAAAGAATCAAAAAGATCACAAAAGAGAACTGTTTGCAAACCAAACACTGCCACTGTCTACATATAAATTATTTAGTAAAGAGATCCATTGTTAAGATCGCAAGCAAAAGGAATGGAATTTATTCATCCGTCAGTTTCTTAAAATTACCGTGGGATGCCACACAGATGATGTACTTACAGTTTTCTTTTTATCCGCTTTCAAAAAAAGGAGGAGGTTCGCAATTCCATTGAATATATTTATTTTATATTTGTTACCTTAGAACTCCGTTATTTGTAAGCCGATTTGCAATTTTTTTTTACTTTCAGATTGGTCTCATAGAAATTTCATCGAAATTACTTGTAAAATTCGAGTAAACGAAATTGTTTTTGTACGTATGTTACGAGATAAATCTCCGACAATTGTAAATCGATTTCAATGATTCTTTTTTAGTGGATAGGGGTGGTCTTATATAAATTTTATTAACGTTGCGTGGGTAGTTTTTGAGTTAGCTTCAATAATACGTATTTTTGCCACTTAGTTTATATTGACGATGTTATAATAACTTCCTGTCACTGATATTTACATAGCAAGTAGTGTTATACGAATGTATGTGGGCAAGTGCAACATAAAGCGAAAAATAAATACATTTTTACAAAAAAAAAACAACCTACTTCCAAAAAAAACGCTAGGTACAAAGTGAAAAATAACATGACGGCTGCGATAGTGTCGTTGGTTCCATATTTTTGTTTGTTGACACCGACTTCCGAAATTAAAGCAATTTTTCACTTTGTAGTGTCTTTTCTGGAAAACGGTTGTTTTTTTTAGCTGTAGTTTTTAATTTTCACTTTTAGCAATATAGACATGAAACAAACAAAAGTGCCGCAGTTTTTTAAAGAAGAGTGTAAGAACACTATTATTCTACTTCATCATAGTTGCATAAGTATTTATTATTTAAATTAAATTATAATTATTAATATTCTAGTGTTATTTAATTTATGAAGTATTTATATTTAGGTATGTAAGTATATTCTCATATTATTTATTTTATTTTATAAATTTTTTGATTTTATGAATTTTATTTTCTCTTCTACTCTTACACTCGCTGTTTACATCTCCTTATATAATTTCCTATCTCAGGTATGCTGGAAGAGATTTCTTTAGAATAAGCATCACCTTTGTTCCTATTTTTCTGTTCTTTTCTTCATGTCTGTGTTTATATCCTACTAATCCTATCCTACTTCCTACTAATATTATAAATGCGAAAGTTTGTGAGGATGGATGGATGGATGTTTATTACTCTTTCACGAAAAAACTACTGAACAGATTTTGATGAAACTTTACAGTAATATAGCTTATACATCAGAATAATACATAGGATACTTTTTATCCCGATATTCCCACGGGATCGACACTTATGCGCGTGAAACCGCGGGGCGCTGCTAGTGTCTACATAAATAAATTATTGATTTGATTTTCTATACTGTTTAATTTTTTTTTACCAACCTATTTTATTGTCCTGCTGCAGAGCAGAGGCCTCTTCTCATTCTGAGAAGGCACAATCATTGCTCACCATGCTTGTTCAAGACGGGGGTTGGCGATTCTAGACTTATATTAACTATAAATCCATGTTTCATCACGATGTTTTTCGTTCAGTGATGTGAGTGATGTCTGATGAAATTGCTGACAATGAATTCCTGTCACTGCGAAATTGCTTTCAACAATTGTGAATATTGCTATGCTAGTATTCACATTTAATATTCATATTCTTGTTTGGTCGTCACTTTCTATGAAAAACTACTTTAGATATAAAGTAGATCACACTCTACAACGCGCCACGCGACAGGGCACGGGAAACGGAATCAAATTCACCGCGCGGAAACGCGTTTTTATCGAACTTGTGTGTAAAAAATCACGTTCGGGGGCGCGTTATCTGCGCCCCGTCGCATGGCGCCCGAAGCCTGCCGGGGCAGCGGGATTGTCCGAAAGGGTTACCGCTGCCCCGGAACATAAATGGCTAAGGAAGGAACACGGGTGGGTTTTAGTCAGTAAGAGTCTGACACTCCCTTCTGCTCCACCCTGCCCTGAGCGGGAGGGGTCATTTGATGATTTTCCATCCACAAAACAGCGGTAACCCTTTCGGACAATCCCGCTGCCAAAAATCAGGTGGGCTAAGGTATGTATGTAATATGTATAGATAAACTAATATACCTGCACACAGTAACCTATAAATACAGAATTCATTACGAATAATGCCATTCTAGTGCCCTTTTAAATGTTAAGGGCACTTTAGCTAGTAGGTATAATAGACGGTAGAACAATGGCGCCTCTAGCCTTTCATACAGGCTAACAATGTGTAGGACTCTTGAGAACCGGTCGAGTGATCGAGCAAACTCCTTGTTTTATGCGGAAGATTAATTCATGACTAGTTTTACTGGGTAGGCTTTAGTAGAAGCAGAGGGGCCTTTACTGAAATTAATAGAATACTCTTTATAATTAAAACAGTCATCATTATCATCTGCCTAGCCTTTTCCCAATTATGTTGGGGTCGGCTTCCAGTCTAAACGGATGCAGCTGAATACCAGTATTTTATATGGAGCAATTGCCTATCTGACCTCCACAACCCAGTTAGAAAGAAAGAATGAAAAAGTATTTATTGCGACTCGTACAGGAGGATCACAAACTAAACTAAACACAGTCTAAATTTAAAAAATACCAAAAAAAAAAGTAATAGCAAGTAAGTGGTAACGCAAAGAGAACGCATGACCATAGAATAGAACGCAAAATGTTCCAAAAGGAATGATTTGGCAACGCTGGACTCAAATGAGGGTGCTTCGAAATGTTCAATGTTGCCACTACTTTAAAAAAGAGTAAAACATTTTATTGAGGATGATATTCTCATGTCTATTTCCTATTTAGTAAATATTGTATCACTTTTAAATTCAATTAAATCATTTTTCTTTAAGTACGCTGTGCCGGTACAGTGTCCTATTAAGTGTTTGCTGCACCGAACGACGTCATTACGTCGGCGCCGACTGTCGCTGAAACCAGCGCTAGGGCTCTGTCTTGCGCAGGGTCGCAGCATAATGCTGAGCGATAGCCGTTTTGCGTGGATGTGGCGCATGTTTCCCCCTACCGTCTATTATTTTATTTTATTTTATTTTTTGTATTTTTGTTCTTTTTGCGTCATGTTCACCGCAAATAAACGTATTTTCTTAATTTCTTCTAAGTAAGTAGTAGTAGTAGTTACTGGGTAATACGATACCCCTTGGTAAGACTGGTTGGTCAGACTTTCGGGCTTCTGACGACCCGTAACGACTGTCAACGATTCACATATGACAGCCGGGACCAACTGCTTAACGTGCTTTCCGAGGCATGGAGGGGTCTCGGTATGTAAAGATGGTCACCCATCCACAGACCAACCGCGGCACGCGTAGCTTAACCTGATCGATCGACATGTGCGGCTATGATTAAAATAGTATGTACGTAAATAATAAATAATAACTAATACCTAATATATTTATATAAAATAAAGTCGGGTTAGTTACACTATTTATAACTCCGGAACGGCTGGACAGATTATTATGATCTTTGACTTGTTGGATTTGTCTCCGACCCGAATAGCAGAACAACTATTAAAAATCAGAATAATTCACGAGAAAAAAAATGAAGATAGTTAATTTCAACATTTATTGACTCTTAGGCGGTACGAAGTTCGCTGGGTCAGCTAGTTAAAAAATAAATATAACGAAATTATATTCTAACTTAACTGAAACTGTTCACAAACTAAAATATAGCGTCGAAAAATTATCTTTGTCGACGGGTAGTGTATCCAAGAGACTAGCGGCATTACCACGTTGTATGGCAATGCTAAGCCTCTGGCCAAGGTAAAAGCCAGCTCTCGGGTCACGGGAACTGGCCACCAGCCGTTTCCAGATAAGATAAGATATTTATTTTGCAAATATGGATAAAAAACACGGTGACATAAAAAAATATAATTGGCAACAGCCATATTTAACCAGAAGGCATGCAGAAGTACAAAATACACTAGAGACGCTAAGTATATAATAATAGAAATAAGCAATGTCATTTTATAGATTGATTAACTATAATTGTGATTTGAGTATAGTAATAAAGTACTTTTTATTATGTATATCATATAAATTACAGACTAAATGTAAAAAAATGACAAAGGGTAACATAATGGGCGGTCTTATCGCTAAGAGCGATCTTTTAAATACAACCTTTGGATGGATTAAAAAGGGGAAGGAGAAACAATATTGTAGACAGTCTGTGGTGTACCATTTACATAATACATTAAAGCATATACTAATCTATATAAATATATATGTATAATAATAATAATCATGAAACAGGAGCACAGATGTTTACGGAGAGCGGAAGTGTTTTTTTTTATCATAATTTTAAAGGTAGACAAAATTTGAGCACGCCTTAAGGCGTGCTCAAATTTAAACATGAAAGAGCCTCCATGAGTAATGGTGCCAAGCGTTTGTTCGACACACATTGGGTAATAAGCAGGCTTTATTATCTAATGGCTTGCTGCTGACTTGCCCATTTTATCACAGACTGAGCTAACACTCTTGAACAAGTCTAGACAAAATCCAACTGGTTGCTAATTTATTATTAAAATGTATTATTTTTATGTCGTTGATTTACATTCTGTGATTACTTTAACTTACACACTGACTTATTACTTGTTATTTTTTTTTTGGAAAATTGTCTACTTTTGCAATGTTTGTAAATATATGAGCACCTTACCTCACATAATTAATTTATCTGTCATGGACTTAATTTTTAATTATTTTACCTATTGTGGTATAGTAATTTTATTCTAGGTGTATCGTCTTAATATATAATTATTTAATTAATATATTATAGCATCTACCTACTACAGACCTATGTATATACTTACACTTTACATACATTCACATTTATTCATCATACTCTTTTATCAGGTTTACATTTTATTTTGCGAATCGGCCTAAAACGATTCATTTCCTTTTATAATTACCAAATTAAATATTTCTATAGTTTTCATTGTTATGACATTTACGTCAGGCTGTCAAACTGCTATTACTTTTTTCTGTTAATTTTCTTTCGTAATTTCTTACTGGCTTAGTCTATGAAGGTTGCTTTTGATTTGTATAATTTTAAATTATTTTTATCTTTATGTTAGCTCAAATATTGTATTTTATAGATAATTGTGACTGTTTATTGAATAACTGTATCCTAACTTAAATTTATAAAAATAATTAACACTCTCTCAGTATTCATCAAAGAGGTTATTAAACAAATATTTCTGGCCGCTTCAAGCTCATGACAGGAGCATATTTTATGAACGAAAACTTCAATTTTGGAAAGAGCTAAAAGAAATGAAGATGGAAAAACAAATGGCAGACTCATATAAAAGGACTTCTGATACATTATTTTGATGATTCTGTTCTGGTTTCACTCAAAGAAACATCTCCGCTACAGACCACGTCCAATTACTAAAGGAAAAGTACAACAGAAGTCAAGCCTTAACTAAACTACTATTTTGACTTCATATCTTGACGGGGTGACTACGCTGAAGTCCAGAGGACCATCTTCTCTTCATCTATTCTGCACTATCTATCACTACTGTGACCTGTGGCTTCGCACTTGAAAAAAGAAAAACGGACTGCAACTACAAAAACCTCTCTTCTTTCTACTGAGTGTTATTGGTATTTTTTTAAATCATTTATGTATTTTTTATCTCTAAATTATATTGTTCAAATTTACTTCCTACCCTTTTATTTTAGTAGGTTAGTAGATTTGTTACAGTATACAAAATATTGTAAAATAATTTAAAAGAGTAACGGTGGGGGGAGCTTCCTGCCCATTCGTCTCCATATACTACTTTTTGGAAGGTATCGATTCTATTTACTTAATTACATTTAGTACGAGGGGATAGGGCGAATCAGTCCAAAGACAACCAAACCATTCTTATGTTCTACCATTTCACATTGTTATAACTTTATTTTGTCTATACTGGGTTTATTATTAAGTTACTCTGTATGGTTGTCTCATATTCATCAATAAAGATTATTATTATTATTATTAATTGTGAATGATGGCGTTCAAAAGTGCCTTTTATGTGCCTGTTAAAAATAAATGCTTTGACTTTGAATATTATGTCGTTCCGATATGAGAGAAAAACTGACATAGAAAAGACTCCAGGATTAGATTATGTTTAGATTGCAGAAGCATCCTGGGGTTCCTAGGTAGTTAATCTTGCTACCAACCTCGCTGCTGGAACACAGGCCTACTCTCTTTGATAGGGAGTGGGTCGTAATCCACCACGCGGGCCCAGTGCGAGTTGGTAGATGTCACGTCTTCAAAATTTTTGTTCTAGGACATGCTAGTTTCCTCACGATGTTTTCGTTTACCGTTATGTGAGTAGTGGTAAAGTAAAACGTCTGTCTGGATTCGAACCTACGACCTGCAACCGGTATTTGTGACAGCCGTTACCTCTGAGCTACTACTGCTCACTGGACTTTAAAAGACACGGTGACCTCTTGAGTTTCTTTCGACCTTTGTTCTCAGAGTATTCAGATAGGAAACGCCGACCTTATCTAGTTTACAAATATGATTGACGTGTAAAAGTGTTTGTGCAAACCTATTTAGCGCTGATTTTTCCAGCGCCATATAACTTTTATTCGAGGATTTAATTGACGTTTGAAAGTTTTTGTATGAAATAACTGTCAAAATTTCAATATTATTCCTCGAATAAAGTTATCGGATGATTGAAAACCCTTATTATTTTATTATTTATTTATCTATCAGTAAATCTGAATAATTCCTAGGCCCGCATAATAAGATGTCACAAAAAATTAAACATGGTGGATACTAGACTTCTTTCCACTCAGTTATTTTCCGTCCCCCAGAAAGATTAGTCATTATCTATCTTATTTTTCTATATTAAAATAACATCCATGTTTTCAAAAGATCCTGTGTACTTCTCAGGCATCCCACAGATTGCCTGTTCAGAATAAACTCATCATATTCCTGACCTTACACATTCCATCCATCGTTTCTTTGGTTTTCCCTTGCTCTTATAGCTGGGCTCAGGCAGTTCAGGCTATAATTATGATATTAATATTAATATAAGATAAAAAAGCTAATAATCTCGCTCGGAGCATTAGAATTCATCGTTGATAACAGCCAGGCTTATTGATAACACGTAAATTAATTCTCATTGTGATGCTAGTAGTGTTACTGTTGTCTACCAACCGATAAACATAGAATGACGGAATAATTTATTACAGGAAAGTTTTTGCATGTGTATCAACTAATGTGTTGGTTGTCTTTGGTGCGTGGCCCAAAAATCAAGCAATTGACAAAATTGTCAACATTTTTTATGCTTGAGTACGAGGCTTTTGACTGCATTGTGTCTTTTCTTTTTAAATTATTATTATTTTTATTTATAATGTGCTTTTTATTTGTGCAGAATAAACAATTTTTCTTTCATTTATAATTAAAATTTAAATTGAATCATCTGGAGATTATAAGGTTTATTTGAAGGGGTAAGTTAATAGCCGGGTTAAAAGCGGTGAAGAAAAACTTCGTGAGGAAACCGGCTTGTCCTAGAAATAAAAACTCGAAGACAGTATGTGACATCTACCAACCCGACACGCCCGCGTGCCCGCGTGGTGGATTACGGCCCAATCCTTCTTACCGAGAGTAAGCCAATGTGCCAGCAGCGGGAATTTGGAAGGCTGATTATTTATGTTATGTAATAGCCGGGATTATGTAAGAAAAGCCAGATGGCTTGAATATTTTTTTCTAAACCATGTTTGCCCATTCCTGGGATTTACAAGAGAACAGTATTTAAATTATTATTTTATCAATTTTACACTTCGAGCCTACTAATTACCCTCATCTAGTTATTTTTTAATATGCCGTGTGAAAGGTATTCCAATCTCCTATTTATAGAATAAACAATTTAATTTCATAATAGGAAAATAATAAATAAATTCTGCTCCATGTCTCATCAATCACTGTAAGGAAGGTGATCTTGATATAATCAAGGAAATCTTAGAGAATTTGAAATGAGATTCGGATTACCAACATTAATTAATTATTGCATGATTAATTACGTTTGATTTTAAGGACAGCCCTTAAAATCAAAAGTAATTAGTCATTATGCACTATAGTTTGTTTTTATATTTAAAATATGTATGTTTAGGTTAAAATAAATGGATTTAATTATAATTATTTATGCGTCTTTATGTTGTGCGTAGGCAATATAAAATCGCTTTATTTGTTCTAGTGCATAAAGTTTTTTTTTCTAAGACTAAGATAATCAGGCCCAATAGCCAATAAAACGTCGCAGATTAAAGTCGTTATTTTATTTCATTTGCTATAATTTATTATCACTTCCGTCGTTTCTATCGTTAATGTAATAGTTGTCATTTATTATTTAAAAATCCAAAGAAACGTTTTTATGATAAAGTACCCAAGTCAAATAACTCATGTTGAAAATAAAAAAAAAAAAATTTTAAAAAGTTTCGTGGCTGGAATTAGCTATTCTTAAATTTTGCAACATTTTTGAACAGTGAAAATACTGTTTTATACTTTATGACTGTTTCATTTTTTCGAAATCAAAGTGAAAAGCAGAGTGTATAACTCGGGCATAAATGAGCCATTTTACCCCTCGACTTAACTATCCACCCTTGCCTGCGGCTCGGATGGAAACTTCTCGGGGTAAAATGGCTTATTTTATGCACTAGTTGTACAATCTACTATTATTAATTTTAGAAAATTAAGACACGCTCATCATGACATTCAGGAAATTGCACAAGACTTTATGAAATAAACTAAATCATTTTAACAGAATCAAGATTATTTTCTTGTGGATTAACATTAAAAAGTTATTATGCTTTCAATAGAAAATTAGCACTGAAATATAATTAAAGCTGCGTGTGATTTGGGGTGAGAGTTTTAGAGAATCGAGCTGAATGATCTGCTATTGGAGAGACCTTTGTCCAGCAGTGGACTGCTGTAGGCTGATGATGATTATGATGCCTGCACATAAATTTTTTGTCGATATTTAGAGATTTGTTCGGCGATCCCAAGATAATTCACCACAACCATATTGTTTCCTGGATATAATTAATGTTTTTGCTACGGCATAAATTGTTACGTACATAGTTACTTTAAGAGAAAAGGTTTACATCATGTTTAGGATTCCGTACCAAAATTATAAAAAGGATCTCTTATGGTGCGACTCAGTCTGTTTGTCTGTCCGTCTGTCACAGCTGGATATCTCAAGAACTACTAATGCTATCAATTTGTAATTTGAAATAATTTTAGATGACGTTTGCTTAATTATTTTGTAAATAAGAAAGAATTCTTTTTTTGTACAACATGGTCTGAAAGGAGCTCTTAAAAATTCGAAGTGGGGCTACTAGGACATGTGGGGTATCGTATGAAAGAGCTCTATTTGCACAATCTCAAACATTTTTTATTTTTTTAGGCCGCATAGTTTTCGACTTTTGATGAAAAATGTAAAAAAATACCGTTCCCCCTTATCTCCGAAGTTTGCATGTAGAAAAATCTGTAATGATTTTATGTGATAGAAGTTTATGTAAAGATTACAGGAAAAATAAAACGATGTCTCTAACAGCACACTTTTTCAGAAATCATCAACAAAAATTAAATTAGTTCCACTATCGGTCAAGAGATGGCGCTGACCAAAAACTATTCAATATTCTACACCGCAGTGTTAATATAATATGATGGTACGGAACTCGCGATGCGCGAGTCCGACTCGTTCTTGTCCGGTTTTTCTCATAAAAGTTGGTGCATCATCCAAAACACGGAAAAACAGGCTGCACGTATAGAATGATGTACAATAAGACCTAAAAAGTGTAATTTTGACCTCCGTCGAACAACGTGCAAACCTGCGAGGCATCATATTCGCAAAAATACAAATAAGTAGGTAGTTACCTAACTCTAAAAATATTCGAATTACATTCGCCGCACTCTCAACAGTTCCATAAGAGCGTAATGTTCAAAACAGTATTTTTTGCTGATCCGAAAACAGATAAAAGCTTTTACCGTCATGACAGTAAACTTTAACGTTTGAACTTTAACGTTTGTTTCAGTAAATGTTATGTTCAATTATTAAACCTTACTGTTTGCCTTTTTTTGTTTTGCTAACATTAAGTCAGTAAATCATAATGAAATCGCTTTAATGTGCTGTAGTAAGAAATATTTTTTTCCAGTGCATACATTGCGTTATTTTCCTCGTTACACTAACATAACACTCCTGAAAACTTCATTTAACATAAATAAATCTAAGTATTGTTAAATTCGCCCTTTTAGAAACCCGAAACTGTGAGCTGTAAACACACAGAAATATCGGATTATCTGGGACTTGTCAACTCTTCAAAGGTGTTAAAAGGGTTTCATTGAATTGGCGTACAATATTGGATATATATGTTTTATTTTGCCTGCGGCTACGACTTACGGATTCATTCGGGAGGGTTGGCCTTTCATTCTGTGTACCTACGTATGTTTGAAATATAGCTTACTTGGTAGAAATTACAAGTTTTTCTTTTTAAAGATGTGGGTTTCGCTTAGTAAGTTGTATGTAACGTTCCTATTTCCGTTTCCGTCTTCTTTTTAACTTGAACAAAACCTCAATGTTTTATTTTTAAATTGGTAACCTCACTGTTTACTAGTTCTAAGATCTTTGCAGAGTTAACAAGTCAAGATAATCCTATGTTTCAGTGTGTATCAGCCGATCGATTCTGTAAAAAAATCACCGTGATAACTTAGGTGAAGTGAGCGTGAAGTGAGCTATCAATAGGGGCAATCCCTTACATCAGGTGGAAGGGCAGCTCACTTCACTTTAATTTTCACGGTGAGATTTTTATAGAATAGCACTGCTGCTCACAGTTTCGGGTTTCTGAAAGGGCGAATTAAACAATACTTATATTAATTTTTGGTAAATCAAATTTTGCGCACTCACACACTCACACTCACTCACTCACACTCACTCACTCACACTCACTCACTCACACTCACTCTCACTCACTCACAGCACTCCCGAGTGCTGTGTTAGTGTAACGAGGAAAATAACACGATTTATGCGAAGAACGTATTTTTTTGCCTTATGATAGAATAGGCCATCAGAGCCAGATAGGCCTAACTAATTAAACAATAGTTTTTAGTAGTAAAGAAACAACAGAAGCCCTGATTTAAATTAATTCTAACTTTAGTAAATACATATATTTTATCATTCTTTGCTGCCCAAATCTCTTATTATGTAAAATTCTTTATCTTTTAGGTTTCATATTAACCCTAGGCATCATAAAACTATTGTTTAAGTTAGGCCACTCTGGCTCTCATGGCCTCGATTGTATTTTCTAAAAATTTCTTTCTAAAAATTGCTATTAAAAGCGTATTAAGTTACTACCATATACTTAATTATCCAGTTTAAGTTAACTATTAAATTATACCAGCAGGTATTGAAGGAAGCAAATAAAGTTATTACTTAATTATAACGTTTTTTATTATGCGACGCCATTGTCACAACCACCGGTGGCGTCTTCTGTACCATTAACTTTATTAAACGCTTTTGAATTTTCCAACATAGAATTTTGAAAAGGCGCAGATAACGCACGGCGCGTGATTTTTGACATACAAATTCAATAAAAACGCGTTTCCGCACGGGGAATTTGGCTCCGCTTCCCGGGCCCCCGCCACGTGGCGCGTTCTATTATGTGGTGCATCTAACAGTGAATCAAGAAATGCCACCAGCAAATAACGAAGGTGATTAAAAGAAAAATAATATGGCGTAATAATTAATTTACTGCCTTCATTCATTTCATTGACTTCAGTTTCTTAACAAGACAAAAATCCGAAAACCGCAAATCCGCTGAACGGTTTACGCGTGATTGAGTACAATCACGCGTAAACCGTTGAGCGGATTTAGATGAAGATTTGACACACAGATAGATTATAACTAGGATTAACACATATAATTATGATACTTTTATACCGATATTCCCACGGGATCAAACTAACACGGGTAAAACCGCGGGGCGCTGCTAGTTGAATATAAAACGCAAATCGACTTCCTGAACTACGACGATACTGTTAATATTTATATTTTTATTTAAAATTAATATACTTGTTAGAATTAAAAACAAAACTTCTGTCTTTAACTAATGCACTATCAATGTCTATAGCATCACACACTTCTTGCATGCTGATTGGTTAGCGTTAAAGTACCTATTCATTGTTGATCTTAAATAGTTTTTGATAAATCTCAATTTTCAGGTGTAGGTGCGACAAAAATATGAAATGGTTCAAATATTTACAAGATATTATTATTAATTATTTTGAAGTTTTTCCGCCCCCTAAAGGGGCCTCCCAGGGCGGGCCGCGCCTGCCGCCCCTACCTCACTGCCTGTTACTTCCTTGATTATGTTGTGAGTCAGCCTCGTTGAGGATAAATAAAATAAATACAAAGTAAGTGGGCAGAATGTCACTGAAGAAACCTATTTGGATGTCTAAAACCCTGGCGTCTAATTTTAGAGACACGTGTAAGGAATTAACAAAAACATTCAACGACGCGAATCATTTACTTTAATTTGTGCTAGCATTAAAGCTTTCTTTAACTTCAAAGATGGAAACTTTGCCTACAGAAAACCCTTACAAAGGTACCTACAGACGCCAGCACATCACGCTATAGGAAACTTTCAAATTTGCCCAATCAAGATTGAACCTAATGCTTTAGCGATAATGTTGAAAATCTATTGAAGGTATTTGACAGATTGTAGTAGCTTGATATGTTGGCATACGCACAGCAACAATTGTCATTTATCTACTTTTTAAAAGCGCCACGCAAAAATCGGAAATTTGTTGTTTTTTTTTTTTGTAAAAAAGTTTTTATTTTTCAATTTTAAATTATACTTACCCCACCAAATTCATAAACACTACTTACTATGTAAATATCAGTGACAAGAAGTCATATATGGGTGAATATCCCCGCAGCAAATTTTACGTGTCCACGTTGAGAATCGAGGTGTTATATGATAGGATTTTTCTAATTTTTTTTTTTATAGTGAACTACGTAACTTGTTTCAATTAGGGCCACATTCTTTTTTTTTATAAGTGTATATAAATAATCAGGGCAAAAAAAATTGCCGTAAAATTCAACTTAGGTGGCTTGTCCCAGCTCCATTTTTTGATATAATTTCACTCACCAAAGTAACAATTTGATGTATAATAAAAAATAAACAATTTCATGAGTATATGCATAAGACACATTATCTAAAAACGATTAAACCATATTAGAAAATCTAATTTAAGAACACAGGATACTCGATCAAAGTCTGTCCAAGCAAAAATCAAAATTTTGGTGGCACTTATTCAACATAATATAACATGAAGCTTCGTGCGTGTGCGATCAATCGCGTTTTATTATTTCACATCTCTGAGTCGTGCGCCGGCACTTGCGCGTAACAGGTGTGTGATTAATGCTGTGATTTCCAGCCAAAAACGTAAATATCATCTTGGGTGGCACGGGGGGACAAGAATTGTTAAATTTTTGGTGGATCGATTTTCTGTTGATTTTAAAGTGTTTTAATAGTAAGCTACACGTTATAGGTAGTGTTTTGGGTTACACATAAATCAGTGATATTAATTTAATTGTAACTTAAAACCCCCTATATTTAAAGATTTTTTTTATGCCTGGTTTTAATTTTGGTGGCTCAATTTTGGTGGTTTTGGTGGCTTTTTCACGCCACCAAAATTGAAAACAAGCCACCAAGTTTTAGGTATGTACTGTATGTGTATTGTTTGTACCTGTATAGCCAGTTTTTACATTGCAAGACAGTTTGATTAGCAAACAAATAAATATATTTATAATATATATTTGGCAATAAGTAAGACCTTTTATTATAAGAGTGGCATAGGTACTAATGACCAAGTTTCTCATTCATATATATTTATTTTGTTGCTTGTTAGAATGCCAAAACAGACCAGCGTAGAGAAGCTGCTTAGAAAGAGAATGGCAGAAAGAAAAGAAAAGCAAGAATAAAGTTCGGGATTGGTCTTTATTCTTGCTTTTCTACTACTAAATACTAAGAAAAAGAGAAAGGGAGAGACCCTTCCTGTGTCTGTCTAGGGCCGCTACTGTGGGACATCGGTTACGACTGTGTGCTGCGAGCCGATCTCCCTGATGGAGTCAGCGTGGTTTGCTACGCTGAACACACGCTAGTCCTGGCGCAGGGGAGGTCGCAACAGGCGGCGGCCGACGCGATGACACGCGTGGTTGCGATAGTCGTGGAGAGGATCCGGCGGTTGGGTCTCGAGGTGGCATTGCACAAGTCCGAGGCCATGTCTTTTCATGGGCCTAGGAACGGGCAGCCTTTGGGATCCCAACTAACGGTAGGAGGGGTTCACATCGGCGTCGAGACAACGATGAGATACCTGGGTCTCGTCCTCGACAGCCGGTGGAACTTCGTCGAACACTTCCGACGTTTGGCTCCCAAGCTGGAACGGGCCAGGGCCGCCTTCAAGCGGCTCTTACCCAACCTGAAGGGGCCAAACGCCTCCTGCCGGAGGCTGTACGCGGGGATCGTGCGGTCCATGGCCCTGTATGGGGCCCCGGTGTGGGCGCGTTCACTGCGGCGGCGAGCCGCCCACTATTTGAACGCGCCCGAGAAGGTGGTAGCCGTAAGGCTGATCCGGGGGTACCGCACGATATCGGGCCAGGTGGCAAGCCTCCTTGCCGGACTGTCGCCATGGGATCTGGAGGCGATAGTCCTCGCGCGCCTGTACGAGTGGCGCGCGGAGGCACTACGCCGGGGGGAAACTCCGCTGCCGCGGCAAATCGCGGCGGATCGGACCGACCTCCAGCGCGACCTCATGGCGGCATGGAAAGAGACACTGTTGCAACCCATCGCAGAGCACGCCACGATAGTGGCGATAAGACCCCTCTTTGAGGAGTGGCTAGAGAGGCGCCACGGCGCCCTCACCTACCGCCTGACGCAGGTCCTCACTGGACACGGGTGTTTCGGGAGGTTCCTGCACACCATCGGGCGGGAGGAAACGCCCGGGTGTCACCACTGCGAGGATCGCCCAGAGGACACAGTGAAGCATACGGTGGAGGTCTGCCCCACTTGGGCGGACCACCGCCGTGTTCTCGTAGAGGCGATCGGCAGCGGCGGCGACCTCTCACGTCCAGCCCTGGTTCAAGCCATGGTCCGGGGCGAGAGGGAGTGGGAGGCAGTCACCTCCTTCTGCGAAGCAGTCATGCTAGCGAAGGAGGTGGCGGGACGGCTGAGGGAGAGAGCCTCACGTCCCAGCCGCCGCTGGAGACGCTTCGGACGTCGGGAGCCGCGAGACGACTCCCGGCCACCGTAAGCGCGGGCCTGCGGGTGGAGAATAATGGGTAACTCGCCGTCCGATCATGACCAGGCCCGTGCCGGACGGCGCGTACGTGTTCCACGCGCGCCTGAGAATTTGTGAGATTAGTTACATTAAGCCTTTTTAGTGAGATTGAGGTTTGTGGCAGAAACATCCAATTTTGGTGCCACTAAATTTCAATTTTGGTGGGCACTTTCGATTTTGGTGGGCGATTTTCAATTTTGGTGGCCACACTAGATTTTGAACTAAAATATCTTAAAAAGTTATAGAGATATTCTCAGACCTCTTGAACATCCTTCTAGCTTGGACTTTCTATTTTTATACCAGGTCCTTATTTTTCACGAAAACTGAAGAATAAATTTCGCCACCAAAATTGAAAAAAAATGCACTTTGTTGATATTGACCCATATAACATCATCAATATAAACTAAGTGGCAAAATTACGTATCATTGAACCTAACTCAAAAACTACCGAAGCAAAGTTAATAAAAATAATATGATATGAGTTTTAAGCATACATCGCGTAACAAACAGAAAAACAACATACAGTCGAATTGAGAATCTCCTCCTTTTTGAAGTCAATCAATCAATAATTCCGGCGCAATTCGAGTATAAATAATTAATTTATACTCGAATTGCACTAGTTGAATCGTGTTTTATTCCGATTGAACCTTTCAGATGTTTCGTACTGTCAGCGCTTCCAATATTTCACACATCAGAGAGGCTTTACCCTAAGCGTATAAAGGTTCTTTTCTAATAATATCCTTTCGTAGGTTCTGTGCTCTATTTGGCATAAAAAGGCAGATTTCCGTTCAATGTGTCTGGTACAGTCCGTTCCGTCGGTTCGTTCGAGATTTTACCTCTGATTTTGCGTCACTGACCAAATCACAGTGATCTTTATTCTCATTCCAATAAGGTTGCTGCCTTTGAAAAGTCTGTCAAAATCATTGTGATCTTTATTCTCGTTACAATAAGGTTGCTGTTAAGTTCCTGCTGTCAGAGGTAAAACAATTGTGACCGTACTGTAACGAATTTCTTACTCTTTGAGTCTTTGAACGAGTACGGAAAATGATGATTGATAAAGAGGTTTGCGTGTGATTTTATTAACATGTTTTTATCTAACTTGTCTTATTTGTTAGCCAGTGTATTTGCGTCAAATCTTGCAAGCCACTGAAACCACTTCCTCTTAGGTATCCTACGAAGTTGAAATTTTACATGTCAGTTGAGTTTTGAAGATAGCCCGAGAGCCCGTTTTGAGGGGGGCCCGTGGTTAAATAATAACAACCGCACAGGTCGATCGATCAGGTTAAGCTACTCTTGCCGCGGTTGGTTTGCGGATGGGTGACCATTTTTACATACCGAGACCCCGCCGTACCTCAGAAAGCACGTTAAGCCGTTGGTCCCGGCTGTCATTTGAGGATCTTTGGCAGTCGTTACGGGTAGTCAGAAGCCCGAAAGTCAGACAACCAGTCTTACCAAGGGGTTTAACTGGGTTGTGGAGGTCTTCCGTGTAGGCTGCATCCGGTTAGACCGGAAGCAGGCTGGCTAGACAGATGATGACGGTTGAGTTTTGAAGATAATGCATTTTTTGTAATAGTATTTAGAACACAACAGTGGTGGCTCAGTGGTGACGACCCCGACTAACGAGTTGTAGATCGTGGGTTCAAACTCAGGCAGGCAAGTTACTTTGTGTAAATTATTTCACCACCACTGCTCTCAAAAGCAGTGAAGGTGACAACCATCTACCCACAGTGGGCCAGTGTGGTTGATTTCGACCTACTCCCTCTGACAGAGAGGAGGCGTGTACCCAAGCAGTGAGAACATCGGCTGATGATGCATCGGCCATCTTACTAATTACTCCTCTCATTTTTACGACCGGTTGTAATTCGTCGTGCATACACGGTGTCAGAGCTTACCACAGATATAGATAGACCTAGATAACGCAAGTATCACGATCTGTATGAAAACCAAGCGTGCCATTTTTTTACTACCTACTATGACGTCACAAGCGCTCTTTCTCACTCACGCTCACCCAGCCAGCAGTACAGTCAACAGCAAAATTAGATGATGAAAATCAGAAATTCAATTCTAATGAACGGAGTTCGCGTCAGAACTGTGTGGCGTCGTAGTGATTCCAAAGTATGTGATTGTGAATTATACCAAACATTTACTACTTCGACGCCACACTGCTCTGACGCGAACTCCGTTCATTAGTATTGAATTTCTGATTTTCATCATCTACTTTTGCTGTTGACAACCACACACCTTGTTGTACCTACACAGAACTGAGCGCGAAAGCGGCGACTTACGATTTTTGAACGTAAGTTGGTGCGATTTTTGGCACACGAAGTAGTTGCTCTTGCGTTATCTAGGTGTATCTATATCTGTGGAGCTTACCGTCATAATTCAATGAATTATCATTTATGTACCTCAAGGTTGAACCAACGCAGCCCAACGTGATAAAAATTTATGAAGCGGACTTAATAGTTCGGGTGAAATGGCATCAGGATTTCCGAGCTGGTGGTCAAGGTATTTTAGTGTAGGTAAATTAGCTTGCTTCATAAAATTATGTAGGAACTAACAAGTATAAACTGTTCTACGTAATTATGAAGGCTGAGGTTTGAGCGCTGTACTGGGACGATAAAGGCGAAGGGACAGAAATGGGACGGTTTGACTAAAATAAAATACCCAAAGTTTACATGAAGTGGGCTAGTCGTAAAATACTTAATGTAAACCGGAATCTTTATTCATGAGTTTATCAGGGAAATTGAAATCCAAAAATGACTCGATGGTCTATACCATCGAGTCATTTTTCGATTTCAAACTTTCTTCCAAGAAACTAAAGTTCTAATAAAAAACTAACGGTACAGCCAAGTCTAAGTTGACAATTTTGTATTAAACTACAAAATAAAGCTCAATATACAATAACAGGCTCAAATTTTCAGGCTTGGACTTAAGTTAGACTTCATTTTGTAATGAAACGATATGTGTTTAAAAATTTTACAAAAAAAAAAAACAACTGACTTCCAAAAAGACACTCAAAGTGAAAAATAACTTTAATTTCGGAAGTCGGTGTCGTTGGGTTCGCATTTTCGTTGTTAGCCACCGACTTCCGAAATTAAATTTATTTTTCACATTGTGGTGTCTTTTTGAAGTTGTTGTTTTTTTTTTTGTAAAAAAGGTTTTAATTTTCAGTTTTAAGTTGTACTTACCCCACAAAAATTCGTATAACACTAGGTACTTGCTATGTAAATATCAGTGACAGGAATTCATTATTTAAAGATCAACAATATAGTGGCAAAAATACGTATTATTGAAGCTAACTCGAAAACTATCCAAGCAAAGTTAAGACGACGCCGACCGCACAGTGGCGCCCTCATCGTTTGTTTGGTTATTTCTTTTATTTTAGAATGAAAATGCAGAATTATACGTTAATATTATTACAAACGGTAGTTTTATATTGGTTAGTTTTATTATAATCCTTGAAACGGATAATAGTGGCCACTATTTTCCGGAAGGATTTGGGGGAGGCATTTGCTCAGCAGTGAGAATTTGTAGGCTAAATTAAAAAAAATATGATTATAATTCTGTAAAGCCATTTTTATTATGCTCCAGAATTATATTTTAATCAACATTCAAGACGACACTGACCTGCAAATTGCAAAAAAACATAAGAATATTTAAATTTCGCGGACTAACTTGGCGCATCCCACTTAAAAACTTCATTTACTAAATATTTCATGTTCTTCCTCTCATTATTGGATTGACTTTCGTAATAATAAAGCTATATTTAAGCATGCATCTATATTACTCTGTGTCACATAACAAACAATACCTACATGGTATCTATAATATTATCGCCCATTTTTTTATTCTTATTATTCACTGCCCCGTTGGTCTCGTGGTCGCAAGCGCGACTGTTGAGCGTGGGGTCCTGGGTTCGATTCCCGGGTCAGGCAAAGTGTTATTGAGTTTTTCCATTAGGAATTTCTCAGTAACAGCCTGGAGTTTGGAAGTTGGCGGTGTGATACCCCCATGCTTCGGAAAGCACGTTAAGCCGTTGGTCCTGCGCCTGATCTCTCTCCGGTCGTGTCGGATTGTCGTCCCATCGGACTATGAGAGTGAGGGAAGAGGGAGTGCACCTGTGTCTGCGCGCAAGCTTGTGTACTATAATATCTCTCGCGCCGAAGACTAGTCTCCGTTGAGATTGGCCGCCGTGGCCGAAACACGTTCTGAAGAACTTTATTTATTTATTTAACTAGCTTCTGCCCGCGACTTCGTACGCGGATCCTGTTGCTTATGCCAGCGACAACGGGGTCGTCAAAATCGAAGATCTGAAACGTCTGATATCGAAATCTAAGAGCCCGGGGACGGGAAAGCAACGGGATGCGCGAAACGATTCGAGACGTTCCAGATCTTTCATTTTTGTAAGTCAACAGGAAATGCCCATCAGAATAAACAACTTTTGCTAAGACGTCATTCCTATATATGTTATACTGTTATAACACTATGTCACGCCGCTCACATTCTTGTTCAGCCAAAACCACTGCAACTTCATTTGTTACTGGAGCATTGTATCTGCCACGTTGTCCAGTAGCAGGTCGTTTATCAGCATCGATCACAAATTTATAACTGTTGCTTTGTCCAGGGGGACAGATTCTAAGGCAGATTTAAAACTGTGTACGTAGGGATTTACTTCATGCAACATATTTTGAAAGTTTTGATTTCTAATATTTGCCTGCTCTTGATAATTGGATACGAAATATATTTTGAGAAACTTGGGATCATTTTCAGGCAATAATGAACCAATAACGTGGTAAACTTGGCCTTTCACTTTGAATGTTGGCATAAATGGGCCTTCTGAAATCTGTTTCGCACCAAAAGATGTCATTTGAAAGGCATTATTGTACGAACGGATGTTGTCCAAGAAATGTTTTGACTGTAGTCACAGATTAGCAGTGATCTTAATATTTCTGGAGGATTTTGTAATATTTCAATATGTACTTTTCCACCTGAGCAACACATACCGTTTGTTTCTTTTTGCCATTTAACAGCTTCACAAAAAGTACAATTTTGAACCATACCTCCGATCGCGGAATATGTGGCGTAGTCAATCTCCTATGATTGACTATATATACGTAAATGCACTCCGTTCCTTATCAACCCAAGGAAGGTCGCTACGCCCTACGGCGATATCTTGAGACACATCCGATTCTTCAGATGATATGGACATTCTGTTCAGAGAATTTCAAAGTCGATCAGAATTCAAACGTTCGTTGCGCTCTTCTTCTGTCTCTTCATGCCGTACTCCAGCAATTTTTTCTCTCTCACTTTCTAACTGATTATGAATATTTT
Organism: Globia sparganii; assembly: GCA_949316385.1. Taxonomy (NCBI): domain Eukaryota; kingdom Metazoa; phylum Arthropoda; class Insecta; order Lepidoptera; family Noctuidae; genus Globia; species Globia sparganii. The sequence continues at coordinate 5,253,193 of OX438663.1, read as the reverse complement.
GTTATGTGCGTGTTTGGGACAATGTATGATAATCTCGATCACCAGTTAGTCGCGCATCACGTTCATCACTCGTTTCCAAAGACCTGTTAGTAGATGTGCGAATACGCTGAGAACTCAAGCGTGATTCTGTATCGGTAAACGTTTCCGATTCGCAAGACAATGCATGTCACTCACGATTAGCGGACAGTCGTGCATCACGTTCCCCACTTGTCTCTAGAGACCTAGAAGTCGATGCGTAGATACGCTGAGAACGCAGGCGTGCTTCGCGATCCGAAGAGGTTTCCACGGAGCAAGTTGCAACCTGATATTCTCGAATAGCATCAAATCTCTCCTGACGCTCTTCGGTAGATTCTTGTGATCTTATGATCCTCAATCTTTTAGCTCCTTTGGAACATTGCGTAGGATTTGACCTCTTTCTAGGCATGGTTATAGTTTTATTGTGAAGATACCTGATCAATTAAAATCTAAGTGACCTCAAATAACATAAGCCCGAAGGAATATTTATTCGATAAAATAAAAAAATAAATAGGAGTTTTGGGCAGTAGAGTCAAATTTTCAATGATTAGTCCTTAACTGTTACCGCCTTCACCGCGTGGAGGTACTCCCAGTTTATGTTATTTTATAATTATACAGTGAAATTAGTGATAGCTTTGATTTCCACATCAGATGTTTCTGATCTTCGATTTTTATAAGTCAACAGGGAGTGCCCATCAGACCGAACAACTTTTGCTAAGACGTCATTCCTATATGTGTTATGGTGTAGCTGGGCTCTTGGAGTTTCACAACAGGTGTTCCAGATCTTCGATTTTTATAAGCCAACAGGGAGTGCTCATCAGATTGAACAACTTTTGCTAAAACGTCATTCCTATATATGTTATAGTGTAGCTGGGCTCTTGGAGTTCCACATCAGGTGTTCCAGATCTTCGATTTTTATAAGTCAACAGGAAATGCCCATCAGACCAAACAACTTTTGCTAAGACGTCATTCCTATATGTGTTATAGTGTAGCTGGGCTCTTGGAGTTTCACAACAGGTGTTCCAGATCTTCGATTTTTATAAACCAACAGGGAGTGCTCATCAGATTGAACAACTTTTGCTAAAACGTCATTCCTATATATGTTATAGTGTAGCTGGGCTCTTGGAGTTCCACATCAGGTGTTCCAGATCTTCGATTTTTATAAATCAACAGAGAATGCTCATCAGATTGAACAACTTTTGCTAAAACGTCATTCCTATATATGTTATAGTGTAGCTGGGCTCTTGGAGTTCCACATCAGGTGTTCCAGATCTTCAAAATTATTTTCTCAGCAGAAAATGCTCATCACGTGGAACAATTTTTGCTATGGTACTATTCTTGTATCTCTTATACTTTAGCTGGTCTGTTGCGGTTCTGCATCAGGTGTTCCATTTTCCAAAATAAATTATAGCCTATATGTTGCCCAGACTTAGTAGCTATACAACAAAAAAAAATCATTCAAATCTGTCCAGTAGTTCCGAAGATTAGCGTGTACAAACAAACAGACAAACAGACAAATTTTTTGTTTTGGATTCGTGCTCTATTACTGTTTCTAAACCCCCCTCAATCATTTTTTTTTTAATATATTCAATGTACAGACACAGTTTTTTTACTGTTTTATTATATGTATAGATTTTGTTCTTCCTCTCGTTATTGGATTGACTCCCGTAATAATAAAGCTATATTTAAGTATGCATCCGTCGGAGAGTAATGGGTAACTCTCCGTCCGATCAGGACCAGGCCCGTGCCGGACGGCGCGTACGTGTTCCACGCGCGCCTCAAAGTGATGTCAGCATTAAGGAAGGGGCCCGTAAGGGCCGAAGCCTGCCGGGGCAGCGGGATTGTCCGAAAGGGTTACCGCTACCACAGAATATCTAATAGTACTTCGTACAGAATGGCCACTCCCTACCCCGCGCTGACATCAGATACCGCACCTCACCCCGCACACCCGCGACATTATCGGCGGTTATTAGCTCGGGGCGCTCACAAAGAACCGCAGCACTGTACTGCTGACACGAACACACAATTTTGCGATTTAAAAGTTTTATCTGAGTTTTAATCACGATGGTTTGATATTGTGATGCTTTTCCGAATTTGTATTTACATAAATGTTTGTAAGATATCGCATTTTAATACCATGCGATATAATAACCGATTATTTATAGTTAAGTAGGTCATTTAAACGAAAATATTTTAGTGTAAGCAATATTTAGCTAAGTACCTTATTTGCATGGGTATTTGCTCTGGGAACATTTAGTGAAGTGGAACTGATGATGAAGACCACAGATGGCCACCGGGGGACTACTCAATAATAAGTATTTCACAGGTTGCGATTCGATTACTTTAATATGTTTGCTAAGCACAATTTATGCTCGTCACAATGCGAATGGTGAAATGGAGCTGATGATGGAGTACCAAGAGAACTCCCCAACAATTAACGTCCCTGCATCGGGAAAAGCAATATTTTGTACAAGGCGATGAGCAAGTTGACATTAGGCTATTGTAACTTAGATACTTTAAAAACAGACCCACAAAAAAAAAAAGAAATAAAAACTTTAGCAAAAAAAAAACCGACTTCCAAAAAAACACTAAGTACAAAGTGAAAAATAACTTTAATTTCGTAAGTCGGTGGAAATAAACTAAAATACAGATCCAAAGACATCGACTTCCGAAATTAAAGTTATTGTTAAAAAGTTTTACATTTATTACTTAACTATTATAATATTATTTTTATTTCATTACGAACCCGACTAATTAGATAAACAATCAAACTAGTTCTTTCTAGTCGCGTCGTCGTCGTTCCCGCCATTTTTTTTACGCTCCGCACGACAACCAACCCTACTAGAGTTTACGCACACATTTGCACGTGTACCAACGTCATTTGGCTATGTAGTAGTAGTAGGTAATTATTTTGCGCGCGTTGTACGGAGTGTCCGGGGTGTGCCGCTACCCCGGAACACAAAGGACTAAGGAAGGAACACGGGTGGGTTTTAGTCAGTAAGAGTCTGACACTCCCTTCTGGGAGTGCCCCTTCCTTAATGCTGACATCTCTTTGAGGCGCGCTCCACCCATAGCGGGATGATTGCATTTGATGATTTCCCATCCACAAAAAAAAAAAAAGTATGCATCCGTATTACTCTGTGTCATATAACAACCAATGCATGGTATCTATAATATTATCGACTACATTCCACTAGTTAAGTTGGCTGTCAGTAACAATTGACTGGTGGTTGAAAACTACACAATGAGAAGCATGACAACAATGGATCATGCATTGAGGACCCAATTAACATACTGGCCCGTTGTCAACCATGATAGCCGACTCATATTCAATGTAGATATAGGACAAACAATTGTTGTTTATGTACGTATGTAGGTGTGTAATGTGGGTATTATGCTTAGCTATTATCCTGCGAAAAGTTCCTTTACCTAATTGAATAAATTCAATTTCGGAACTCGATGTCGTTAGACATTAAAGTTATTTATCAATTTGTGGTGTTTTTTTTTTGAAGACCCGGTAATTGAACCCAGAGAACCTAGACAAAGTGATCTTCGTATCGTATCAGCGATAAGAATGATGAAAAAGTTAAAAAAATATGGGACTGACCCACAGATATAGATAGACCTAGATAACGCAAGCATCACGAACTGTTTGAAAACCAAGCGTGCCATTTTTTTGACTACCTACTATGACGTCACAAGCGTTCCTTCTCACTTACGCTCACCCAGCCAGCAGTACACAGGACTGAGCGCGAAAGTGGCGGCATACGATTTTGAACTTAAGTTGGTGCGATATTTGGCACGCCAAGTAGTTTAGCTATCGAAAATTCATTAAAAATGGCTGTGGAAATACTAAACGCATTGAAAGCGATTGTCACTTGTCTTAGCCCTCAGGAAAGTATCCGTAGCAGACATACTTGCGAACATTCTGTGCCTGCTCTTGGCCTCGCACAGGTCTTCCTTTTTTAACCAACTTCAAAAAAGGAGGAGGTTCTCAATTCGACGGTGTATTTTTTTTTTGTGTTTTTTATTGTTGTTTTTACTATTTTGTTAGTTTTAATCTTAGGTAAGTAAAATTAAAAGTTTTAATGTTCTTTTTTATTCTTTGTATTTCCTGTGCGTGTCTCAAATACATTGTTTTTATTTGTTTATTAATAATTGCCTCCCCGACCGATTTCGGTCACGATGGCCAAATATAGTGCACAAGTGTGCGCGCTGACGCAGGTGCACTCCCTCTTTTCTCACTCTCTTAATCCAATGGGCCGGCAATCCGATACGACCGGAGAGAGATCAGGCGCAGGACCAATGGCATAACGTGCTTTCCGAGGCACGGGGTTATTACTCCGCCAACTTCCAAACTCCAGGCTTATACTAAGAAATTCCTAATGGAAAAACTCAATAACACTTTGTCTGATCCGGGAATCGAACCCAGGACCCTACTCTCAGCAGTCACGCTTGCGACCACGAGACCAACGGGGCAGTTATTACTAAGCCAACGAAACAGCCTTTTCCGAATATTGTTAGATTTTAAGCTTGGTGCTAATAATTGTCTTTAAACTTATAATAAATCTGTAGAGAGGTCAATTCTGTACATGAAATATATTTCCAAAATAACTATCAGCGGGTGATTAGTGATCGATACTGACGCCAAAAATGCAATCAGTAAAATTTTTGTCTGTCTGTCTGTCTGTATGTTCGTTATAGAAACAAAAATCACTCGACGGATTTCAACGAAACTACGATCAATAGGAGCAGAGCAGTGAAGGGAAATGTTGGGAAAACAGGATTTCTTTTTAGGTGAAGTAGTAATAGGTTAGTAATAGTTAGTTAGTAGTAGGTAAGTTTTGGTTAATTTATGTTCAGTTTTTTTTAATATTAAGTAGGTAAAAGCCAGGTACTTTTATTAATTATAGGTATAGGTATTATTAATTATAGTAGTTATAGGTATTTAGTTTTAAGTGAAGTAGGTTTTATTATATATTATTTTATATATTAGACGTAGTTATATATTTTTAGTTATTCAAGCCCCAAGCGGACGCCGGCGTCCGCCCGCTATTGTCTTGAAAAACGCGTTGAATGAGAAATACGCGTTCTCAAGAATCGGCAGAAGAAAGAGCACATCGGTTAAACTCTATGAGAGTTAGTGCCTCAATTTCCGGAAGTCATTATTACACGCGGACAAAGTCACTGGCAAAAGCTAGTTTTAAATATGTTTCTCATTTGACAATAAAATTGAGGTTTATTTTATAACCTCAATTATCGTCGATATTTTTAATTACAATGTAATAATACAGTAATTATTGGAAATAGTGGTGAGATATAAAGCAAACACCTTCTAAAAACAAATTAATGTGTGCCCTTTGGTGAGTGATTGCGTAAGAATTTAACCTCAACAGGGTTTGTTTATACTTCTATCAAATAGTTTTTGAACAGAGAATACATATCAAGAACATGCATACCCTACACCATAGCAATTCGGTAGTCAGTAATTGACGGGTAAACGCTAAACAATGCTGCTATATAGTAACAATAGGGATGTCACTTGCAAACTCGTGCAACAGCACTCGTCGTGTAGTGAGAGGATTCGATGTAATTTTATCGAATAAACTACTCGATTATAATTATTATATTATACTCTTTTATTTAAATTGATTTATTTGAAATGTATTCAGTTTTTTTTGCATTTAATCATAATTATTGTCCCACTGCTGAGCAAAAGTCTCCCATAGCTTTCCAGTATTCTCTGTGCGTTTCTTTCTCTAAAAAATCTTCCATAAAATATTATAAGGGTCGGCGCCCACTGGCGGCATGGCACGGCAAGGGACTTTTATGCAACGAATAGAAAATATAATGTAAAGGTCATCATCTGCCTAGCCTTTTCTCAACTATGTTGGGGTCGGCTTCCAGTCTAACTGGATGCAGCTGAATACCAGTGTTTTACATGGAGCGACTGCCTATCTGACCTCCACATCCCAGCAACTAGGTAATACGATACTTGGTAAGACTGGTTATCAGACTTTCGTGCTTCTGACGACCCGTAACGACTGTCAAAGATCCACGAATGACAGCCGGGACCAACGGCTTAACGTGCTTTCCGAGGCACGGAGGGGTCTTGGAATGTGAAGATGGTGAGTTGGTCACCCATCCACGGACCATCCGCGGCAAGCGTAGCTTAACCTGATCGATCGACCCGTGCGGCTGTTATTACTTAGCCACAAGAGATTCTTCAAAGTTTTTTTTATTTATATTTATTTGCAAACATGGGTAAAATATACATTGATGTTTTTTTTTTTTATAAATAAGTTGTAATAAAGTTCTCCATGTTTAACCATCACATGGGTATGCAAATTATGGAAATTAAATACATAAAACATTAGAAATTAAATATGTCAATTTTATCAGTCATGGAAATTAAATACAAAACATTAGAAATTAAATTTGTCAATTTTTGTCAGTCACAGTTATGAAATAAAAATAGAAATATTTAAATGTCAGAATAATAAAAAAGATAAAAACAAAAATCAATAAAAAAGAATTAAATTACAAACAAATATAAGTTACAGTCAAAACAATTGAAATACCAATATAGTTCAGTTCAAAATAATACATTACAGTCAGATTTAAAACTAATGCGAACCTAATTCAAAAAAAAATAATTTATAATTCATAAAACTAGTACTGATTTTTCCCTAATATAATAAATCGGATGTAGTAGGCCTAGCATCTTTCATTTAGATAATCATTAATATGATAATAGCATTTGGAAACTAAAAATTCGTGTAGTTTTTTTTTAAATTGATCTATACATGTGATTTCACTTAAGTGTTCAGGTAGCTTATTGTATATTTTGGGTGCCATACCAAGAAAATTTTTATTAAAAATAGCTTTTTTATGTTGTATTGTGCATATTTTATGTTTGTGGCGTAAGCTCCTTGGGTGACTGTATAGGTGTATGTTTGCCTTAACATAGCTTGCTACTTCGTATATGTAAAGACAGGGGAGTGTAAGTAGCTGAAGCTTTTGGAAATACGGCTTACAACTGTCTGTGCTTTGAATGCCACATATTGCTCTTATGCATTTCTTCTGTGCTTTGAACACCATTTCTCTATCAGGTGAGTTCCCCCAGAATATAAGTCCGTATCGCAGTGTGGATGATACATATCCGTGGTACGCCATTAATAATGTTGACTGATTTGAAATTTTCCTTAAGTTATAAAGGGCGTATGAACACTGGCTAAGTTTTTTACATACATTTTCAATATGTATTTTCCAGTTCATCTTTTTATCGATCCAGATACCTAAAAATTTAGTACTATCAGTCTCCTGAATATATTTGTCACAGTATCGAACATCTAGTTTTTTGTTCTTTGTTCTCTGTTCAAACGAAATGTAAGTAGTTTTTTCTAGATTTATTTTAAGATTATTTTTAGTGAGCCAGTTTATTATGTCATTTAAGTTACTATTTATGTCATTTTCAAAAGTTTCGTCATTTTCGCTTCTAAACAGTATTGTGCTATCATCCGCGAATAAGATCATCGGATTAGAAATAGTTTTAGGCATATCATTAATATATACGATGAAAAATAATGGTGCTAGAACACCGCCTTGCGGTACCCCAAATAAGGATTTGCGATATTCAGAAGTATATGAAATTTCTGTTTTTGTGTAGGGGCAAATTTTCTTTACGCATGTACATTGTTGCCGATTCATTAGGTATGTCTGAATAAGTTTAAGGACATTACCTCTGATGCCATATTTTTCCAATTTATTAAGGAGTATTTTGTGACTAACGTGGTCAAAAGCCTTAGTCATATCCATAAACAATGCTACAACCGGAGTTCTATTGTCAATATTAGTGAGTACATGTTTGACAAGCTCATATATAGCGGAATTAATGCTTTTATTTTGTCTAAAACCATATTGTTCGCTGATCAAGATTTTATTGGTTTCTAAGAAGGAATATATACTTTTAAAAATTATTTTTTCAAAAATTTTAGAGAAGACTGGATTGAGGGCAATGGGTCGGTAGTTACTGGGATCTTGCCTGTCTCCTTTTTTAAACATTGGTTTTATTACAGTGATTTTTAGTTTTTCTGGGAATATGCCTTTTTCAATGCAGTCATTGATAATGTGACTAAGTACTGGTGCAATAATGAAAGATGTAGCTTTAATTACTTTGGTGGTTATATCGTCATATCCGGCGCTGTTTGTATTTTTCAGAGAATTTATTATTTTAATAATGTCAGCTGGTACCGTTGGTATCATAAATATTGAGTTAGAAATTGTGTCAAGTGTCAGCGTATTATTATAGTTAGTGTCACTGTGAGATTGAATTTGATTGATAAAATATTCATTAAATGATTCCGCTATTTGTTCTGGACTGTTAATAACTTCATCGTCAATAATTATCTGGTCTATTTCTACTTTTGGATAATTTATTTTCTGTTGATTAATTATATTCCATGTAGCTTTGCTTTTGTTTTCAGAATTGCGTATAGTGTGACAATTTTGGGCCTTTTGTGTTTGTTTTACTATGTGTTTCAATCGATTAGTGTAGGTTTTAAGTTTGTTTTTGTTTTCTGGGTTCGGTGACTTTCGATATTCCCATAGCATGTCCCTTTTCCTTTTGGAACATTTTTTTATTCCAGTTGATATCCATTTAGGTTTTTTAATTACCGAAACTTTTATTTTATTTATTGGAAAACATAAGTCATAGAATAGTTTATATATGTCATGGAATTCATTAAAAGCATCATTGGGATCGGAGCACAAATATACATCGTGAAAAGTTAAACTTTGAAGACATTCTCTAAACTTTTTGATATTTTCGTCGCTATAGTCACGTTTCTGAATAAACCAATGAGATATCGTGCAAGTTTTCTTGACCCGACATTTTAGTAGTTGCGCCGTGTGATCCGATATTGCTAATTCTTTAATCTCACATCTGCTGCCTCTGGTATTATGAATTATGTTGTCAATGCAGGTTCCACTGCATAGACGTGTTGGTGATCGAGTACCTAAAATTAGATTATGGCTGCGTAATATATTTTGAAAGGTTAAAGAGGCTTTGCTATTTTTGCAAATATCTATGTTAAAATCTCCACATAGTATGATCCTATTATTTGGTTTTAGACAAATTTCATTAAGGATCATGTCCAAATGATCAAAAAACATAGATAATTTATCTATTTTATTATTTGGCGGTCTATAGATACAAATAATTATGATAGGGTGAGACAAAAGCTTAATCGCACAACATTCTATTAGATTAGGTATGGCCCATTTCCTTACATCAATAGTCTCAAATTTATGTGTCTTTTTGATAAGAATGCAAGACCCCCCATTTCTATCATCTCTAGTGTAGGATGTTGCTAGGGAATAATTAGCAATATGTAAATGTTGATGGTCACCCTGTTTCATGTTGTGTTCCGTTATACAAAGGATATCAATTGACTTACCTTCTTCTGCTAGTTCACTAAGATGTGTACCTAATAGATCCGATTTACCAATCAAGCCATTTATGTTTTGATGCATTATAAATATGTGATTATAAACGAAAAAAATCATGGTTATCTATAACCTTATCTACATGCTTATTTGTTATTGGTATTTTTTCTGCCTGTTCAAATAGATCTAAATCATAAAGTATATTGCTTATAATTCGATCGTGTATATTTCTCATTCCGTAGCTAGTTATTTTACCAGTTCTATGGGAGAACATCTCAAGGGAAAGATCATAGTTGCTATCAAAGAAATATGCGTTTTCATTGCTTTGTATATCTGAATATAGGAGATTATTAAACATGTCTACTTTGTAGTTATATATAGGAGCACCTGCTACATAGGTGGCTGCACATACAATCACATTTGTATGATTTACTTTTTGCAGGGCTGCTCTTATTTTGTTTATTATGTCTTTGTAGTCTCTTTCTTCTTTTATATCATTTTCCCCGGTAAAAAGAATGCAGTAGTCGTTTTTAGTGAACCTCTTTAGTTTAAGCTCAACATCGCTGAGAAGATCAGCTGCAGTGCTGTTAGTCCTGATGTAGCGGCAGTAGTGAGAGTAGTTTGAATAAACTTCCTGTATAGTAGATAAGGATCCCTTAGTTGTCCTGCTGCTTAATATACACAATTTGTTCTTTTGTCTAGGTTTTATTATATTGTTAGCCGGTCCCTTATCATTGTCACTTAATATGTTTTCGTTAAGTGACAAGGTGATGGGGTCATTCTTCAGTTTACTCGGTGTGATAGTTGTTTGAGTCTCTTTATTGTCCTTGATGCTCGGTGTGAAAGTGGTTTGAGTCTCTTTATTGTCCTTGATGCTCGGTGTGAAAGTGGTTTGAGTCTCTTTATTTTTCATGTTGGACTCGGTTCTTGAGTAGTTGATTTGCGGGTCACTTATAATCGTTTCGTTAGTACTTCGCCTACTTTGCTTTGGAGTTTTATTATTGTGAATCGGCGACATGGCTTTTCGGCATGGTGTTGAGCATATTTTCTTGTATGTGTTAGTGGTTTTGATAATTTTTTGTAGGTCAGATTTTAAGCGAAAGTTTTCAATGTTCAGATTCTCTATTTCATTGTGTGCGCTCGCTAATTGCATTGTGAGTTTTTTTATTTGTTCATTTAAATCACCTATATTGTAGCTATTATCATGCAGACTATCTGGAATGCTCATCATAGTGGCATCAAATATAGCTTTCTCGCTGATATTTGTAATGTTGGATAAGTTGGTTAATGAACTTGACCTGCATGGTTTGCGATAAGTTATATTGTCGCTAGGTGAAGCCATTTTTCTCGACTATTAAACTATTTGTTTTAAAATAATTTATTTTATTAGTACTCCAGTAATTGTACCAATTTCTACCAAATCCAAGTATTTTTTTCTATGTGGTATCACTTTTGATTCTTCTACTTGCCACTGGACGTCATAATGGCGCTAGTTGTATATCACTTTTTTTATAAATGGTAACACTTTAGTTCTTCTACTTGCCGCATGTGGTTGTAATGGCACTAGTAGTACTACTAATTAGTTTGTCTCTTCACTGCTTGGGGAAATTATGGCGCTAGTTGTTGGATAGTATCAGAGTTCAAAGTCCAAATTTGAAAATGTTTTTGTTAACTGTCTTTTGTCTTCTATGTTTTCCAGTGTATTAGCATAATATTCACTAAACTTTATTGATTTCGTCACTGTTTATAGATAAACGTTATTGTGCTGTCATAATCACAGATTGATTGTTTATGATACCGTTTAGTATTGAAAAACTGATCACTGTCTTAAATGCTTCCGCACTAATGATAAGGTGTTAAAAATAATAGCGCGGGTAAATTATTGTAACTGCACTTTGCCACACCACTATTTATACAATTTGGATGTTTATTTATATTTTTGCGATATTTAAAATATGCGGTCATGTGTCACTCGGCCAATGTTGCCTGCACAACGTCTGTTTGCCCGACACGGGAATCAAACTCGACGGGAATCAAAACGACCCCACGCTCTGCAGTCGCGCTTGCGACCACGAGACCAACGGGGTAGTTCAGGCGGGGCATTCTTTATATTTTGGTTTACAAAATACAAGAAGTTAAAAAAAATATTTTGATAATTATTAACGCTTCTATTTCGGTTTTGTCCAACGATTTTAGAACTTAACGGAACTCTTAGTCAGAGTCATTTGTAATACTTGAATTTCTCCCCAGAATGGAAAACAGACATTAATAAAATTGTAAAGTACTTCCCCTGTTCTCAATTTAGGAAGGAAAATAAACTATAACAACGAAGGAATAGGTATTATTTTTGTATCTTTCACTATACGAGTATACGCCCACGGTTTCACCCGCGCAAGTCTCGATTCCGTAGGAATAACCGGATAAAACAATGTCTTAATCCAGGTCATGATCTACTCATGTGCCAAATTTCATCTAAATCCATTACGCCTTTTTTGCGTGGGGGCGTTACAAACAAACATATCTATAAAAAATCAAATATTTTCTGATAATCTATCTACTAAATTACACTAATTTATAAAGGCGAAAGTTTGTGAGTGTGTGTGTTTAGGTATATCTTTGTTACTTCTTCACGCATAGACTACTGAACGGATTTGGATGAAATTTGGCACAACGACAGTATGTAACCTGTATCAACACAATTAAAAGATTAAAAGTTTTAATGTTCTTTTTTATTCTTTGTATTTCCTGTGCGTGTCTCAAATACATTGTTTTTATTTGTTTATTAATAATTGCCTCCCCGACCGATTTCGGTCACGATGGCCAAATATAGTGCACAAGTGTGCGCGCTGACGCAGGTGCACTCCCTCTTTTCTCACTCTCTTAATCCAATGGGCCGGCAATCCGATACGACCGGAGAGAGATCAGGCGCAGGACCAATGGCATAACGTGCTTTCCGAGGCACGGGGTTATTACTCCGCCAACTTCCAAACTCCAGGCTTATACTAAGAAATTCCTAATGGAAAAACTCAATAACACTTTGTCTGATCCGGGAATCGAACCCAGGACCCTACTCTCAGCAGTCACGCTTGCGACCACGAGACCAACGGGGCAGTTATTACTAAGCCAACGAAACAGCCTTTTCCGAATATTGTTAGATTTTAAGCTTGGTGCTAATAATTGTCTTTAAACTTATAATAAATCTGTAGAGAGGTCAATTCTGTACATGAAATATATTTCCAAAATAACTATCAGCGGGTGATTAGTGATCGATACTGACGCCAAAAATGCAATCAGTAAAATTTTTGTCTGTCTGTCTGTCTGTCTGTCTGTCTGTCTGTATGTTCGTTATAGAAACAAAAATCACTCGACGGATTTCAACGAAACTACGCTCAATAGGAGCAGAGCAGTGAAGGGAAATGTTGGGAAAACAGGATTTCTTTTTAGGTGAAGTAGTAATAGGTTAGTAGTAGTTAGTTAGTAGTAGGTAAGTTTTGGTTAATTTATGTTCAGTTTTTTTTAATATTAAGTAGGTAAAAGCCTAGGTACTTTTATTAATTATAGGTATAGGTATTATTAATTATAGTAGTTATAGGTATTTAGTTTTAAGTGAAGTAGGTTTTATTATATATTATTTTATATATTAGACGTAGTTATATATTTTTAGTTATTCAAGCCCCAAGCGGACGCCGGCGTCCGCCCGCTATTGTCTTGAAAAACGCGTTGAATGAGAAATACGCGTTCTCAAGAATCGGCAGAAGAAAGAGCACATCGGTTAAACTCTATGAGAGTTAGTGCCTCAATTTCCGGAAGTCATTATTACACGCGGACAAAGTCACTGGCAAAAGCTAGTTTTAAATATGTTTCTCATTTGACAATAAAATTGAGGTTTATTTTATAACCTCAATTATCGTCGATATTTTTAATTACAATGTAATAATACAGTAATTATTGGAAATAGTGGTGAGATATAAAGCAAACACCTTCTAAAAACAAATTAATGTGTGCCCTTTGGTGAGTGATTGCGTAAGAATTTAACCTCAACAGGGTTTGTTTATACTTCTATCAAATAGTTTTTGAACAGAGAATACATATCAAGAACATGCATACCCTACACCATAGCAATTCGGTAGTCAGTAATTGACGGGTAAACGCTAAACAATGCTGCTATATAGTAACAATAGGGATGTCACTTGCAAACTCGTGCAACAGCACTCGTCGTGTAGTGAGAGGATTCGATGTAATTTTATCGAATAAACTACTCGATTATAATTATTATATTATACTCTTTTATTCAAAGAGAGAGATATAGGTAATTTAAAAGTATGACATTAAAGTTGAAATTTCATCGGCAACGATGCCGCGGTATCCTTAGGCAAGCCGTGACGTCTTTTGGCATCATCATTGACTTTTTATTGTCATTTGTATTTGAGTAAACTAAAAAACGACCTCTTTCGTATATCTATTCTCGCTCTAGGTATAGCATGCTGAGCGACCTTGAAGTTCGTTTGGTCTTTTTTTTTTTGTGGATGGGAAATCATCAAATGACCCCTCCCGCTCAGGGTGGAGTAGAAGGGAGTGTCAGACTCTTACTGACTAAAACCCACCCGTGTTCCTTCCTTAGCCCTTTAGGTTCCGGGGCAGCGGTAACCCTTTCGGACAATCCCGCTGCCCCGGCAGGCTACGGCCCTTACGGGCCCCTTCCTTGTGATACTGACATCTCTTTGAGGCGCGCGTAGAACGCGTACGCGCCGTCCGGCACGGGCCTGGTCCTGATCGGACGGAGAGTTACCCATTACTCTCCGCCCGCAGGCCCGCGCCTACGGTCGCCGGGAGTCGTCCCGTGGCTTCCGACGCCCGGAACGTCTCCCGCAGCGGCTGGGACGTGAGGCTCTCTCCCTCAGCCGTCCCGCCACCTCCTTCGAAGTTCGTTTGGTCTAAATCTACCTTCAAGAATGATAACGATGTCTGGTGCGCACATATTTTATGTCGTGTTAGTTCTAAACTAACACGACATAAAATATGTGCGCTCAAGTCCATATAAATTATTAATGTTGTGGATCAGAGATCAAACAGTTTTTCGCACCATAAAAATGTGCTTTAAAATCTAATGCAGTAAAATAGATAGTTAATATTTTAAACTCTAGTAAGGAGAGCAGGTCATAAAAATATTAGATTTGGTACATATAGGTACTGCGAACGAAGCTGTGGGTAGAAGATATTGTTTAATATTCTTGTTATTGTTTAATATTATTTCGGTTCCCTTCAAAATGGTTGAGCTGGATGGTGCTGATCCATGCGTCATGTTCGTGAACGGGCGCCGTCAGTAGTGACTGGTCATCTCTTAGCTGCCAGGGCTTCATTTAAATCCTATACCTATTTTTGAATTGTTTCTTCATAACATTGTTCTCACATATAGAAGCAACAAGAATAATGTACTCAGGATTTTGTAATATCTTAATTTAAAAGAGTGTCCTTGGAGTTTCTTGCCCGTTCTTTTCCAAGAGATCTACGTTTTGGAATGGGCAACTAGCTTCAACTTTCTGACTAACTGACCGACTAGTTAATTTTGACAATTCAAAAGTGGCTGTAAATGGTTTAATTGATATAAATGCTTTGAGTTTGAGTTTGAGAATAATTATTAATATTTTACTTTTCTCAGTGTTCTTTATAAAGAATACTGAGAAAAGAAAAATAATAATAGCCTCCCTGACCGATTTCAATCACGGTGGCCAATCTCAACGGAGATTAGCCAGGTACGCAGGAGATATTATAGTGCTCAAGTGTGTGCGCAGACACAGGTGTCCAACTTCCAAACTCCGGGCTGTTACTGAGAAATTCCTGATGAAAAACTCAATAACACTTTGCCCGACACGGGAATCAAACTCGACGGGAATCAAAACGACCCCACGCTCTGCAGTCGCGCTTGCGACCACGAGACCAACGGGGTAGTTCAGGCGGGGCATTCTTTATATTTTGGTTTACAAAATACAAGAAGTTAAAAAAAATATTTTGATAATTATTAACGCTTCTATTTCGGTTTTGTCCAACGATTTTAGAACTTAACGGAACTCTTAGTCAGAGTCATTTGTAATACTTGAATTTCTCCCCAGAATGGAAAACAGACATTAATAAAATTGTAAAGTACTTCCCCTGTTCTCAATTTAGGAAGGAAAATAAACTATAACAACGAAGGAATAGGTATTATTTTTGTATCTTTCACTATACGAGTATACGCCCACGGTTTCACCCGCGCAAGTCTCGATTCCGTAGGAATAACCGGATAAAACAATGTCTTAATCCAGGTCATGATCTACTCATGTGCCAAATTTCATCTAAATCCATTACGCCTTTTTTGCGTGGGGGCGTTACAAACAAACATATCTATAAAAAATCAAATATTTTCTGATAATCTATCTACTAAATTACACTAATTTATAAAGGCGAAAGTTTGTGAGTGTGTGTGTTTAGGTATATCTTTGTTACTTCTTCACGCATAGACTACTGAACGGATTTGGATGAAATTTGGCACAACGACAGTATGTAACCTGTATCAACACATAGAATACTTTTTATCCCTATATGCCTACTGGAGCGCCACTTATGTATATATATAAATATTTAAATCAATATTAGAAAATACCTCTTGGAAGGAGCAACTAGAATTAATTCTATTTTTTTACGTTAAAACGTGCCCTTGTGCCCTTTTTGCACGACTGCCCAAAAAAAGGAGTGTTATGTTTTCAGGGTTCATGTATGTTTGCGAGTTTCTTTATTCCACCATAACTTCTAAACAACTTAACCGATATCAACGTATGTGGTATCGTTAGAAGCGTTGCGTTATCCCGGGTAACATACATACAATGGGAGGGTCACGGTTTAAGAAAAAAAAAAAACATTTTTTTTTTTTTCATAAAAATTTACTACTTATACTACCATCGTCTCGAGCTTGCTTAGCAAATAACAAAAATATATAACATTAGTATTCAATATGCATTCGTTCACTAATAACATAACAAAATATAGTAAATATAGGTAATATATTATATTCTACATCCCATAGCTAAACTTATTAAAAAAAACCGCCTTCCTTTTCTAAAAGTGAATTAAAAACTAGCTAAATGATTTTAGTGCTGAATGGGCACAAGGTAAGTACTAAATAGATTATGTTTACTGTGCAATTAAACCGCCATTGTGCCCAAAAGTGGAAAATCGAAAACCAATCTTTTCAGCGAAGTCGGGAGACCTGTAAAGAACTGTTCCAAGGAACCGTTCTCCGACTGTAATGAAAACATTTGTTTTCAGTTTTCCACTTTTGGGCACAATGGCGGTTTAATTACACAGTAAACATTATAATGTTTTTCGGATGAAAAGAACAAAGTCGTTCGATTCGAATTTACGTAACGTTTCCTCCGCGTGTTCGTATTAGGCCCACTGAACATATTTATTTAGAAGATGCCATATTAAAAGTAATTAATGTTTCGTATGATGAAGCTGTGGTGATCCATTAGTAATGGCCCCGACTTACGAGTTGTAGGTCGTAGGTTCGAACCCAAACAGGCGCTTTCATCACCACTGCTCTCAAAACGGTGAAGGAAAATACAGTGAGGAAACCGGCATGTCCTAGAACCAAAAATTCGAAGACATGTGACGTCTACCAACCATAGATAGATTATATTAATTCCAATTAGGATGACACCTTAAAATTATCCGTTTTTTTTCAATTTTAATGTATTTATTTTAAAAATTCATTGCGCTTAAAAAATTGTTAAAAATATGCGCTATATGGAAGGAGTAATGGGGCTATGGAGAAATGTCTTGACGATGCGTGACCGTGCGTGATCCATCGCCGCTCGTTCGATGTCCACCGCGCACAGGATAGATGGAAAGCAACACATGAAGTAATTTTTTCGCTCCGTTGGTGTAAATGCTAAATGGCGTTCCAGTGTGAGGATAAATAAATCCTACTAATATTATAAATGCGAAAGTTTGTGAGGATGGATGGATGGATGTTTGTTACTCTTTCACGCAAAAACTACTGAACGGATTTTGATGAAACTTTACAGTAATATAGTTTATACATCAGAATAACATCCTACTTCCTACTAATATTATAAATGCGAAAGTTTGTGAGGATGCATGTATGGTTGTTTGTTACTCTTTCACGCAAAAACTACTGAACGGATTTTGATGAAACTTTACAGTAATATAGTTTATACATCAGAATAACACATAGAATACTTTTTATCCCGATATTCCCACGAGAACAAAACTTACGCGGGTGGAACCGCGGGGCGCAGCTAGTAATAAATAATATAGCCCCTAAGTAGATTACAGCCCACTCCATCTCGAAGAGTCCTGCCCCAGCCTGGGCCCCAGCAGTGGGAACATTATAGGCTGATTACGCTATGCTGGATCGAATAAGCTAACATTAACAGAAATATTCCAATTCTCTTCAAATACCATTAGTCTCTTTGTTACATTTTGACATGCGGATTGCGGAGTGACTGAAATAACTGGTTTAACGAACTTCATTATTACGTAAGTACTCCCAATTGAGTTGCTTGCGGTAACATAACTTTAACATTAATAAAATGGAGAACTCTTGTTAAGTAGTATATTAAAACTAATTAGTAGGCCGTTGTGTTTTAATCGTGTTAAGGTTTTTGTAAAACAAAAATGTGTGCCTTGCCTATGAGATTTATCCCCGTTTTGTTAGGTGCGATTCCCGTATTTTTAAGACCGTTCGCATTATAGTATCTTAGGCTAGTTTCCACCATCATTGAATTGAAAATTTATTTAGTCCGCCAGTTAGAGTATTGGAAAATAATGGACACGTATTTTTTGTTTTTGCAAATCAATGAATATTGACAAAGATAAAACGCATCATAACTCGGGAATGGGGGCTCGTGACGTCAAAACGCACTAAAAATTATACCAAGGTGTGCCGTATTGAGAATTTTATAAGCGTCGTATCTTCGTCAATTTTGGTTTACGTAAAAAAAGAAAAAACACGGGACAAATGTTTTTTGATAATCTAACTGACGGACTAACTATATTTTTTTTAGTTGACAAGCCTATTCATACATTATTGTCATGTTTTTGACATGGATTGTTACTAAGATGTGATTGCAACTAGATTTTGAACGTGTTTTTATGTACAGACGCCAGCACATCAAGCTACCCGAAACTGTAAAATTTTCCCAATCAACTTGGAACCTTATGCTTTAGCGATAAAGTTGAAAATTTATTAAAGAAATTTGACAGATTGTAGTAGCTTGATGTGCTGGCGTCTGTACGAGAATTGGCCGTCTGTAGTCCTGTTTAACTCCGATGTTGTATTAAATCGAAGTATCGAAATAATTCCTTTCATAAATAACAATCAAATCACAAGAATTTGTTTGTGATACAAAGAATTTTATAGACTTTATAGCTAATCCCGCAAAGGCCGTTTTGCAAAAAAAAAAAAAATAGTTAGTAGCCGATTCTCAGACCTACTGATTATGTATATAAAATTTCATAAAAATCGGTCAAGCCGTTTCGGAGGAGTATGGTAACTAACATTGTGACAAGAGAATATTTTATTTATTAGATTATTTAGAAAAAAATGTGTTGATTTAAAATGTGTTGATTAAAAATGTGTGTGTGTTTTTTTTTGTTAAGTATTTTCTGGTGTACAATAAAGTATATATAAATATAAATGTGTTGATTAAAATGGTTTGTGTCAAGGTAATGGTTTCTATTCCTACTCGGGACCGCATTTCTTAGATAAATAGAAGAGATAGATAAATTAATAGATAGATTCTGAGATGGTTTTAATTATTAGAAGATGCTTGTGCTTGAAGAAGCACAAGCATCTTCTAATAATTAAAACCATTTCAGAATTAAATTATGGCAATTTTGTTTATTTAATGTTTCGCATTCAGCAATTCGATAAGAAAACGAGCAATAAGATCTAAAGTTCTCCTAAAAACTCACAAAACCACCCACCACGCGAAGTGATTACAGCAATTAGTATATAGCCCGCAATGACTCAATAAGTAAATGCAAGCCCGCTTAAAAAGTAAACCAGGATTGCCTCGTGGCTGTATATATTATAGCCTTCCCCTACCTAACAGGCTATATAATTCTATTGTTAAGACTTAGAACTGCTACACGCACAGCTTCTTTTTTTTCAGCGATTCTACGCGCGTCATAATCGCGTTACTAGTGGTGAAGTATGCAGTGCACATTCGACCTCATTCAAGATTTATCTTTCTTAAAGTTAAAGCATATAATACAAAAAGGACAGTAAAACCGAATGAAGCAGCTGGACCGGGAGCTCCTCCTGGAAGCCTCGATCGTGCAGGCCTGGGTGTCATCACCGGACAGGCCTGCCGATATCGACGATGAGGCGGAGTGGTTCCGGGAGGCCATGTCGGAGATATGCGACGTGGCAATGCCCCGAGTCCGGCCAGGACGCGCCCGACGTCAGGTGTACTGGTGGTCGCGGGAGGTGGAGTCGCTACGCAAGGCGTGCGTCGACGCGCGACACCTGTACACCAGGCACCGCAGGCTCCGCATCCGCCCTCCGGATGCGGAAGCCACGGAGGCGGAGCTGTACGAGGGGTACAGAGCGGCGAAGACCGCCCTCCGCGAGGCTGTCCAGCGGGCCAAGGATATGGCCCGCGAGGAGATGGTGGAGACTCTGAACAGAGATCCATGGGGGCGCCCTTATAAAATGGTGCGGAATAAACTCCGCACCTGGGCCCCCCCGCTGACGCAGAGTCTCCGCCCCCAGCTGGTGGAGGAGGTGGTGAGCGCTCTGTTCCCTTCACGGGCGGAGCATACTCCCCCGCCTATGGCTCCGCCACTTGCGGTGCCTGAAGCGGACCACGCGGACGACGACGACATCCCTGAAGTGACCGGGGTAGATCTGAGAGTGGCGGTAGATAGGCTCAAGGCCAAAAATACCGCCCCAGGACCCGACGGCTTGCCGGGTAAGGCCTGGGTCCTGGCCTCGATGGCTCTCGGGCCCCGACTAGAGGCGCTCTTAAGCGCATGCATGGAGAGGGGCCAGTTTCCACTCCGCTGGAAGACGGGGAAGCTGGTCCTCATACAGAAGCCAGGGCGCCCTGCGGACTCTCCGTCCGCATTCCGGCCCATCGTGCTGCTGGACGAGGTCGGCAAGCTCTTTGAGAGAGTGATCGCGGGCCGCCTCGTCGGGCACCTGGTGAGGACGGGGCCGGATCTTGCGGACAGCCAGTTCGGCTTCCGCAAGGGGCGCTCCACGGTGGACGCCAACATGCGCGTGAGGGCCCTCACGACGGGGGACGCGGTGTCCCGGGGTGGGGTGGTCGTGGCGGTGTCACTCGACATCGCCAACGCTTTTAACACTCTGCCCTGGAGTTGCATTGGGGAGGCACTCCGGTATCACCGGGTGCCGACCTACCTCCGTCGAGTAGTCGGGGCGTATCTGACGGACAGAGCCGTCATCTACCCCGGTCGCAACGGGGAATGGAACCGGCGAGAGATGTCGTGCGGTGTCCCACAGGGATCGGTTCTGGGGCCGCTCCTGTGGGACATCGGTTACGACTGGGTGCTGCGGGCCGATCTCCCTGATGGAGTCAGCGTGGTTTGCTACGCTGACGACACGCTAGTCCTGGCGCAGGGGAGGTCGCATCAGGCGGCGGCCGACGCGATGACACGCGGGGTTGCGATAGTCGTGGAGAGGATCCGGCAGTTGGGTCTCGAGGTGGCTTTGCACAAGTCCGAGGCCATGTCTTTTCATGGGCCTCGGAACGGGCCGCCTTCGGGATCGCAAATAACGGCAGGAGGGGTTCACATCGGCGTCGAGACTACGATGAGGTACCTGGGTCTCGTCCTCGACAGCCGGTGGAACTTCGTCGAGCACTTCCGACGTTTGGCTCCCAAGCTGGAACGGGCCGGGGCCGCCTTCAAGCGGCTCTTGCCCAACCTGAGGGGGCCAAACGCCTCCTGCCGGAGGCTTTACGCGGGGGTCGTGCGGTCCATGGCCCTGTACGGGGCCCCGGTATGGGCGCGTTCACTGCGGCGGCGAGCCGCCCACTATTTGAACGCGCCCCAGAAGGTGGTAGCCGTAAGGCTGATCCGGGGGTACCGCACGATCTCGGGCGAGGCGGCAAGCCTCCTTGCCGGACTGCCGCCGTGGGATCTGGAGGCGATAGTTCTCGCGCGCCTGTACGAGTGGCGCGCGGAGGCACTACGCCGGGGGGAAACTCCGCTTCCGCGGCAAATTGCGGCGGAGTGGACCGACCTCCGGCGCGATCTCATGGCGGCATGGAAAGAGCGACTGTCGCAACCCAGCGCAGGGCACGCCGCGATAGCGGCGGTAAGACCCCTCTTTGAGGAGTGGCTAGAGAGGCGCCACGGTGCCCTCACCTACCGCCTGACGCAGGTCCTCACCGGACACGGGTGTTTCGGGAGGTTCCTGCACACCATCGGGCGGGAGGAAACGCCCGGGTGTCACCACTGCGAGGGTCGCCCGGAGGACACGGTGGAACATACGGTGGCGGTATGCCCCAATTGGGCGGAGCACCGCCGTGTTCTCGCAGAGGCGATCGGCAGCGGCGGCGACCTCTCGCGCCCGGCCCTGGTTCGAGCCATGGTCCGGGGCGAGAGGGAGTGGGAGGCAGTCACCTCCTTCTGCGAAGCAGTCATGCTAGCGAAGGAGGTGGCGGGACGGCTGAGGGAGAGGGCCTCACGTCCCAGCCACCGCGGGAGACGCCCCGGGCGTCGGGAGCCGCGAGACGACTCCCGGCCACCGTAGGCGCGGGCCTGCGGGCGGAGAGTAATGGGTAACTCTCCGTCCGATCAGGACCAGGCCCGTGCCGGACGGCGCGTACGTGTTCCACGCGCGCCTCAAAGAGATGTCAGCATAAGGAAGGGGCCCGAAAGGGCCGAAGCCTGCCGGGGCAGCGGGATTGTCCGAAAGGGTTACCGCTACCCCGGAACACAAAGGGCTAAGGAAGGAACACGGGTGGGTTTTAGTCAGTAAGAGTCTGACACTCCCTTCTGCTCCACCCAGAGCGGGAGGGGTCATTGGATGATTTCCCATCCACAAAAAAAAAAAAAAAAAGGTGTCAATTTTGTATTTTGAACACTACATCAGTTGAAATAATGTTTGAAATACAAAAACAGACCCGAATAAAGTTAGAACTCCAACCTGGTGACCCACCTAATGTTAAGTGGTCACCAAAACCCAAGGTCATCTGCAATACCAGTACCACAGGTGAGTTGCCTACCCTTTTTTGAAGAGGATACTTCAATTTGATTGGCCACAATATTGCGATTAGCAACTATATAGTTTCTGCGTCGCGATTAAATTGCTGCAAAAAATATGGCTCCGTCTGTAACCGCTCTTACCGAAAAATTAATTAATTTTGCTTACAAGTTACGCAGAGTCTAAAGACTAAAGTCTTTAATCAGTGCGTCCTGCCAATTATAACTTACGGAGCCGAAACGTAGACACTCACGGCACGGCTGGTCCATAAATTCAAGGTCGCTCAGCGGGCTATGCAACGGGCTATGCTTGGTGTCTCTTTGAGGGATCGAATCCGCAACGAAGTGATCCAGCAGAGAACCAAAGTTGTCGACATAGCTCACAGAATAAGCAAGCTGAAGTAGCAATGGGCCGGCCATATTAGCCGTAGAACCGATGACCGTTGGGGTAGACGTGTTCTTGAGTGGAGCCGCGAATCTGTAAACGTAAGGTGCCCTCAGGCTAGGAGGAGCGACGATCTTCGCAGGATGGCTGGTGGCAGCTGGATGAGAGTTGCCGAAAATCAAGTTGAATGGCGTGCAATGGGAGAGGCCTACGTCCAGCAGTGGACTGCTATAGGCTGATGATGATGACAAGCTATGAAAGTATTTTTAAATGTAACAAGGAAGTGATGTTAATAGAAATATTATGTTGCTTTTAAGTTTCGTTGTAAAATTAAATACGAGTAGTACCTACACTTGGCGTCTGATAGATTGCAGTAATTTCTCGTTGTTTCTTGAAGAAAGATATAATTCATCTTGTTCGTCTTAGCTCGAAGGTAATGAACTATCATCAAGAGCCTTGTTTAAAGATGTTGTTTTCTTTAATAAATAATCAAGTATTACCAAGACATGAGAAAAAAAGTTGATGCTGTTAGGACCACGACACTACTCAAAAGTAACCAGTTACAAAATCCCATTAATAATGATCTATACAAATAAATAAAATTGAAGTGTCGGTTTCTAATGTCAAAATAACAGCTTTTTACAAAATCATTGATGCTGCAACATTATTTTTATAATTATAATTAACTAGCGGCCTGTCCTGGCTTCGCACGGGTGGACATTTATTTTTTAAACATTTTATTATTTTCTTGCAATTAAAAAAGCCCATATTAATCAGTGATAATGTAGCATTCAAATAGTGAAAGAATTTTTAAAATCGGTCCAGTACTTTTTGAGACAATTCGTTACAAACATACTTTTGCTCACGAGGTTTGAACGTATTTTTAGTGGTGGTTATTCCCGGGTCGGGCAAAGTGTTATTGAGTTTTTCCATTAGAAATTTCTTTGTAACAGCCCGGAGTTCGGAAGTCGGCGATGTGAAGCGCCGTGCCTCGGAAAGCACGTTAAGCCGTTGTTCCTGCGCCTGATCTCTCTCCGTTCGTGACGGATTGCCGTCCCATCGGACTATGAGAGTGAGGGAAGAGGGAGTGCACCTGTGTCTGCGCGCACACTTGTGCACTATAATATCTCCTGCGTACCTGCTAACCTCCGTTAATATTGGCCACCGTGACCGAAATCGGTCGGGGAGTCTATTATTATTTATTGAACATACTTGATAAACCGTGGTTTATTTAGTTCCTCCCCGTGCCCTGAAACTCGTCGAGAGCTCCACAGTACGTACCTTACTTGATGGCTTAGATTGTTGTAATTTGTCGTTGTTTCCTGAAGGCGGAGCTAGTAAATCTTGTTCGTCTTAGCTCGTAGGTACTGATCTGTGACTAAAAGCCTTACTTAAAGATGTTGTTTCTTTAAGTAAATAAGCACCTATCACTAAGACGCGAGTTTTTCTTCAACTGACTTCAAAAATTAGTTTCTGTATTCTACCAGTATGTATGTATGTATGTCCGCGATTTTCTCAAAAAGTAATGAACCAATTTTGATATTTCTTTTCATTAATGTGATCTACATATTTTCAGGAAGGTTTTAGTATATAATAAATTAGGTAATTATTCTTATGTACTAAGTTATATGCATAAATGTACTTCATCTCCGGCATTCCTATGTGAATTTTGATGATTCTTCTAGTCGGTGTCTTCAATTCTTTCAATGCACTAGTGTTAATTGATTTTGTGTGGGGTAGATACCAAACCAAAAAGTGAAAAATAATAGGCTTTTTTACAAAAAAAAAAACAACCAACTTAAAAAAAAAAAACACTACAAAGTGATAAATAACTTTAATTTCGGAAGTCTGTGTCAAAAAACGAAAATGCGGAACCAACGACACTGACATCCGAAATTAAATTTATAATTTATCATTATCACTTTATAGTGTTTTTTTTTTAAGTTGAGTCCACAACCACATGGAACATCACCCAAATAACTGCACATACAGCTGCAAGTGCGACCCAACAGCAGCCTTATTACAACAATAATAAAGATCAGTCATTTTGACAGATTTTAGAGTTGCAGCAATCAACAGCAACCAAGATTAAAAACCATTGTAATATTGACAGTGATGCACTGTCAGAGGTAAAATAACTGTGAAAGCGAATTAATTTGTGTTAAAAGTGACTCTCGAAAGCCTATCTTCCAAAAGTCGATATTTTATTTAAATAAAAACTTTTTGTTATTCAAGTGTTCGCTATCAATTTCTGAGTTCTTTCATTTGCATATTATTCTTTTAACATCAAAGGGCATTTTCGTAAATTATTCTATTTTGTCTGAAAAGTTTGTTGTCAAAACAGCAAGATATTTGCGGCATTTCTCTTTGTATTTATGCAAAACCAATAAAAATTCGCATCCTGTCGCATTGTGTTATAAGTTAAATACAAATGATTGAATTGGGACCTGATTGAGGCAGGTTACGTCAGCATTTGTTTAATTGGCTTTCCACAAACTTTTTTATTTTAAGCAAACATACTTCATCACTTCATATATTTGAAAAATCCAAAATCCTGACTGATTGATATATATATCAACGCACAGCCTAAACCGCTGGTCCTACAGACATGACATTTGGAGGGTGTGTTCTTTGTGAAGAATAGGTAGGTATCCACTTAGAAAGGGTTTTTTGAAATTCCACCCCTAAGTGGGGGGAGGGTGAAATTTCACGCGAACGAAGTCGCAGGCAAAAGCTAGTAAATTATAAGACCGTGTTGTCTTACGGCAGATAAAGGTCCCCCTTCCCTTTTCCCCTGTTCCCGGTGTGCTGCGATTGTGGGCCAATCCTTTAAGAAGGACTCGAGCTTATCTCGCCATCTCATTCTGCACCAGCCGCGTAGTCGTTTCCTACTATTTGAGATCCACTGAGTAGTGGTTTTTGCATATTAACTACTGCTCCGACATTCGACAGATCTGGCAACTAAAGTATTATATAAAAATATTAATAATATAATATTATTTCATTAATGAAATCTATACTAATATTATAAAGAGGAAAGATTTGTATGAATGTTTGTAACGAATTGGCTCAAAAAGTACTGAATCGATTTTAAAAATTCTTTCACCATTTGAATGCTACATTATAACTGATTAATAAAGACTTTTTTAATTGCAAGAAAAAAATTAAATGTTTAAAAAATAAATGTCCACCCGTGCGAAGAAGGGACAGGCCGTTAGTAAAAAATAAAAACTCCAGTTACAGTTTAGTTCAGCAGCTGTGCGGTTAGCGTCCGCTATTTGCGTTTTGGAACGAAGTATGGAGTTCTTAATGCGGTCTGTTAGTTTGACACCTAGTGTATTGTTTTTAATTTTCTTTAAATTAATTTATTGAAAATCTGTTTTAACAATAGAATACACTAGCGGCCCGTCCCGGCTTCGCACGGGTGGGAAAAAAAAACCTATATTAATTACTTAATAATGTAGCATTCAAATGGTGAAAGAATTTTTAAAATCGGTCCAGTGCTTTTTGAGCCAATTCATTACAAACATACATACAAATCTTTCCTCTTTATAATATTAGTATAGATAGTATAGATAGATAAAGGCTGCCAAACTGTAAAATAGTTTGTCGGCAGTTGTTCTCGACTAACATCATCTGCCTAGCCTTTTCCCAACTATGTTGGGGTCGGCTTCCAGTCTAACCGGTTGTAGCTGAATTCCAGTATTTTACATGGAGCGACTGCCTATCTGACCTCCATAACCCAGTTACTGGGTAATATGATAGCCCTTAGTAAGACTGGGGGCTTCTCGTCTAACAATGGATTACAAATTTTGAGATAAAAAAATAAAAAATAAACTTAAATCTTCATTCCATACATCATCGTTCTACTTCATCTAGTTTTTAAAATATGATTGTGTTTGTACAAACCTACTCACAGAAATAAATTCCGTATCACGCAGGCGTGCGCCTTATTACAAATTAGGGTTGTATACCGTTTCAAGCAGAACACAGCAGAGTTGCTTGGGGACAGTAAATCAAATGATGGTAATTTACTTTCCAAGATGATCGGCCTTCACAAAGAGTTCTACTTTTCTATGATTATAGAATGGTTAGACAGTAGTTAATTTTACAATTATAATTTTCTTTCAAGCATTTTCTGAAGAAACAATCTGTCTATGAACAGAGGATGTCGCTGTAAACAAAAATTAACTGAAGAATTTGTGATTCAAACAGGTGTCAAATTGTTCAAAGTTTCTCCCTCACAATATAGCACAGTTCTCTCTTAAGATTTTCCAAAATTAAGGAATCTTTTTTTCCGTAACTTACATAATTACTGTAATTTAATTAAAGTAAAGGGTTTCTAGAACTGTTATTGCCGTAGCATTTCTATGTTCGTGTTAAAATCGGCATCAATATGCACTATCGGCCTATAAATATTTTGTTACAAAAGAGTATGTCATAATGTCATATTCATTTACAGTGTAAATGTCAATGGTGTGCATTATCAAATGTTAGTAAGGACAATATCAATGCTCATAGCGAAACAAAATTGCTTCTGATACTAAAACTGGAGATTAAAAGTTGCTACGTCCTTTCGTAGCAAGCGCGTAGCGGGATGTCATTATTGCTACGCGGCCTACGACGCAGATAACCGATCTGTCACGGTTCACGCGTCAAGTTACTTTTCTTTAATAATTCTGGGCGGATTTATTACGGCAATTCATTATGGGAATTTATCAGGGGCTTTTCGTCATCAAGGATGCTTTGACAGGAAACCTAAAACGGTCAGTCATTAATATCATCATAAGCACCGCTGCTTCGATCGGTTCTGATCTTCTCTCATTTACCAGATTCCTGCGGCCTCCATCAGGTCAGCGGTCTACTCTGTAAGAGGCCTTTCAATGCTACGTCTTCCGGTACGCGGTAGTCACTCCAGAACCTTTCATATACAAAGTTGATACGACAGAAAGGCTTTCCTTTAAACTGCTTATACTAGGTACCATTTTCAAGCTCTGTACCAAATATCATTTAAATTGAAACAGTAGTTTAGTCGCAAATGACTTTTTAAGTTTTTGGCCCGTTTGAACATGATGTATTTTTCTTAACAGCTGATTATGTCTATAGGCATAGGTCATGCACCTTAAAACGATAAATCTACGATACGTTGTTGCCGCTCTTACGCAAGTCATAAGCAAATACGTCCTACAAAAGAAAGTGACAATCCCATTAGCAAAACATCACGCGCGTAAAAGAAATAGAAATAGGTCAGTGTGTTGCTATTGCATCTTTGGTCCTTGCGAGGGGGGCCTCTAAAAACTAAAAAACTTGGTTTTTCAGTGCGCCAACGCTATCCTTCCGGGACGTACGTTACGTAACACGGAAGTCCTGTGCCGCTATTGTTTTTTCGAACTCGTGCGCTGACAATTGTGATTTTGTTTTGTTATTGTGAATAGGACACTTCTTTCTTTTTTTTTATTGTGACAAGACACGTAACTTGCTATTATAATTATTTAGTGTTAGTGTTTTTTTTTGTGATTTAGGTACTGTTTTTTATTGTGATAGGACACGTAATTAAACTTTGGTTGTGTGTGTGTGTATACCTAATTAAAGTGTTCAACAATGCCTCGTCTAACTTACACGGCGTCAGAATACACTGACATGATTTTAATTTACGGTGAATGCCGTGGAAACGCAGCATTAGCTCTGCGAACATACAGAGAAAGGTATGGTGACAGCCGCAATTGCCCTAGGAACGCCCGCACCATACAGTTGGCAGTACAAAGATTACGGGACAATAAACGTGTAGTGCCGCAACAGGAGGGAGTGCCACCGCGGCAAATACCCGCTGCATGGGACGAACGAATATTAGATCATTTTTCCCGCAACCCGACAACGAGTCTGCACAGAGCCGCCCGGCAGTTTAGATGTTGCCATAGAACCACAAGGTTCTAAAACGTAACAAACGCAAACCTTATAAATATCGGAAGGTGCAAGCTTTGTTATCGAGAGACTTACCGATCAGGAACAGTTACTGCCAATGGCTATTAAATAAAACATCCGAAGACCGCCATTTCTTAACAAATGTAATAAGGACCGATGAGTGTACTTTTACTCGGAACGGCATCTGGAATCGGCAAAACCTCCGGTACTGGAGTTTGGGAAATCCACACGTGTTTCAAGAATCTGAACACCAGTACAGATTTTCTCTCAATGTGTGGGCTGGTATCCATAATAATAATAATATCGGCCCTGTTTTTATTCACGGCACCCTTACAGCGGCGAAATTTTTAGATTTATTAAGTGGTCCTGTGGCCGAGTACACTGACCAACTACCTTTAGCCGTTCATCGCAAGTTGTGGTACCAGCTGGACGGTGCGCCTCCACATTCTGTGATGGCTTCCAGGGAGCGGCTCACAGAAATGTTTGGGCAGCAATGGATCGGTCGATTCGGACCTGTTCGGTGGCCACCACGATCTCCGGACCTCACTCCCATAGATTTCTTTTTGTGGGGATACATTAAGGGTGAAGTGTATGCCTCCGAGGTAAATACAATTTTTGAACTAAAAAACAGGATTATTTTAGCATTTCACAAATTAAAGTGCTTAGCGACGGACAGTGATTTAATTAGAAAACTAAATAACAATATTCTCCATCGGTATAATTTGTGCATTAATGTGAATGGAGGACACATAGAGAATTTAAAAATTTAGTGTTTTTGTTGTCGGCGTACTTCAAAACTATCTAACATAACAGCCAGCGCGAGCAGAGGCCTAAGCCGCCGCCCGCGCCACCGCCGGCCGCCCGCTTCGACACGAAACACATGCCGCGCCCCGGCGCGCGTGCGACGACGTTGCCACTTTGTAAGGTCAGTCGCCAGGTCCAAGTTTCTATGAAATTTGGGTTTTTCCTTTATTTACAAAGGGTGGTTGCGTTTTACTCTGATTTGTAAGCTATTTAGTTTGTTTGAAAAAAAAAATTCTCAATTTTGGAGCTTTTTATTTTTATACCTTATCGAATTAATACTAAACACGTATAGTATACGTAGTGTAATTTAATGCCCCTCGGTCGTATCAACTCTGTATAACTCTAACCTTCCTCCGATTATATATAATATTTTATTTTATTTATTTTTAAATATTTATCTCGTACTATTTGCTGTACTCTCGACGCTTTTAATGCGTACGTCTTTTTTTTACATCGTTCTCACATATAAATTATAAATTATTATGAAACTAATATTTTTGTAAAGATATAATTTAAAAGAGTGTCCATAGAGTTTCTTGCCCGCTCTTCTCCATAGGTACCTACTACGCTTTGGAATGGGCTTCATATTTTCAGACTGACCGACTTCTTGACAATTCAAAAGTGCCTGTAAATGGTTTAATTGAAATAAATGCTTTGAGTTATACCTCTAGCCTTATTATCTCCAAAACCTTTGATGGATTAAGTAGCTGTGACCGTCACACTTGTGTATAAGCTACCAATGTAATGCCAATGCTACAATATCGCATGCTAATATCGGGAGTACCGGCGAACTAGCGGAATGCCACAGCATAGCTGGCACAAGAGCAGCCTGCCAATATGACTGCAATTTCACGGATAATTCGACGACGAAATTGCATTTTGTGGCCCTGTGTGTCAGTAGTTATGCATGATGTCGTGAGTGGCTTTGTCAGTGGGAATTTATTATTCGCGTGAGTGTATGACAGATCTATGAACGAAACAGAAAGAGTTTGTGAGGATCGTAACAGGTGGTGTTCTTTAGTTTCTTAAGGGGGGGCTTGTATCTAACTGCCGCACGGGTCGATCGATTAGGTTCAGCTACGCTCTCTCGTCTGTGGATGGGTGACCATCTTTACATACCGAGACCCCTCCGTGCCTCGGAAATCACTTTCAGCCGTTGGTCCCAGCTGTCATTCGTGGATCCGTGGCAGTCGCTACGGTTCATCAGAAGCCCCGAACTCTGACTACCAGTCTTACCAAGGGGTATATAGTATTTCCCAGTAACTGGCTTGTGAAGAGCAGGTCAGTCGCTTCAGTTATAATACTGGTTTTCAGCTGCCCCCAGTTAGACTGGAAGCTGACCCCAATAAAGTTGTGAAAAGGCTAGGCAGATGGTGGTGTTTTTTAGTTTGCAACTGGGTCATAGGTAGAAAGCGTGAGTTTGTATGAATAAATACTGAATTCACACTTATGTTGGCCGATTCTCAGACCTACCCGATATGCAAACAAAATTTCATACAAATCGGTCCAGCCGTTTCGCAGGAGTTTGGTAACAAACATCGCGACACGAAAATTTTATCTATTAGAGATGGGTCGAAAAGGAAATTCAAAAGTGAATCATAGAAATTATGTTATGTCTTTGTACAGACGCCAGCATATCAAGCTACTACATTCTGTCAAATTTCTCTAATAGATTTTCTACTTTATTGCTAAAGTTTCCCAATCAATTTTGAACCATAAAGTTCGTAAATTGATTTGGAAACTTTTACAGTTTCGGGTAGCTTGTGTGCTGACGTCTGTACTCATGACCTTTACTATACTATACCTTCCAAGAATTTTATGAGCTAACAACATTAAGTGACGTATGAAAGTAAAGTTTGTTTAAAATAAAAATTAAGTTCACAGCCTTATTAACCGATTAGGCGACTAACAAGGTAGTACAGACGCCAGCACATCAAGCCACCACAATCTGTCAAATTTCTTTAATAGATTTTTAACTTTATCGTTCAAAGTTGATTGGGAACAGTTTCGGGTAGCTTGATGTGCTTGCGTCTGTACCATCCACCCAGCCTTTTTCTAGGTTGGGATGAGCCTACGAATAATAAAGTCAGGAAGCGTAGCTGTGAACAAAATCAACGAGAAATTCGGCTCCAAACTTCACTACATTGACAAAATACCTCGAGTATTCGAACGAAAGAACAC